>CM076581.1:1274142395-1274699218 GCA_034641835.2 Pinus albicaulis | reverse complement strand
GAAAAATCTACACAAAATTGAATATTCCAATTAATTGTCGCTAATTAGGAATATTACAGCACATTACTCACAATAAATTGAGATATTTCTTTGAAAAATCCACCCACTTATGAAAAATTTGCATTGGTATTACTAAAAGAACTCTAGATCTAAAGCTTATAAAATAATTCATTTTATAGCCTGTGTAATCCTGAGAGGGGTTCACTGCAACGTGTGACCCATTACCAAGTATTTAATGGGATAAAATATTTTCCTATCCAAGTCATTGTTTCAAGTTAGTGGTGATTTGCAGCTTGCTTCTTGGAGCCATTTAGGGATGTATTATGGATTTTGTCTAGTGATATACATACAAAACCAGGAAATAAAAATTAGTTATATAATAATTTTAAAGTTCTCTTTTCCAACGTGCATGCCCATGGAAAATTTTAGGCGCTAATATTCGTAAGTGGGCTAATTTTTAATGATTTTTCTAAGAAAAAGGTTCACCAATTTCCATTTTTTATAAAAATTATTCGCCCAAATTTTACAATATAAAATTATTTTACCTTAAAAATAGGCAATATTATATAGAGAGTATATATAAAATCATTATAAATTTGAATGATTTTACAAATACATCAATAAACATTTTATAGTTTTAATGTTAGGGACTAGTGATATTCGCCAATGTTTTAAACTTTAATCATCCACTTGATCTAGAATTTTCTATAATCCATTTATTTGTGAAAAAATTACATTCGTCTTCCATGAAAATAATCCTAACTCCAAATATTCTAAAATAACATTTTTTTTGCCTATGGAATCCTAGTTGTAACATTATTATAGGATTCTAAGGAAATAGATGGTTTTTCCATTAGAATATTGTTTTGAATTTTGTGGTTATTTCACTCTGTTCCTAGAGACATCTAGGGACATATTGTGAATCTTCTGAATGTGTATGAAGACAAATTTGAGTAGAAAAAAAGAGTTCCGTAAAATCTAGAAAGTGAATATGTCCAAGGTAAATATATGAACACTACCCATAATAACTCTAGACAGTGTTTTTAAAATTAAATCCCCTTGTACAAAAAAGTTGTTGGCCTTTATTGAACAAAACACCATCTTAGGCATTCCTGGGTCTCCTTGCTAATGAAGCTCAACCTCAACCAGTTGTGCTAGTGGTACTTACAATAACAATAACACTAAAAGGTGAGTAAAAGATAAAAATTAAATCAAAAAATAAAAAATAGATTAAATAATAATAACACTAATTAATAATAAATATAATAAATATTTTTTCTAAACAATAAATGTTAGTGATTAATATAATGAATAACGGGTCCTCTGCAAGTAGGGTAGCATGAGAACGTCGAACTGATATTGCAAATGGTGGTAACTCCACCACTCCAGTTGATATGTGCTAGTCATACAAGATTTCAATGTCTATACCTTTCCTCTTACAATGATTTTTTTACAACACTCCCAGTCAATAGGAGGGTCATACAACTCCTTTATTATGTAATTATGAGGTATTAAGGAATTCAAGGTAGATTCATACTTAGGAAACTAAGCTAGCCGCCATAAATGATAATGAAATATGGAAGGATTTTGTCTGGCATGAGGGAGATCAATTAGATATCCCACCCACTCTCCACGATAATGTCATACGTTACTTTTGAATGTGGGTGAATTATGGAGGATATTTGGGACAATATCCTTACTTCACCTCCCAATTTCCCTACTACTTAGCGGATTATGTGGTTTGGTTTTCAATACATTTATTTAGTTCTAGTTTACATTTGGCCCTCAGACTCAATGTCTCAAAGCTTGGCCCACATGGGAAAATATATTTTCAAGCAAGCCTCTACCACACTCAACTAATGCACTAGTTCCACCTCATCGGGTCTATATAGTGATGTGTAATCAATAGAGAAAAGTGGTCATGGTTCGTGGGGTATTTTGAAGAAAGTCAAAATTTTGGGAGAAATGATGTATTTCATCATGGTCCTTCACTGTATTGGAACTAAGGAAACCAAGAATCATTGTATGATACATTTATACTATCTCATATAAATCTTCATGGCCCAAGATTTCATGTCACACGAAAAGGAAGGATAAGAAATGTGTGAGTTCCTAGATATTACTTAGTATTAGAACCACTTCTTGACCACCATTGTTTCATGGATAGTTATGAAGCGTGAAGGTAAAATATTAGTGGAAGCACGAATATCTTCCATGAATTTCTCCATGGTGCTTCATTTTTCATTGGAGGAGAAAATTCACATTGCTCCACTTCAACGTTTGAGTTTCATGTCATTTAATATTATATGAAATTTACTACTTTGAATTATAATAGTAAATAAACCTATGGATATTTTAGGCCCATTTCCCTTCATGGTAGCGTCTTAGGAGCTATGCGAATTTTTCTTTTATATTTGTTATCCTTGCTTCTATTCATGGTTTGGTCTACCTATTTCTCTTTATAGAAATATATTCCCTTCACAGGTAGGTCTCTGTGCAGATCTACATGTATAATCACTTTCTTCTATGGTTTATTTTTAGTCTCTCTTGTTAGGAATTCTAGACAATTTTTGGAAAATCAGCTAATAGGTGTAGAAAATGATCATTGTGCACTTTTTAATAATATTACAGACCAATAGAAAACTTGCTAACAAAATATATATAATGTATAATGAGTTTCCAATATTACTTAAGTTAAATCCTAAATGCCTAAATAATGATAATACTAAAATCCTTTAATTACAAATACTTTGTTTGAAAAATACACGAACTATAGAGCTCATAGCTCATATCACTAGAATCCCCATTGCAACAATTTGAAAAATCCTAGAAGTATTGCATTTATATTTGAACCTTTACCATTTGAAAATAATATATAATGATATACCAACCACTAACATAAAGGATTAAATTGAAGAAAAACATGACAATGGTTTCAACCCTTTCACAAAACATAATTATGTTGATAGGAGTGTAATAGGTTTTCCTAAATTTTATTTTAATTACAAATAATTATTAGGTGCATGTTAGAGATTAAACCTCCATGAAATATGAAAAAATATTCATAGTAGTATTTACTAGTTACCCACCTTTGTCACTAACTCGTTACCTTCAACATTAGGGAATGTTGACACCTCTTCTTTTACAATTCAGTCATCTCTGCAATCTGTTACACTTAGATTTATTTTTTCAATCTCACCATCCTAACACATATTTTTCACTATTAATTCATCCCTCCAATCAGTTTCTTCAACCTCATTTGTGCGTTTTTGTAGACACATGCTTTTTGCAACATGATCTCTCCAGCCTCGTATGCTTGGCTTTCCATATCACACATCCATACCTATGATTTGATTTCAACTAATTTCCACGTCTTTCTCTTTCACTTTCAAAGGTATAATATTTCATTTCAACTTACCATATCCCTAACCTCCTAAATCGTGCATACATATTAATATTTGATATGTGTAACATTTAAATCTTTGCTACTATATGTTCATCTATAATATATTTTTAACTATCTTAATACCATCACTTATTCATATATTTCTTAAAAACAATATGAAATTTAAAATAATTTAAAATAATTTTCTAAAGTATATAAAATAATTTTATTTACATGGGATGGAAAACAAGTGTTTTGCAAAAATGACTATCACATTTGTGTTTTTGTATTCTTCATTTAAATAGAAAAAAACGTCGCACTGTTTTCCTTTAGTTATTATTTTAATAGAAAAATCATTTTTTATAACAAATAAAAAATCAATTGGATCACTTTGACATTTTCTCCACTTCACATCAAAATAGGGAAGAACATAAGGAGAACAAAAAAGATTGTGATGAACAGAAATTACTAAATATTCTAGTAGTACTTGAAAAATTTCCGTGCTACGTGCAACTCCTCTTTGTCCGTCATTTGGATTGGGGAGTGAGTGTCATAGGAATAATTCCAATCTATAGAAATCTGTATTTCCATTGGTGTGAATGTTTGCTGGATTGAAATAGTATTCATAAATTTTGTAACTTTTCAAGAGGTCATTAAGCAGAGAGAGTGAAATGCACATCGAAGAATGCTTTCCACTATGTCTGACATTTTCTTGATAACTTTATTTATATCACAAAACTTATTTTGTATGTTAGTATAATCACATCTTATATGTAATTTAATTTCATATTAAATTTTCAAAAATAAGACTATTATACTTTGGTTTTCTTTATTGAATTGTGAAGAGTAGTATTTATTTTCAAGAATCCTCACTAATCTAAATCTATTTTATTTAGCTAAAATCCTCACAAGTGAAATAATATTTATGGAATGAGTTTCATGTTATTAGGATTTGTTTGGAGTCATGATTCTACTAGAGGTAATAGCCCTTTGGACTTGGTCCCACCAAAGTCGGGGTCAGGCTTGATCAAAATCTTTGCCTCCTAGCAGTGTCTTTGTATAGTGGCCTGACCAATGTGTGGTCCCGAATCCATCTATGCCAATCAAATTGGACATGGCCCTAGCACCATGATCCTAGTCTCTCCACAATTAATATATTTAATGGTATAATTTGATAAATATGATTGAATAATGTATTTATTTATAATTTAATGAATATAGTAAGGAATTAAATTTAAAAATTACAAATATACATCAACATATTAGTATTATATAATTATGATAAAATTTAAATAGTGATAATTATTTATTTGAATTTTTTGAATAAAATATAAGTCTATTTAATGAAAAATCATTATTAGATAATTCATCGTGAACAAAAATTGTTATTTTACCATTCATGTTTTCAAAATCATTCAATTTTGTAATTATCCTCACAAGTATTACAAATATTAACATACAAATTTCATGAAAAAAGTATAAAAATGAGACTAAAAAGATTTAAACTTTTGAACTTAACTCTCCCAGCTAGAGGCTAAACGTAATGTACATTAAATAATTTGGACAATAAATGGATAATTCCCCAAGATTTATTGACCTATATTTAGCAATACGAAAGAGATCTCGCATAGTACATGAACTAACAAGGTTGATGGTAAAGTCTTCACATTTTTCCTAACTGTAAATATATTTATGAATTCAAAAGATACATTCAAATGTACTAAATGGGTCAGTTCACATAGTGTGGATATAAGGTAAGTACTAAATGGGTTAGTTCAAATAGTGTGGATATAAGGAAATTGATTTTTAGCTGACCATGAATTAATTCTTATTTGACAAAAAAATATAACACATTGTCTAAATTTAACATCATGGAATTATTTTTATTTATTTTTTTTAGTTTTTTTCTTATTTTTATTTATTTATTTTAATTGTGATTAGTTCACTCAGTTCCACTCCTATTTTGTAATCATAGTGATGTACCTTAGCTATGTCTATTTATAACAAATGAGCTTTAAAACCGTGCAATTATAGAATTAGAGCCCTAATGCGAAAACACGTGGCCTCAATGCTTGTAGCGATTTCGATGTGGGATCTTTCACAAGTTATTTAAAATAAAACTATCGTGTGTAGAAATATAAATATCGTGTATTTAATCACATCTATTATTATCAAATATAAAAATTTGCTACATGTGGAAATTGTGTCACATTTACTATGTCACATTTCATACCTTCAATGTTGTGATCTCCTAATATCCTAACCAAAATATAGAGGTCATTACGGGCCTATCTCACTTGTACTCCAACATCGTGTAACCACAACCCTTTTACATACATTGCAACTAATTTGTAAACAAGTGGTTTATGGACCCTATGATAAGAGGTTGGAGGTAGGGCTCCTTTTATGGTTCACCAAATATTTCGCTCCCGAATATGGTCAGACCCAACCTAAGATCAGGGCCACAACTACTCCTTCGACTGGAAGTTTTGCACAACTACTCGACTACTAGCAGACCCACGACGTGAAGTCAGGGTCAGGTTGAAGCTTGATTTTGAGTACTGAAGAATATATCAGAGGGTCAACCTCTGACTATGTCAATGAAGTGTATATTCCTCAATTCATCATGTCCCTCACTAAAACAACCATGCTCAACTTCCATTCATTTGATCTCCATATCTTTCAAATAATCAGTTGGGGTTAAGTGATTTACAATGGAATCTGTAATCTAGATGAACAATATGTTTTATGAATTTTCGGTATGGCGAAACTACTCGAGTTGGATGCATTAATAGGTGAAGGTGGATAAATTTATAAACATCCAAAATATGGCACATGCCAATTAATGTAATGTGGCGGTCAACGGTTAATTCCCATTTAATGTTGACTTCTAGTAGTTACAAAAGTGGATTGCAATGAGATAGAGAATAGTTGGTTGCAAAGAAAAGACTAATGCCATTAGGGGAATTTTGAGGTATAAAATGGCCCCCCTAGGAAAAATGTACAACCAAATAAGCTTTATTAGAAGCAATAGGATTTAAGATGATGATGTTAATGATGAGGGATGATTCACCCTTTTTGGAGTAAAAAGGTAAAACGTTGAAAAAATAATTAAAAAAAATAAATTATTTTTTCAACTCGTATTTTCAGCTTATCTCCCTAATATTTTACTCACATTTTTAGTGGGATTAATAGTCGGATGAAAATTTTAATTCCTCATCCAATGAGTACCCATGTTTCATACTTTTGATAGACCCTCCTACATAAAAAAAGAGAAATACATGGAAAAATGTGATTACAATCACGTTTTTTCATGTATTTCTCAATTTTCATGTAGCAGGGTCCACTTAAAGTATGCAACATGGGTACTCCTTGAATGAGGAATTAAACTATGCATCCAACGAGTGTTTTTGCTTGAAATTTGAGTAAACAGTTAGGGAGACATGTTCTGAATATGAGTTGAAAAATTAGTTTTTTCTTTTTTCCATCTAAAATTTAATGATACAATCTAATGTTATTTTATTATTTCCACTATTATTTTTTAATTTCCTATGGAGGCTCATTTTGGACCTTAAGATTCCCCTAATGTATTGTGTTGGTGCCACAGAAATATGGAACATGGCATACATGCGCAGATTTGCGTGCATTGAAAACAAATATGGTAAAGAATCGTTATCCACTTCCTATAATAGATTATTTACTTGATCAATTAAAAGATGAAAATTATTTTACTAATTTGGACTTAAGGAGTGGCTACCATCAAATGAGAATTTTTGAAGGTGACATTTGGAATATGACATTCAAAACAAGGCAAGGTTTGTTTGAATGGTTTGTTATGCATTTTGGTTTATGTAATTCTCCTAATACCTTCATGCATGCGATGAATGATGCTTAAGGCCATTTCGTGATAAATTTTTCATCGTATACTTAGATGATATCTTAATTTTTCAGTAAATCACTTGATGAACATGTCATGCATGTAGAAAAATTACTTGATGTATTAAGGAAATAACAGGGGTTTTGAATATGTCAAAATTTGAGTTTCGTATAACTTATTTGGTGTCCTTGGGGCATATTGTTGGAGGAAGTAAGTTGAGGATAGACCTCTCTAAGGTTGAGGTCATTGTTAATTGGCCAACACCTAAGATGGTCACTGAGGTAAGAAGTTTTTTGGGAGAAACCCTATATTGGAGAAATTTTATTGCTAACTTCTCTTCTATCACAACTCCTTTGCATGCATTGAATAGTGCGAAAAAGGTCTTCAAGTGGGGAGGCAAGCTGTAAAAATCCTTTGATGCTTTGAAAGAGAAGGTCAGTTCAACCCCAGTACTTGCATTACTGGACTTGACACAACCCTTTGAGATTGAAACTGTTATGGGCATAGTCCTTATGCAACATGGTAAGCCCATTTTATTTGATTCAGAAACTTTCAATGGTGCAATGCTTAACTATACTACTTATTATAAGGAGCTTTATGTGTTGGTTCAAAGTGTGAAAAGTGGAAACATTATTTTATGGTAAAGAAAACCATCATACACACTAACCAACAACTATTGCAATAGTTGTAATCGCAAAATAAGTTGCAACAGTCAAGGCACTTTCAATGGATGGGTTTCTTACAAAAATCCCACTTGGTCATCAGTTATAAGAAATGAATTTACAACAAGGTTGATGATATGATTTATAGGCCTATTATTATTGCAACTACTTTAATTAAGAATAATTATATTTTGCATGAAATTTATGTTGAGAAATCTGCATGTGATAATGACTTTCAATATGTTTATGCAAGCTTGAGTCAAGGCAACAAAGTAGAGGAATTAGATTACCATGTAAGTAATAACTTGTTGTATCATTTGGGAAAGCTTTGTATTCCACAAGGGGAGAGAGTGAATGTCCTAAGGGAAGCATACACTTCTCTAATTATTGGACATTTCAGTGTAGGAAAAACAATGGCACATCTTCATATCTATTGTTATTGGCCTCGCATTCTTGAAAGTGTGTCACATTTCATTAAAGGTTGTTCATTATGTGTAGTCAGCAAGCCTATCAATAGGAAGTTAGGATTGTACGCACCACTTTTCATACCTTCACGTCCATGGGAGAGTGTTTCTATGGATTTTGTAGGAAGTATTTCTTTGTCAAAAAGAGTTCATGATTATTTGTAAGTATTTGTGGATAGGTTCAGCAATATGTGTATATTAATGCAATGTAAAAAGAGAACCACATCTAACCAAACAACTCACTTATTCTGTCATCATGTTTGGGTTTACTTTTTTTTTCCCACATCCATTGTTAGTGATAAAGATTCTCAATTTGTTGGTCATTTTTGGTCAAGTTTGTGGGACTTTATGGACACCAAGTTGAAAAAGAGTACAATGTTTCATCCGAAAACATGTGATCAAACTGAGGTGGTCAATCAAAAATTAATACATATTCTTCAAGGATATTGTACCAAGCATCCTTGGTTGTGGGATGAAACTTGCATTGTATTCAACATGCTTACAACCATGCAAAACACTCCTCTACACAAACATCGCCATTTGCAACATGTCTTCGATACTTTCCTAGATCGTCATTGGATTTAATTTTTGATAAGGATGTTTCTATTGATTTTCATATATATATAGAAAAAGCCAAGAATTTCACAGAAAAATTCCAATTGATACATCAAACAGTTCAAGATCATCTTGAAAAGAGCCAAGGAAAGTAAAAAGCAAGGAACGACAAGCATTGTGTAGATCACAAGTTACAAGTTGGTGACAAAGTTTGGATTCATATTAACAAAGAGAGGCTTCAAGGGAAAGGTAAAAAACTGAAACCAATATGTTATGGTCCGTTCAAAATCTTGGAAAAGATTGGTGAAATTGTCTTCTAGTTAGATTTGTCTTCATACATGAAAATTTAATTTTTTTTTAATATTGAGAACTTAAGGTTCTATGAGCTTCCATTGATTGAATATCAAGGAAAATAGGTTCATATTACTTCTATTGAATAAATTTTTCCTAAATACCTTGATGAACTTCAACCAGACACCATTCTTGAGAGAATAACAAGGACATAAAAAAGAGGGAGTGTAGACTACCTTCATGTGGGGCTCAAAGGCACAAATCCTTCTAAGGAAAAATGGATCGAGATTGGAAAAGTGAGGGAACTTTACCCTCATATGATGAAAAACTAAAAATGATCTTTTAGGGTCCAAATGCTTCTAGGGGGAGTAGTGATCAGGCACTCAAAATTATGCCCAAAAACAAAAGTTGGCAGATTGGTGTGGAACCTAAACAACCACATAGATCTCGTCATTCAAAATATAGTGCAACTTGTTTCATGGAAAAATGACACTGTATGCTTTTAGAAACATGTTTTTTCTACTTTTTCAAATATGGATATTAAAACAAAAATGCCAGAAACACAAGTCAACATTCTGTACAACTTATTGGGCATTCCTATGTGGCAATTTGACTGTTGAAAATAATTTTTCCTGCTACGAATGCTTTGGTTCCAAGTGGAACATTAGTACTTGTTCGAAATGGAAATTTTTTATTGGTGGAATTGGTGGCCAACGACAATATGCCTCATGGCCTAACCAAGATCCACCACATTCTGACCAGGAACATCCGTGGTCAAACCCATGACCACTGAGCACCAAGCCAAACAAGTCACAATTGCGCCTCGCACCATGAGTCTTGAAAATTGATCGTTTAAGTTTAGTTTTATGATAATATACATGGCACATTAAGGGAAGGGGGTCGAGGACTAGTCCAGGCCCTCATCACCAAAGGAGGCATGACCACAGGTGCCCCCGCTCTTAACCACTACCATAACATTTAAACCCTGGCAGTTTGCAATGTGAACACAACATATGTCATCTTGAAGACCGCCAAGTAACCATCTGGTGCCAAGCTGTTGGCCATAACAATTAGCGTTATATTCCACCATGTGTCCAGGTCAAAGGTTAGTTGGTGGTTAGGCCTAACCACACATACGTGTATATATATATATATATATATATATATATATATATATATATATATATATATATATATATATATATATATATATATATATATATATATATATATATATATATATATATATATATATATATATATATATATATATATATATATATATATATATTTGTATTAACCGATAACTTATATAGGTTTAAATTTGGTTTTTAGACGTTTCAAGGAAAATTAATGCCTGGACAATTTTACCCTGTTTTTAGTGGAATTGGCACTACGATAGCGCTTTTTAAGGCGAAATTTTGTGTTTGGTGCTAGATTTTAGGGAAAATGTGGAATGAATAGTGGATAAACTAGGAGAATTCATCATGAGTTTTTGGACAAATTCAATGCAGAGAGAGGTTTCACATGCATTTTTGGGCATTCTCGACGCTGAAGGAACAGGTTTGAGAGCTATTTGAGCATTGTAAACACATGTAATCACACTTTTGAGCATAATAGAAGAAGGCCAAGCCATTGGAAGCTGCACCAAATAGATGTGGTCGAGGCGGGATGAACTCCTTTATCATGTGTTGTGTGTCTATTTATGGTGATTTTCATATATGTTAGATGCTAGTTTGTTTTAATTATGCTACTTTGCTCATGAAATTCACATAAAAAACATATAAAACTCGTACTAAACTTGCAATTACCCTCTCAATCCTTGAACACTTTCTTTATATTTTGAATTGGATCTTAGCAAAACAAAACTAATATTTCCATTCACATCAAAAAAAATATAAAATTAATAATAAAAAATGGAAAATTTATTGTGATACACTAATAATAAACAAAAAAAATACATTCGACATCTATTAAAAATGAACAAATTATACACATTTTAATTGAATATGAAATATCTTTGCAAATCCATAAAAAACAAAAACAAAAGGGCATACCATTTTGCATTAACAACATTGAGATAAAATTAAAATATCAAAAAAATATAATGCTTATGGTCATTGTGTTGACTTTCCCATTTTTAGTAATTAAACTCATGTTATTACTAGAGATGCATTTGATCCATCAAAAATATTTGAATATAACTAGTTTATAATTAAGGAAAATAATTTGGTGAAAGCTAAAAGAGAATTGCTGAGAAAGTTCACATTAATCATCTTGAATTTTCTTGGGCATATTGTCCATAATTTGATACCTCCTACGTGTTAAGTGACTCAAGAGTATTGAGTTGTGACCTTTGCATTTGTCATAAAATATAGTTTTGTGTGGGTTCATTTCACCTCTAACTAAAGTTTAAAAAAACATCCTTGTATGGTAGATATGCTTGATTTTGGGTTGGTTTTATCCTTTATATGGGACTATATGTAAATAGGTTTCCATATTCTTGGAATTCCTAGAATTAGAAGGGGGTATATTCATAATATAATGATTCCTTCCATACTATGTCATAATAAGATACATTAATGGAATTTTTGAGGGGTTGTGGTATGTCTATATACACATAGATTTAGGCATAAAGTATGATATTACAAAATTCACCCATTGAATTTTTAAATCATTGAAATTTTTTTGATGGTTGAAATGTTGCGTCTAAAATTTTCTATGAATAGAAAAGGATGCTATAGTAATAATGATGAACTGAAAATTGGAAATGGGGTCAGTAGGTTCATTTGTGCACATGAATGCACGAGTATTCCTAATAACGTGCGTTCCTTCTTGGGAAGAAAATATTGGCAAGCCTCGGATCACCAACCAAGACACCAACTAGGATGTCGAGTAAGAATGTCCCAAGAGTGCACATGTATTATTAGAAATATGCATGTGTTGATAGAAATTTTCACATGTCCATGATGCATCATACTTAGTAATGCACATGTGCTCCTAGCGCATATTATTTTTAATACACCTATGATAATTTTCTCTTCATTTTGGACCACATGAAGAACACATGTTAATGATTGGTAGCAATGTCGATGTGTTCCCTAAAAGAGCATGTGTACGTTTTAAGAAACACACACATTTTACTTAGCCTAACATTCACATACCTTCCTCAGTTCCCATTTACATGTGTGGTGGTCATTTTAAGTACCATTGGGACTTTTTGGGACATGTACATTCTTTTGTGACAAAAGTTCCCTCCTCTTCGTCTTTACCACTTCTCTTAATTATCACCTCTCTCTCTGTCTCTCCCTTACCCCCCCATAGGTCATACTTGAAACTTACATGTTCCTAGACATAGGAAGTTTTATCCCTAAGAAATATCCTTATTAAAAAAATATAATTAGATAAATCAATTATGTATTTCTAAAATGTAATACCTTACCTTGCTTTACATGAAATGCTTGTTCATTATGTTATATAATTTCTATATCATCATCATATTTTCAAAATCCTCGGCCACCATTTTGTTACTAATTATCTCTTCAATGGTTTATTTATTAAAAATTATTCATTTCAATGTACCTTCATTACTATTCACCAATCTGATCATCTCCCTTAAAGTCCAAAATAACGAAATATTTTTCACCAAATAATATGGTGTAATAAAATAACCCTAAAAGTTAATTTCTTAATTTAGCAAATCTTTATATAGTGATTTTTCATATAAATTTATCATTGAGTTTCTACATGCAAATGAACAAAACTTAGCAATGAAAAACATTTCTTAATGATTGCAAAAACATGCATTATTTGCTAGCAAAACACACTTCCATTCCAGAGACTAATGTCTACCTGCCTTCCTCCATCTACCTTTTGACATGTGGAGGACCTTGGAAATACCATACACATTGTGGAATGTCAAAGAATTTGTGAAATTACTTCTTCCCTATATTCCCACCTAGTTTTATCCAATAAACTCTTATCTCTCTTTCCAGTCTCAAGTCTCCAGATGATCTTAGACATAAGAATGCTTATCCATAAGAAATTTCCTCAATAAAGAAACATAATTAAATTAATGAATGGAATATTTTTGATGACTAATACCTTACATTTTTTGGATTTTTTTTTTTCCCTATAATTCCTATTTAAGCACTATCTTTTCAAGTTTTGTAGTCATTGTTTTTTACCAACTATTTTTCTATCATATATTTACCCATAATTGTGATTTTCACCTTATTTTTGTTTCTTTAAACCACTTCCTTCAATTTTTTTGAAAACCAAAATAATCCAATATAGGTCAACAAGTAATAGTGTGTAATTGAAATGATCCTCAAACCAACTATCATAATTTGGGATCTCGTTCTAGAATGTGTGTTGAATCAAATCTAGCATTGAAGATATACTTCCATAAACACAAACCTAGCATTGAAAAACATGTGCTAATTATTGATATAAGTGTTCATGCATTCCTAATAAAAACATATTGATGTTTCTGAGACTAAGATCCACCTACCTTCCTTCCTCTCCACTTTCACACGTGGTTGAACATGGTAGGTCTCCATGCATTCTAGAATGCAAGCACTTTTTTTTACATTACTTATCTCCCCATTCTCTCCACCCTTGTCTCCCATCACCCCCTCCTCTCTCTCTGTTTCTTCCTCTCCCCCTAACCCCCTCCATCCCATGTCTAGTCCTCAAAACCTAGATGATCATATACATAGGAACGTTTATCAATAAGAAATTCCCTTGTTAAAATAATATTATTAGAGTAAAAAATGAAAAATTTATAGGAATTAGTACCTTACCTTTTCCACCCCTTTGTGTAACACTTTTATTTGTGTTCACTAAAGAAAACCCTATCTTTGAATAGCCCCAAAGAAATAATTTTATACAATATTGAATCCTAGGAGGGGGTTTTCCCTAACTGTAGCCTAGTGCTAGGAGTCCAACATTATAGATTATTTTCTCATCTAAGTTTCATTTTGAATTTTATGGAAATTTGTGACTTCCTTCATAGAGCCATTAACAAACATACTCTGAATCTTGTATGGGATTATAAAAACAAAATAGAGAGAAAACATACTTCCATAAGATCAAACACATATGTTTGGCCAAGGCCCAATTGCACACATTAACAAAAATTACTTATCCTAATTTTTGCAAAAAATAAGCCACTTGTGCAAAATTTTCATTAGTCTTTACTAAGAGAAATATTAGATTTTAATATCCTCAAATTAATAAATTTTTACACGTATGGAGTGCTAGGAGTGTGATGTGACTAGTTTTAACTTAGTACGATGATTCCAATGGAACTAACAATTCACCCATCTAATATTTTTGTTATAATTTGATGGCCAGTCATATCTTTATTCCGAGAGCCATTCATTGACATATGGTGAATTTGGTATAAGGGTATAAAAACAAAATCGAGGAGAAAAAATGAGTTGTATAAGCATTGGAAAGTGTGTTTTTCTAGACCACATGTTATGACACTACCCACAATCTCTTGAGAGAAGGTTTTACAAAATGTAATTCCTTACGCTAAATTTACTTTATTCATTTTAGAAAAAAACACAAGTTTTAAAAATCCTAGGTGGGGAGTTCCACTAGTTGTAAATCGATGCTAGAGTCCAATGAATTTGATGGTTTCACCACCTAATTCCTATTTTTAATTCTATGGTAAGTTTCATCCCTCTTCCTTAAGAGATTCAAGGACATACTATGAATATTTTCTAAGGATATAAACACCAAACTAATGTTTTGTAACCAGCTCCAAAAATAGAAGAAAAGAGATATCAACGCCTTAGAAATAGGCCACTTCGAGGGGGAAACCTCCAATACATTACATAAATGAAAAATTATTGGATGATACAATTTACAAAACCTCCTTTATATATATAGGAGTCCATGTGGCTATAATGTAATCCTAGTGGACCACAATGTAATCCTAGCCGACCTAACAATAATAATTTAAGGGAACAATAATAACAAAATGGTGGTAGCAATGGTACAATAATAAAAATAAAGGGGTTACACTAATAACAATGAGGGACTATACTAGTAATATAGGGACCTAATATGCCCCTATCCTTCAAAAAAGTGTTTTCCTCAATGCTTGAGTAGCGTTGGGTGCTTCTGTATAAATTTCTCATCCTCCCAAGTAGAATCTTCAGTGGGTAAGTTCTTCCACTTAATGAGATACTCTGAAATTGATTGATTTCGTAGCTGTTGAGTTCTTGTTTCCATGACTGATTCAAGTTCCAATATGATTTTTCCTTCCTCATCAAGTTCTGGAAATATTGTTTGAACTGGAAGATTTTCACCTATAACCTTCTTTAAGCATGAAACATGGAAAGCTGGATGCACTCGCGAAGAAGCAGGAAACTCCAATTTGTATGCCATAGTACCAATATTTTGCAACACCTTGTAAGGACCATAGTACTTTGGTGATATTTAGAATCACAACTTGAAATCTCCACAGTTCTCATTTTTAAGTCTACGTTTCGGGTCTAAAACAAGACCCATCATCAAGACAATTTTGGTGATAATTTATTATCCTTCCTATCTTGCTTGAGGGACATTTGTTTGTATGGTTGTAGCCGTAAAAATACCCAATTTCCTACATCAAAACTTCTCTCGTTGCGATGTTGATCTACTTGTTGTTTCATTCGATTTTGTGCCAAATTCAGGTTATCCTTTAAGAGTTGGAGAACTTCTTGCTGATGCTTGATGTGATCTTCCACTACTTGAACCTTAAAATTTTCTCTTAAATATGATGTGATGGATGGTGTATGATATCCATAAAGTGCCATAAATGGGTTCATTTTTGCTGCAGTATGGAAGGAAGTGTTATACCACCATTCATCGAGATGTAACGACTTGACCCATTGTGTTTGTTTATCAGATACAAAACAAAAAAGATATCCTTCCCAACATTTATTTCCTATCTCGGTTTTACCATTAGATTGAGGATGATAAGATGAGCTATGAGCTAGTTGAGTACCCAAAAAAGAAAATAAATCCGTCCAAAAATTTCCAGTAAAAATGGGATGTCTTTCGCTCACAATAACCCTTGGGCTTCCATGTAGCTTTTGAATTCTGTCCATAAATGTAGTAGCAACTGTAATTGCTTTAAATGAATGAGATAATGCACAAAAGTGTGCATACTTGGTAAGTCTATCAACTACCACCATGATGACACTCTTTCCTTCGGACTTAGGTAAACCTGTGATAAAATCCATTGAAATCTCCCCCCAACGTTGACTTGGAATGGATAAAGGTTGTAGAAGACCTGGGGTCTTAATTGTCTCAAATTTATTCTGCTGGCAAACCAAACATTCCGCCACAAACTTTTGAATATCAGATTTAAGGCCATCCCAAAAAAATTCTTTCTTCACCCTGTGGTAAGTTTTTAAAAATCCTGAGTGTCCTCCTAAAGGAGAAGTGTGCACTTCCAGAAGAATCTTTTGTTTTAGTTGGGAATTCTTACAAAGATATAAGCGATCTTTGTACCATAAGGAATCATTTTTCCAACTAAATGTATCAGATGTACTAGGATCTTGCTGCAACTTTTGAATGAGTGTCCATACATCTTTGTCCTTCTTCCATTCATCTCTTGCTTCTGTTATCCAATCTGGTTGGATAATAGAAATGGCACAAAGCAATGCTTCCACCTCTTCATTCTTTCTTGAGAGTGCATCTACAACAACATTAAGCTTTCCTTTTTTGTAGATTATTTCAAAGTCATAACCCAACATATTTGTGACCCATTTTTGCTGCTCTTCTGAAGATAGTCTTTGTTTCAAAAAGTGTTTAATACTATCATGATCAGTTGTTACCTTGAAGTGTCTTCCCATTAGGTAAGTTCTCCATTTCTTTAGTGCATGCAGTATTGCTAACATTTCCTTCTCATAAATAGGTATCTTTAAATACTTTCCTTTGATTAGACTACTTTCAAAAGAAATGGGTCTTCCTTCTTGCTTTAAAATAGCACCAATTCCATTTCCTGAGGCATCACATTCCATAATAAAGGTTTTTGTGAATTCTGGTGTAGCTAAGACCGGTGCTAGGCACATTGCCTCTTTAAGATGTTCAAAAGCCTTAGTTGCTTCAGGAGTCCATGAAAATGTATCTTTCTTCAATAATGTTGTTAGAGGTGCTGCTATTCTCCCATAATTCTTAACAAACTTGCGATAATACCCTGCTAACCTAAGAAATCCTCGCAACTGCTTTATGGTTGTGGGGACTTTCCATTCCTTAATGGCTTTAATTTGGCTAGGGTCTACTTTAACACCCTCGTGAGATACAATATGACCCAGATATTCCACCTCTTGTACTCCAAAGAAACATTTGGATGTTTTTGCATATAATTGTTTCTCCTGCTATAGTTTGAGCACCGTATCAACATGTTCAACATGATCCTTCCAAGTCCTGCTATAGATTAGTATATCCTCAAAAAATACCAGCACAAATTTTCTAAGGAAGGGTTTGAAAATGGAATTCATCAACCCTTGAAATGTATAAGGTGCATTGGTAAGGCCAAAAGGCATGAGAAAAAATTCATAATGAACCTCATGAGTTCGAAATGCTGTTTTTGGAATATCTTCAGTCTTCATTCTAATTTGATGATATCGTGAACGAAGATCCAACTTGGTGAAATAAATTGCTCCATGTAATTCATCCAATAACTCATCAATCATAGGAATGGGAAATTTATCTTTAATGATGAGCTTATTGAGCTCCCTATAATCCGGACACATTCACCATGATCCATCCTTCTTGTGTACCAATACTATAGGAGCAGAGAAAGAACTTTGACTAGGTTGAATTATACCCACCTCTAACATTTCTACAATCATATGTTCAATTTCACTATTTTAGACGTAAGGATATCTATAAGGCCTGATGTTTGGAGGAACACTTCCTGGAATCAAATGAATAGCATGATCATGATCACGAATAGGTGGGAGTCCTTTGGGAGTTTCAAACACCTTGGAATGATTGTCCAAGACTTGTTGGAGATCTCCAGAAATAGATGATTTTGATGTTGGAACTTCTAGTGAGCATAATTGTGCAATTACGCCTCGTTGTTCTTTCTTTAGAAGCTTTGTCATGACATTAGAGCTTATTATCCTTCCTGGCTTCCCCGCGATACCCCGTAATTCGACTTCCTTTCCTTCTGAAAAAAATTTCAAGAAAAGTTCTTGAAAATTAAAAGCTACCGTCCCCAAAGATTGTAACCATTGTACTCCTAGTACAACATCAGCACCTCCCATAGGAATGGAAAGCATTGGACTAGTCAATACAAATTCCCCCATGGTTAGCTTGATATTATGGCATTTCCCAGAGCAATTTATAGTTCCTCCATTTGCAACCATCACTTGGCATTCTGGTGCTGGGTATAGGAAACAATTTAATTCCTTGGCTACCTTACAATGAATAAAATTATGGGTGCTACCAGAATCAATCAACACTATTACCTTTTTCTTCTTGATTTTTCCTTCTATCTTGAGAGTTTGAGGAGTGGTAATTCCTGCCAGTGCATTACACGATATGGTTGGATTCATTTCTTCCTCTTCTAGGGTTGGTTCCTGGTGTATATCCTCTTCTTCTTCATTTTCTTCTTCCTCTTCACAATCTATGTAAAATAATTTCTTCTCAGCACACTTATGACCTTTAGTGTATTTGCTATCACAACTGTAGCAAAGCCCTTTTGCTCTTTTTTCTTCCAATTGTTGTGGTGTCAACCTTGAAGGTTGTGGAAATCTAGGCGTAGCAACACTTCCTTCTTTATAGAATTGAGTGGTAGGCTTCCTTGTCGCCATAATTTTACATTCAACTTTTCTTGCCAACCTGAATGCCTTCTCCAATGAATCAGGTTCCAGAACGCGAACTTCATGTTGGATGTTATCCTCTAAAGTGCCTATGAAGGGATCAATCCTGTGTTCCTTTGGAATATCAGTTACCCTTATATTCAATTTTTGGAAGTCCTCAATGTGCTGCCCCACTAAACCCTTTTGTTTGAGATTTATCAATTGGCTAAAGAAGGTGTTGCTCTTTGTATCCTCATAATGTGCTATCATTTCCTCCGTAAAAATTGACCAAGTGACAATTTTTTTACGGGACCAAAGCCATCGATACCATACAAATGTATTTTTTTCTAAATGTAAAGTTGCAATGCGTACCTTTTGTGTGTTTTGCACATTATGGAGATCAAAATATTGCTCCATCTGTAGTATCCATGTTACAGGATCCTTTCCATCAAACTTCCTCATATCCATTTTTGGAATATGGTGGTTCTTTCCTCCAACATTAGAGCTTATGAAATCATGATTAACATTTATTTTGTTCTCATCATGAGTTTCCTCTACTATCTTTTCACCATTAGGAAACATTTCTTGTATCAACTTTGTCAAACCTTCTATGTCTACTTTTAGATCATTCTTCATGTTTTCCATTTTAGCTTCCATGTCATCCATCTTAGATTCCATGCCAGCTTCCATGCCATCTATCTTAGATTCCACGCCTTTCTTCAAACCATCCATATTATTCTTCACACCATCCATCTTTGCTTCCATGCCTTTCTTTAAAACTTCCATTTCATTTTTTGTTGCTCTTTGCGAGAGTGAAATTTGGTGCACTTGCTCTTGTAATTTTGATAGATCATGTTGTAATTCTTCATCTTCATGAGTCATAGTGGAACCTTCTGAAGGCTTAATGGGTGTTGAATTATTTTTACGAGGCATTTTTAGAACCCAATACTGATATCTATTCTACAATATGCCCTTGGAATCAATTCAAATTGATTTTTCAAACAATACTTATGCAATTTGGAAAAAAAATACACACCTTTTTCTTTCTTTTGAGGAGCTCGATATTGAAATTGGATTATATATGTGATTGCGGCTCTTCAATATCTGAAATTCAGCACTGAAGTAGCCCTCTGAATTCTCTTTTGAATGCCACGGGTCTGACCTAATTTTGATTCTCCAAGACAAAGTTATGTCCAATCTCCCACAATGACCTAATTATGGACTGGTTCAGTAGAGCTAACTTGTACGAATTTTCACGTGTCACTATTTCGTCCTTCACCTCTAAAATTGATAGCCAAGAAACTACAGTCCATGTAATTGTGACCACTTTTTACGGTACTCCAATCCAATGCTCAGAGAGAGATTTATTGAAGTTTTTCCACAATCACCTATTTGAGAAGAAATTCGGGAACTTGAAAAATGACTATCTTCCACAGATCATATCTCCAAAAATATTGCAAATCAAGATCTGAAAGTTTTTTACGCGTTTCCTCAAGATTTCAGCTTCGCACCATAAGAAGTTCAGATTCTGAACGTTCGTAGAAAAAAATTTATAGCGCAAATGCCACAATGACCTGTTTAGGAGCTTGAAAAAAAACCTAAATTCCACAGATCATATCTCCGAAAATATTGCAAATCAAGCTCTGAAATTTTTAGACGATCTTCCTTGGGATTTCGGCTTTGCACCCTAAAAATTTCAGCTTCTGAAACTTCGTATAAAAAACTTTATAGCGAAAATTCCACAATTACCTATTTGGAGTAGCGAAACCCTAGAATCCAAAGCTCTGATACCAAATGTTGTGTAACCAACTCCAACAATAGAAGAAAAGAGACATCAACGCCTTAGAAATAAGCCACTTTGAGGGGGAAACCTCCAATACATTACATAAATGAACAATTCTGGGATGATACAATTTACAAAACCTCCTTTCTATATATAAGAGTCCATGTGGCCATAATGTAATCCTAGTGGGCCACAATGTAATCCTAGCCGATTGAACAATAATAATTTAAGGTCACAATAATAACAAAATGGGGGTTACAAGGGTACAATAATAACAATAAATGGGTTACACTAATAACAATAAGGGACTATACTAGTAATATAGGGACCTAACAACTAACTAGTATAAATGAGTCCCATAAGCATTAGAAACTATGTGTTTCCAAGTCCTATGTGAGCACAATTCTCTCAATAACTTGAGATATTTCTCTGCAAAATACACCCACTTATGAAAAAATTTCATTGGTATTACTAAAAGAACTCTAGATCTAAAGCTTCTCAAATAAATCATTTTCTAGCATGTGTAATCCTAGGAGGGTTTCCCTCCTACTTGTGATCCATTACCTAGTATTTAATGGGATAAAATATTTTCCTACCCAAGTGATAGTTTGAATTTAACGATGATTTTCATCTTGGTTCTTAGACTGATTTAGGGAGTTATTATGGATTTTTTCCAGAGGTATACATACAAAACTAAGAAATAAAAATTAGTTCCATGATCATTATAAAGTTCTCTTCTCCAAGGGGATGTCCCTAGTTGTAACATTGTTCTAGGATTCCAAAGGAATAGATGGCTTTTCCATTATAATCTTGGTTTGAATTTTGTGGTTAGTTGCAACTTTGTTGACATTTAGGGACATATTGTGAATTATATTAATGTGTATAAAAACCAATTTGAGTACACAAAAAGAGTTCCATAAGATCTAGAAAGTGTATCTATCCAAGATAAATATAAGAACACTACCTATAATAACTCTAGATAATTTTTTAAAAGTAAATCCCCTTGTGAAAAAATTATATTGGCCTTTATTGAACAAAAAACAATCTTTGAAGTTCCTCAAATAAACCATTTTTGGTCTATGGAATCCTACTAGGTGGGTTGTCTCTAGCTATAACCCATTGCGAGGTTTCTAATAGAATCAATTATTTTCCCATCCAACTCATAGTTTGAATTTTATGGCGGGTTTCATATCAGTTCATGGAGCCATTCAAGGACATATTGTGAACTTTTTCTATGGCAATAAATAAAACAACTTATAATCAAAAGACAATAAATGCAATTTAAAGACATGGCTGAGACTCTACATACTTTCATAAATAAACCAATTATAAATTAATTTAATCATGCATAATAAATCTAAAGAATTCCTATAATTGAAGCAAGTATGCATCATTTCTCTCTAGAGATCTCTTCTTTGTTTATTTGGATTGTAAAAGATATTTTCTCTTCTTCATTTACATTTTAACAACCATTACTTGATTCAAAAATATATCAAGGAGTACCTAAATAAATATGTGTAAAACCATGTATGTATGACTTTCAATCAACATTTTTATAGTTGTAATTCTGAATTACATTTTACATATAGATATTTTGATGGATAAAAGTTAAAATTAGTGTGGAGATTTTTGAAAATGGTGGAAAAAAATATGTTCATATGAATTACATAATGCTATTTTAAAACCTCATTTTTCCCTAAGAGGTAAAAAAAAATTCCTATTTATGCATTTTCCTTGGGATGTTATATTTTCTCATATGATGGGTATGCATTAATGAAATATTATATCGATGGAATAGTTTTTATACTAGTGAATAATTTGTAACCAACACATCATAATATACTCACATGTTAATGTTAAAATTGAAATTAAAAAAATAAAGTTAGAAGAAATAAAGTTTAAAAAAATATAATTTGTGAACTGAATTTTTGGAAATGAAAAAGGATTTCCAAAAATTTGGAGAGTGTAAAAAGGGTTAAAAATTGTAAAAAATAAAAATAATGTTTTTTTGGTTTCTTTTTAAAGTTGTATGTGATCCTATAGGCGTGACCCCTGCCTTCAGGAGATGTGACCTAGTGGTATCTAACCCATCAAAGTCTCTTGGGGTTCGTACCCGACCTCGGCCACACCAACACTTATTTGACTAAATTTTTAGCATGTACACTCCACCTAAAAAAAGGCACAACCACACCCATTGAGGTTTCATCCTTGGTGTCCTTGCTAACGAGGTTCCTCCTGAACCCGTAGTGCTAGTGGTACTTGACAATAACAATAACATTGAAAGGTGAATAAAATATAAAAATTAAACCAAAAAATCAAAAAAGAATAAATATGTTAAATAATAATAACACTAATTAATAAATAAATATAATAAAATATGTTTTCTAAACATGAAGGGTTAGTGCTTAATATAATGAATAATGGGTCCTCTACATGTAGGTAGCATTCGAACATAGAAGTGATTCTGGAAACTCACCACTCGAGTTGAGATGTGCCAATCATACAAGATTTCAATGTCTATACCTTTCCTTTTACAATGAAGTCGTTACAAAACTTCTAGTCCATAGGTGGGTTATACAACTCCTTTATTATGTAAGTATAAGGTATCGAGGTATTCAAGGTAGATTCATACTGAGGAAACAATAATGACATTTGGAAGGATTTGGGGTGGCATGAGGTAGATCAATTAGATATCCCACCTACTCTTCATGATAATGTTGTACAATATTTTCAAATGTGGGTGAATTATGGAGGATATTTGGGACAATATCCTTATTTCACCTCCAAATTACCCAACTCCTTGGTGGATTATGTGGTTTGGTTTTCAATTCATTTCTTTAGTTCTATTTTACATTTGGCCCTCAAGCTCAATGTCTCAGATCTTGGCCCACAGGGGAGAATATCCTTTCAAGGCAAGCCTCTGCCACACACCACTAATGCATTGGTTCGACCTCATCGGGTCTATGTAGTGATGTGTAATCAATAGAGAAAAATGTTCATGGTTTGTTGGGTCTTTTGAAGTCCAAATTATGGGAGAAATTTTGTCTTTCATCAAGGTCCTTCATTGTAGTGGAACTAAGGAAACCAAGAATCATTGTTTGATACATTTATAATAGCTCGTAGAAACCTTCATGGCCCAAGATTTCATGGCACAGTAAAAGGAAGGATAAGAAATGTGTGAGATCCTAGAGATTACTTGGAAATAGAACCACTTCTTGACCACCTTTGTTTCATGTCTAGTTATGAAGCATGAAGGTAAAATGTTAGTGGAAGCACCAATATCTTCCAAGAATTTCTCCACGGTGCTTCATTTTTCATTGGAGTGGAAAATTCACATTGCTCCCCTTCAACGTTAAAATTTTATGTTATTTTATTTGATATGAAATCTACTACTCTAAATTACAATAGTGAATAAACCAATGGATATTTTAGGCCTATTTTCCTTCATGGTAGGCTCTTAGGAGTTATGTGAATTTTTCTTTTATATTTGTTATCCTTGCTTCAGTTCATGGTTTGTTCTAGCCATTGTTCTTTATAGAACTAGATTCCCTTCATAGGTAGGTTTCCATCTAGATCTACATGTATAATCACTTTCTTATATGGTTTATTTTTAGTCTCTCTTGTTAGGAATGCTAGAACATTTTTGGAAAATCAACTAATAGGAGTATAAAAAGATCATTATGCACTTTGTAATAATATTACAAAGAAATAGAAAACTTTCTAAAAAAATTATATATATAATGTATAATGAGTTTCCAATATTACTTAAGTTAACTCCTAAATGCATAAATAATGCCAAGACTAAAATCTTTCTATTACAAATACTTTGTTTCAAAAATACATGAACTAAAGAGTTCATAAATCATATAACTAGAATCCCCATTACAATAATTTGAAACATCCAATAAGTATTTCATTTCCATTTGAACCTTCAACCTTTGAAAATAATATATAATTATATACAAACCACTAACATAAAGCATTACAGTAAAGAAAAATATGATAATGGTTTCAACCCTTTCACAAAACATAATTATGTTGATAGTAGTGTAATAGGTTTTCCATAGTTTTAGTTTAATTATAAATAATTATTAGGTGGATGTTAGAGATTCAACCTCCATGAAACATGCCAAAATATTCATAGTAGTATTTACAAACCAATGGTTAATATTTTTCTAAAAGTTAGTTATGTTTTTTTTTTTTTTGTAACAAAATGTCACATCATCAAGTGTTATATTGTGCATGGGGTATGATAAACCATGGTATTGGGCTATGGTATTGCAAGAAAATTTATTTACAAGTTATTAATCTCCATGGTTAATAATATTGCTACATGCTTTAAAAATGCATACATGTTTAACTCATACATTAATTTCTTTTATAATTCATAATAAAAAAACATAAAACCAGTGTTTAGGTAACTTGTAATACTCTTGGGTTCTGGGCGATGGCTAGGGTTTTGATGTGCATCACAACAGAGATTCTGAGAGACCTCACTTCGACGTACAACTCGAATGTCTCTCAAGGGTGCCGCAAAACTGTCTTGTTCCTAGATCTACTTAGGAGTGGCGAGAAAATGATTCAGAGGCAGATTCCTTGCCCTCACTTTGCCAGAGGAGAGAATTCGAACAATCTCGAAGGAGGGACATGGGATGGAGTGGACGATTATTCCTCTGTCACTGTTACTGCACAAGAGTTGATCAGATCGAAAGGTGAGTCATTGGCTACAGTGGAAGATTATTCCTCTAGTGTAGTTTCTAAAGAGGGTGTGTTCAGTTGTCAGATCGGGACTCACTCGTCCATCTAAGGGAGCTGGGCAATAAAAAAGGCAGATCAGGTATAGATCTATGACACATATTGATTTTCTTGACAAATCGAGATGTTTTTACAACAGATCGAGGGGTTTTGGCAGCTCAACCCTTACTCAGGGGGGAGCTCTGAGCGATGGCGGCATTAGGGTTCGAACATATGTTTTTTATGCTAGCATAGAAGGCAAGGGAGGCAATAACGACACGAGATTTGAAGCAGAAGGACGGTCCTCACACTCCATGGAATCAGCCCTTCTCTCTTCATCTTGACCAGGAACAACGAAAAGGTTTGTTATCACATGGAGATCTCCGTCAATAGGTAACCCCCAATCCTTTTCAGATTTTTATTAAACCCCTTGTGGGAAAATCCCTCTTACTTTGGTTACAAGAAGACTACATTATTTTGCAGCTGAAACAAAAAATATGGGGACTGATGGAGTACCCAGTTCCGATTCAATATCTGGTCAGTGGCAGCCGATCTCTACAAGATTGCAGGTCTCTGAAGGATCATGCTATCAGTGCAGAAGTGACTATATCCCTAAACCTTCGTCTGAGAGGGGGCACTGCGAACCAGGGTACATCTAGATCTGCAGGGGGAGAAAAGGGGAAAAAACCCACAAACCAGCAACAATCAAACAGGGGCCCATCCTACAAAAACATTTTACAGGGGAAAAAAGCCGCAAGATTACCTCCAGAACAAGCAGGAAATGCTTCGAGGCCATATATAGTAGAAAAACTTGGACAAACTCCAACACTAAATATAAATGTCCCAGAAACAGAGGCATATGTCAAGACATATGAAGCCTAGACGTTAATATGCCGGTTTAACTGTTTCTGGCCCAAACTAATGGACCTCTTCCATTGGATTTTCACTCAATGAACCACAAAATGTGACATCCACCTCTACTCCAAAGGGTTTTTTATTGTCTAATTTAAATCCTCGGAGGACAAAGATCATATTATCAGAGAAGGTCATTGGTTTTGGGGAACCACGGTTCTTTTTATCACCCCATGGTTTCCAGACTTTGACGCAAACACAATGACAGTCTCTAGAATACCGGTATGATTTAGATTATATAACCTCCCCCTTCATTTCTAGAATGATTAGATGTTCGAGGGTATTGGGAATAACATCGGTCGTTACTTCAAAACATACATGGAGACAATAGACGAGAGGATATATACTTTTGCATGGATCTGCATGGAAGTAGATCTA
The DNA here is from genome assembly GCA_034641835.2 of Pinus albicaulis. NCBI lineage: Eukaryota > Viridiplantae > Streptophyta > Pinopsida > Pinales > Pinaceae > Pinus > Pinus albicaulis. Next base: position 1,274,672,365 of record CM076581.1, on the reverse strand, counting down.
AGAAAAGGATTACCGGAAAATATTATGATGATCTACAAGCAACAAAATTGGTTGCAATCACTAGAATATGAAAATACTGCATTTAGATGCAAAATTTGTAGGATGACAGGAGATTTACAAAATACATGTCCAGATGCCAAGAAAGAAAACAACAAAAATAAAAAGAATGGGAAACAAAAAAAAGGTTGGTAGTATCCCCCTCTAGATTCAGAGGAGGATGAGTCAGAAGAAGACAATGAAATAGCTCCTACGGGGAGCAATCAGTCTACACAGGAACCTGAGGTAAAAAGGAAGAATACAATAGTACACATGGATACTCAAAGTCATCTGAATCATATAGAAAGGAATCCAGAGGATACAGGAAATGGAGGGCTCAAATGAAACCATCCATCAAATACTTCAGACTCACACAAGGACACTGGAACCCAGGTAGTAGATAATCAGAATATCCTTGCAACCTGCATGCCATCTCAGGGTGAGTGGCGCAAGGTCAAGAAGAAGAAAGGGAGGAAAACCTGATTTGTGGGACTCCTACCCACATTCTTACGGCTGGGGATAATTCGGGGCTGCCAGTTTATTCTTTCTCCTTTTCTTCTTTATTGGCCCTTTCTTTTTCCTTTTTATTTTTATTTTTATTGAATGCTTTGGTAGCCTTGCTACGACACATTGTGTGCGAGAGTACACGAGCCCTATGGGTACTTTCTGAATGCTTAATTGCATATACTACATGTAACTTTCCATTTCATAAATAAAAATTTGCTGATTTTTTTCTTGGAAAAAAACAAAACATAAAAATAAATTTTGATCTAAGACATTTGTGTTCCATAATTTAGGTAAATATCTTTCGGTTTAATCACATCATTAGTATTTGGTCGACTTTTCCAACCATTAGTTCAAAACCTGGACCAAATACTCATGATATGATTAATCCAAAAGACATTTATATAAAAAGATATTATAATTTTGTTAACTTTCACGATTTATTAATGACACAACTTCTCCAATTGAACCCTAAGTGAAATATGCTTTGAAACAATAAATTAAGATTTTATGTGAACCAACTTAGAAATAATCATAAATGTTGCAAAACTATGTAAATTAATACTTTTACATTATTGATCTAATTGCTAATTTATATTGGCTTTATAACTCAACTTAATGTTTTCTTTATTTCTGTAGTTTTTATACTTTAATATTATTTTATAAGTTATAATCATAAAATTGATTTATACTTCAGTTTTTATTATTTTAATTATATAATTTTGTTAATTGTAATTAATTTTATTTATAGTTTATAATTAGTCATAACTAAATTTTATAATATTCTATAATATATTAAGGTTTCTAAATAATTTAATATATAAATTTTAAAAGATGAAATATTTAAAAACTAATTAAAAAATAGAAAAATATATTGAAAATTAATTCATACTTCCATTAAAACTGTATACATAAAAATTGAATTAAAATAACATAAACATCTCTAAGATATAAAACATAATTACATCAAAGTTTTCCCTAAAATATAAAACATAATTGCATCAAACTAACCCGAAGAACTCCATTCGAAGTCCATTCTGTATTTTGGTAATAGAGATATCATGGTCAATGATAACATGGCTGACTGAATGACTCGGATTCTGTTTCTGGGGAGAATTAAATGGAGAGATGAGAAGAGGTAGATGTTGGTACATTAAACATGTAGAATAGGACGAATATGATGGGGAGGTGGACCGTGACCGGGACCGGGAGTACAGGTAGAACCAGGGGGTACAGGGTACCCTGGTCTGTGGCACCTCAGCGTTTCCCGACCAACCAAGCAATCCTCTACGCGCGCAACCTTCATTCGCAGCTTTGGCGTCCGTTATCGAGAATCGTGGATGTTAGCAACATTATTTCTTTTATTGAAATCCCCAGCATTTCAATGTTCCTGGACTTCATGGCTATCTCGTTAATTCACAAGGAAAAACTAAACCTATTTGGAAATATTACTTCTTTTTCTTCCAAATTTGGAAATCGATTTGCAAGACGTGTTCTTCTAAATTTGACCGTGTGATGGACCTTATTTATAGAGAACGTATAAGTTGCATGTAGAGTAGAAGTGTTGGCGGCACATTTTCATGGTTCCGGAGATGTATGCGGATCCACGAAATTCAAAAAAATCAACTTCAAATCGTGTCAAGGAGAAACCAACCTTTGTCACTAACTGGTTAGTTCAACATTAGGGAATGTTGACACATCTTCTTTTACAATTCAGTCATCTCTGCAATATGTTACGCTTGGATTTATTTGTTCAACCTCACTACGTCGACACCTATTTTTCACAATTAAGTCGTCCCTCCAATCGGTTTCTTCAACCTCATTTGTGCGTTTGTCTACACACTTGTTTTCTGCAACGTGATCTCTCCAACGTCTGATGCTGGGTTTTCCCTATCACACATCCATACCTATGATTTGATTTCAGCTTCTTTTCGCGTCTTTCTCTTTCACTTTCAAAGGTATAATATTCGATTTCAACTTACATATCTCCAACATCCTCAATCGGGTATACATATCCATATTTGATAGGTTTATCATTTAAATATTTGTTACTATATCTTCAGCTATTATATATTTTTAATTATCCTAATACTATCACTAATTCAGATATTTTTTAAAAACAAAATTAAATTTAAATTAATAATTTTTTTTTAAATATATAAAACAAGTTTATTTATATGGGATTGAAAAACCAGTTTTTTTTTTAAAATAGCTATGACATTTGTGTTTTTGTTTTCTAGACAAAAGCATCGCACTATTTTCCTCTATGTCACACCTCCAATTTTTTTTTTTTTTTTCAGGATAACGTATTCCCTTTTAAATCCCCATGATATAAGATTATTATATCACCATTCAAATTCGCATAATATAAGTTTATTATATTATCATTTAACTCCACATAATATGTGATGGACGATATAGGTAATGGTTATATAAAACCTACGCTATATATATCACGGTCGTATACGGATACGCTACCCCTCGATATAATTAACATTTGAATGTTACCCCTAAGATCTAAAATCTCACCATATATATTTTAGGTACCCTATACAGTAGTATAAGACCCACACGCGATCTCTCTCCCGGTTTTTAATTTCGTATCAATCACCCGTATTAAAATCCCTCACCTTTTTGATACGTAAGTAATTTATGAGTTTGTTTGTTTGTTGGAGTGGTCATTTGGTGCACCGGCCGCGGCGGCAGTCTGCGTGCAGCTCCCTTTTGTTTGTTGTACTCACCGCAGCGCTTCAGACAGTCTGGCATGGGAGAAAGATACACGCGTCCCACTCTACCGCGATGCATTTTTCAAAGTTACAGGTTGGCGTTTGCTTTCGCCTACCTCGGGAGAATTAGGTTTTTAACCATTGTACTGTTACTCTGTGCCACCGGCACGTTTTGAACAACAGCTGTAAGTTGCCATTAGTAAGGGTCACTTCAACAGGAAGGGGCGCAGAGCTTTGCCGACTTTCCGCGTGCTCGGTGCTCGAAATTAGAGCTGAGAAAAATCAAATACTATGGAATGGTACACGTTTACCTACTTGGCGTGATTCTTACAATCCCCCTCGGGATTTCGTGCAGCTCGCTGTCGTTGCAGATTAGGGTTTGAGTCTCTGCCATTTACGCTAACACTGAATCAAACTCCCGCGTGGACTACTGTCGATCCATGGTGTTAGGGTTGTGGTTTCCCATTTTAAACCCCCAACTCGGGTCCTTGTTATTCCATTTCCCCGTGTTTAGTTCTCTTCGCACTCCCCTTTTTCTTCTTACTCCAGCCTGCAGGGATCTGGATCATTCGTCGTGCGTGCCAAAAGCGCGCAATTCACAACCAACACAGTGGTAATCAGATTTTCCTGAACCGCTCCCCATCTTTGTCTTTCACGCGTAAGTTTTATTGTAATAAAGGGTTGGGTTGTTTTTTCTGGTTGGTTTCGGCACAGGACTGAATTTTTTTATTACTTCTTATGCTTATCGTTCGTTCAATCGTGCATTTCTCCACTACGCTAACTGGTTCCATGTTTGTTTTTCTCCTTTGGTCATTTTTGTTCCCTCTAAATGGCGAATACAGGGGTTGATGATCAAGTGGATAGGCGTTATCATTTTCACGAGATGACCACGGGTTGCCTCGCGTTGCCCTTTTCCTTCTGGTGAGAACGTCCGTGCTCGCTCCAACTCTTCCTTCCTGTTTACGATGGTAAATGAACTTATTTAAATTCTGTGTTTGTAAGTTATTTCTGGCACGTTTGGGTTTGGTTACAGGTACCACATAAACTGCCCCAGTCACTGGTTTTCTTTTCTTTTCTGTTAACTCCAGTTTAGGCTGAATCGATGTACAGGTTCTCTACCCATCCAATTTCATCCGTGCGATTGAGATGTAGTAGGGATTGTCAGAGAAATTTTGTTTATCGTTTGTTCTATTACGTGCGTTCGGTTACTGGAATCCTGTCTATATGACGAGATTTAGAGCCGGGGCTTATTTGAATGCCGCGTTTCCCCAACGCAGTTATTTCATTCTTTCTTGTCGTGAAGTACTAGCAATTCCTCATTTTCCAGAGGTGATTATGTTTATTATCCTGGCTATAGTGCGATGTGTATCGTTTGAATTCGCACTTCTGTATATTTTTAAATGGGATTCCAATTTGTGTTAAATCGATCAAACACTGTTATTACGTTAATATGATATTAACATTGTTTGGACCAAACATTTATTTTAAACGAAATAATTCTATTTCCCGGTTCAAGAAAAGAATGAGGAATATTATATTTATGTGGATAATACTTTAACTCCGACTACAACTAAAGGGAGTCCATTCCAAATTAGAAATAATACTGTTGTACTATCATTTTATATATATATATATATATTATCCATTGTTTTTCTTTTGTTAATACATCTCTGGGAAGTCGGCGCTAATAGGCATACAACAGTTTTCGTTTTTCAATGGTTCAATACTACATATTTACAGGCATGCACTGTTTTACCTGAACTTAATGTTTACGCAGGTGTTAGAAATTTGTAACCTCCATTGTCACCACTAAAGGGATACACCGAATGATTTCTAGCAAACTGTAATGAGTAATGATTTCGTTTTTGTTTTTGATCTAGCCGATCCTACGGCGGTCACATAGTAAGAATAATTCTAATAATATGCAGACATAGCTAAGCATTTTCCTCACTCATTTAACTTATGCCTCGCATGCGAATAGATAGTTATCAAATTTTATTAAATCATACTAATTCTGTTAACTGAGAACTAAAAGTTCCTTGTTTTTTTTCTTTTTGATTTGGTTATAAGTATTATATCTATCCAAGCAGAAATTTCGGTTAATGCCTCAAATATAAATTTCACTAATGTTTTTTCGTATGCGGTGTCCATGGAAAAATAATGTGGATTCTAGAATTTTCTCTAAACGCAATCTTGCTAACCCCGTATTAAACGAGATTCTTTTCTTTTGTTTCTCTCAGTTTCTTTTTCTGAGAAGTTTAATATTTATAAAGTACTAGTATGTTATGTTATGGTATTTTCCATTTTTTTTCTTTGTTTGTGTTTATACTCGGATTGTAGATTCCTCTATATTAGATATGGAAGTACGAAAATTATCTTATAAGCAGAAGCAGATTAAAGTTAACCCAACATTTTTCCTGTAGAAGTAATAGTCCTCCAGATTTGAACCAGCAATAGTTTAAAAATTTTGCTAGATGCATGTCTACTGTTTTGTTATCTACAACTGTGCAGAGATTCCAAGGGTAATTCTTATGATTACTACAGCTAAAGGTAGAATTTAACATTCAGAAATAAATCAATTTTTATATGTAGCCAATTCATACTAGATAAAGTAAATACAACCATAAATTCAGAAACATACCACTCTTGCAATTGACCAACCTCCCAACCTTAGAATCCGTCTATCTCCACGATTCACCCCCGAGCTGAGATCCCTCCTCCAACAGATCAACCTTTGATCTGCTTAGGAGCAGCTTATTTAAGCTCATGTTTCCCCAAAGCATGTTTCTAATTCTGCGTCCAGAATAGCAGGATTCTTTTCTTCCTGTTTAGCCTAGGCTTCCCATTTTGGGACTCTTTAAAGCTGTTTTATGCTTTTCCTCAGCTTTTCCAGATTTTATTACCTCTTCCCAACTACTTTCCTCATCATTGGGGAAATTTAGATTCCTCCTCAAAATCTAAATTAATTTCTTTCAAGGATTTTTGAAAGATTGTGGGGATTTCTTGCCCTATCCATCCTCATGGATTTGGCAAGTGATCTCTAATTCTCATCTTGGTCAATATGCACAATCATTTTATTTATTTCCTCAAATTAAATATTAAATTACATTCACCCAATACTTATCCTTTGGGGTCCACCCCCTTAGGATTAAAGTTCAAATGTCTAACTTTAAAAGTTCAACACACAAATTGGGGGTGTTACATATTCCCCCTCTGAAAATAAACACCGTCCTCGGTGTTGTTATTCAACTACTAGAGTTCATTTAAACAAAAATGGATATTTTTCCATCATTTCGGCTTCCCTTTCCCAGGTAGCTTCTTCAGCAGTAAAGTGCTTCCACTGCACCTTTACTCTGGCCACTGTTCTGTTTCTCAATTCAATTTCTTCCCACTCCAATATTTGAAGCGGTTCTGGCAGAAACTCCCCTTCTGGTTCCACCTGTACAACATTCCAATCAACTATGTGAGAAGCATCATGCACATATCTTTTTAATAATGAAACATGAAACACATCATGCACTCTAACATGGGGTGGTAAGGCCAGCTTGTAAGCCACTGGTCCCACCCTTTCTAATACTTCAAAAGGACCACAATATCTAGGAGCCAGTTTCGCACAACTTCCGACATAAAGTGTGCTCTTTTTGGGTTTAATACGCAAATACACATGGTCTCCCACTTTGAATTCTCGGTGTACTCGTTTCTTATCAGCATAGCTTTTATGGTGATCTTGTGCTGTCTTGATGTTTCTTTGTATCTGCTTAACAATCCTCTCCATCTCTTGTAAGGCATCAGGTCCCAACATTAGTTTATCTTCTGGTTGGCTCCAGCTCAAAGGAGTACGACACTTTCTTCCATATAGTGCCTCAAACGGACTCATTTTAATAGAAGATTGGTAGCTGTTATTATAAGCAAATTCAGCTAAATGCAGATACTCTTCCCACTTTGATGGCCTATCCATCACATACATTCTCAACATATCCTCCAAAATTTGATTAGTCCTTTCTGTTTGCCCGTCAGTTTGAGGGTGATAGGCAGTACTGAAATTCAGCTTAGTACCCATCCCTCCAAATAATCCTTTCCAAAATGCTGCTGTAAACTTAGCATCTCAGTCTGAAACAATTACCTTGGGAACTCCATGAAGCCTTACTATCTCCTTCAGGAAAACATTTGCTACTTGAGCTGTTCCAAAGGTAGATTTCACTGGTATAAAGTGGGCAGCTTTGGTTAAAGTGTCTACTACCACCATTACAGAATCATGTTGGTATTTGGTTTTGGGTAGTCCTGTTATAAAATCCATGGAAACTGTGTCCCATTTCCATTCTGCAATTGGCAAGGGATTTAGAAGACCAGTTGGATGTTGATGCTCAACATTGACTAGTTGAAATTCCATGCACCTACTTAAATATTCTGCAACATCTCTCTTCATTCCTGGCCAGAACAACTTCTTTTTCAGGGTTGTTAGCATTTTCTGATATCCTGGATGTCCTGCATATGGCTGTTTGTGATATTCATCCATAATTTCTTTTTTTAAGGACTCTACATTGGGAATATACAACCTATCCTTATAACAAATCAGCCCTTTTTGGTTTTGAGTGAACTCAGTCTTCTCCTTTTTTAGTAATTTCACCAAGAGTGTATCATAATTTGGATCTTGATTTGCTGCTTTTCTCACCAACTCTTCTACCTCGATCTGGGTGCTACTTCCAATGCTGTTTAGATTCTGACAAGCATTCCTACTTAATGCATCAGCAACTTTATTTTCTTTTCCCTTGATATGTTTTATGTCCATATCAGATTCACTTAAAAAGGACAGCCATCTGGCTTGTCTTGCATTCAGATCAGTTTGGGAAAAGAAATATTTAAGACTAATGTGATCAGTCATCAATGTAAACTTTTTCCCAAGAAGATAGTGCCGCCACATTTTCAAAGCATGTATAACAGCTGCAAATTCTAAATCATAAGCACTATAATTATGTTCATGTATTTTCAGTTTCCTAGATTCATAGGCAATAACTGAATTTTCCTGTAAAAGGACCCCGCCCAACCCCTCTCTACAAGCATCTGTACACACAACAAATTCCTTATCAGGATCTGCAATTTTTAGTATAGGGGCTGTAGTGAGTTTCAGTTTTAATTGGTCAAAGCTGTTTTGGCATTTATTTGTCCATTCAAATTTGACACCCTTTCTTTGTAATGATGTTATGGGATATGCTATGGAAGAAAATCTCTCCACAAATCTGCGATAATAACCTGCAATCCCCATAAATGACCTTACTGCTGAAACATCAGTTGGTACATGCCATTCCTTTATAGCCTTTATTTTTTCAGGGTCAACAACAAGGCCTTGTTCAGAAATAATATGGCCCAAGTATTGAATCTTATCCTTATAAAATTCACATTTGCTGAACTTGGCATATAACCGGTTTTCCTTCAGAGTTTGCAATACCATCCGCAAATGTTCTTTATGTTCCTCCTCATTTTTGGAGTAGACCAAAATATCATCTATGAACACCAGCACAAATTTATCCAAATACTTATTTAACACACTATTCATCAGGCACATGAAGGTAGCAGGGGCATTTGTCAGACCAAAAGGTAGGACTACAAATTCGTAGTGTCCATACCTAGTTCGAAAGGTTGTTTTGCTGACGTCTTCTTCCTTGATTCTAAGCTGATGATAACCAGTTCTTAAGTCAATCTTTGAAAAGACTGAAGCTCCTCTCACCTGATCGAAAAGATCATCAATTCTAGGCAAAGGGTATCTATTCTTAATGGTCAACTTGTTCAGTTGGCGATAGTCAATACACATCCTGAAAGTTCCATCTTTCTTTTTCACAAATAAAACCGGTGCTCCCCAAGGGGACACACTTGGTCGGATACAACCCTTATCTAGCAGTTCTTGCAATTGCATTTTCAGTTCCATAAGTTCAGGGGGACTCATTCGATAAGGGGCTCGGGAAACAGGGGTTGCGCCAGGCACCAGATCAATTGTAAAGTCAATTTCTCTTTTGGGAGGAAGATGAGGAATCTCATCTGGAAATACTTCTTTAAATTCCCTTACCACCGGTAACTCATTCAGCAGCTCCTTGCCTGTTTTCTGTTCTACTTCCTCCACATGTACTGCATAAACTTGGTATCCTTTTATAGCGGTTCGTTTTAACTGTAAGGCTGATATTTGTCTTACTGAAATGGATTTTGGTTTTCCTTTTAGAGTAAAAGGTTTCCCTTCTTCATCCACACAATGCAGGGTTTTATCCCAACAGTTCATCAGGGCTTTCTTCTTTTCCAGCCAATCCATTCCTATCAGTAAATCATAGGATCCTAACGGCAATATGTTCAGATTTACTTCTGTTGGAAAACCATTTAATTGTATTGCTGTTTTGGGCAATTTATGTGTTACTTTTCTCTTAGTCCCAGTGGCCAGCTGTACCAACCATGACTGCTGAAATTTTTCAGGTTTAATTTTACATTTTTCTACAATTCCAGGACTAATATAACTCAAAGAAGCACCTGGATCAATCAAAACAGTAACAGGTAGGTCAAAAATCTTACCCTCCATTTCCACCATGGTTGCTTGATGTTCTGCTTGCCGATTTTCCAAGGCTGCACTGATAGTTGGTATATTCCTGGCTATGTCATTTACTGTTGTCGCCTCTCGCTCTCTGATGATCATATGAATATTTCGATGGGGGCAGTCCCTCAAAATATGGGGTTCTCCACAGCCCCAAAATTTCAAAGGTTCCTTCATTCGGACTGTCCCTTCCTTTTTATTGTTCCCTTCTACTTGTTTTGAAGCCACTTGGGACTGAGCAGTTTGGCTTTCTTTTGGTTTATTAAATTTTTTCCGCTGATGATCTCTGCCAAAATTTCTTAGATATGCTGGTTTTTTTCTTTTCCCCTTGAACTCACCCTTGTTCAACCAACTCTTCCCTTGTTCAACCTTTCCTTTAAACTGCTGATAGCATAATCTTGCTTTTCTAACCGCTTCTTCCATTGTCTTCGGGTTGTCAAACTCAATTTTCCCTTTGTACACAGTAGGCAAACAATTCAAAAACCTTTGGACCTTTGCCTTTTCTTCCCTAATGTAAGGGACATATCTCAGTAAATTGGTAAACTTAGTGACAAACTCATCAATAGTGAGTTGTCCCAGCCTAAGTTCATGAAATTATTTTGCTTTGTCGTCATAGTAACGCTCATTCAAGTAGCGATTCTTGAACTTAACCTAGAAATCTTCCCAAGTAACTGTCTTTTCATCAATGGCATGCACCATTTTTGTCTCTTCCCACCACAATGTAGCTTTTCCTTGTAGCTGGTACACAGCTAATCTGGCCTTCAGATTTCTTTCATATTCATAAACTTGGAAATACTTAATCATGTTCAGCAACCAAGCTTCAGCATCTTCTTCCTTCTCCCCATCATAGGAGGGAGGTTTGATCTTTCGGAATTCTCCCTGCAATTCTCTTTTCTGTTTATGTTGATGTCTAGCTGCATCATCATCATCAGACTCATCCATCTTTCTCTTTCCAGAACCTTCGCCTTCCTGGCTGTTCCGAGAAGTTAGTTCTCTGATGAGCTTTTCCTGCTCCTTACTGGCTGAGGACAACATGTCATTCTGGCTTCTTAGTTCAGCCAATTCTCGTTGCATCCTGTGCAACATAGCCATTACCGGGGCATTGGGATCTGGAGTAGCAAACTCATCACGCAGATCCACATAAATTCCTCCATCTTTAGCCATTTTAGCACCACTGTACACACTCATAATTTTGATCAGTAAAACAAAAAAACAATCTCTACAATGTTCAATAACATTTAGAATTCAGTGAGCACATTAACAACAGCCCAGTTTTTTCAACTTGGGCTCTGATACCATTTGTCACACCTCCAAATTTTTACTTTTTTTCAGGATAACGTATTCCCTTTTAAATCCCCATGAAATAATATTATTATATCACCATTCAAATTCACATAATATAAGTTTATTATATTATCATTTAACTCCACATAATATGTGATGGATGATATAGGTAATGGTTATATAAAACCTACGCTATATATATCACGGTGGTATATGGATACGCTACCCCTCGATATAATTAACATTTGAATGTTACCCCTGAGATCTAAAATCTCACCATATATATTTTAGATACCCTATACAGTAGTATAAGACCCACACGCGATCTCTCTCCTGGTTTTTAATTTCGTATCAATCACCCGTATTAAAATCCCTCACCTTTTTCATACGTAAGTAATTTATGAGTTTGTTTGTTTGTTGGAGTGGTCATTTGGTGCACCGGCCGCGGCGGCGGTCTACGTGTAGCTCCCTTTTGTTTGTTGTACTCACCGCAGCACTTCAGACAGTCTGGCATGGGAGAAAGATACACGCGTCCCACTCTAACGCGATGCATTTTTCAAAGTTACAGGTTGGCGTTTTCTTTCGCCTACCTCGGGAGAATTAGGTTTTTAACCATTGTACTGTTACTCTGTGCCACTGGCACGTTTTGAACAACAGCTGTAAGTTGCCATTAGTAAGGTTCACTTGACCAGGAAGGGGCGCAGAGCTTTGCCGACTTTCCGCCTGATCGGTGCTCGAAATTAGAGCTGAGAAAAATAAAATACTATGGAATGGTACAGGTTTACCTACTCGGCGTGATTCTTAAAATCCCCCTCGGGATTTCGTGCAGCTCGCTGTCGTTGCAGATTAGGGTTTGAGTCTCTGCCATTTACGCTAACCCTGAATCGAACTCCTGTGTGGACTACTGTCGATCCATGGTGTTAGGGTTGCGGTTTCCCATTTTAAACCCCCAACTTGGGTCCTTGTTATTCCATTTCCCCTTTTTTAGTTCTCTTCGCACTCCCCTTTTTCTTCTTACTCTAGCCTGCAGAGATCTGGATCATTCGTCGTGCGTGCCAAAAGCGCGCGATTCACAACCAGCACAGTGGTAATCAAATTTTCCTGAACCGCTCCCCATCTTTGTCTTTCACGCGTAAGTTTTATTGTAATAAAGGGTTGGGTTGTTTTTTCTGGTTGGTTTCGGCACAGGACTGAATTTTTTTATTACTTCTTATGCTTATCGTTCGTTCAATCGTGCATTTCTCCACTACGCTAACTGGTTCCATGTTTGTTTTTCTCCTTTGGTCATTTTTGTTCCCTCAAAATGGCGAATACAGGGGTTGATGATCAAGTGGATAGGCATTATCATTTTCACGGGATGACCACGGGTTGCCTCGCGTTGCCCTTTTCCTTCTAGTGAGAACGTCCGTGCTCGCTCCAACTCTTCCTTCCTGTTTACGATGGTAAATGAACTTATTTAAATTCTGTGTTTGTAAGTTATTTCTGGCACGTTTGGGTTTGGTTATAGGTACCACATAAACTGCCCCAGTCACTGGTTTTCTTTTCATTTCTGTTAACTCCAGTTTTAGGCTGAATCGATGTACAGGTTCTCTACCCATCCAATTTCATCCGTGCGATTGAGATGTAGTAGGGATTGTCAGAGAAATTTTGTTTATCATTTGTTCTATTACGTGCGTTCGGTTACTGGAATCCTGTCTATATGATGAGATTTAGAGCCAGGGCTTATTTGAATGCCGCGTTTCCCCAGCGCAGTTATTTCATTCTTTCTTGTCGTTAAGTACTAGCAATTCCTCATTTTCCAGAGCTGATTATGTTTATTATCCTGGCTATAGTGCGATGTGTATCAGTTGAATTCGCACTTCCGTATATTTTTAAATGGGATTCCAATTTGTGTTAAATCGATCAAAAAATGTTATTACGTTAATATGCTATTAACATTGTTTGGACCAAACATTTATTTTAAACGAAATAATTCTATTTCCCGGTTCAGGAAAAGAATGAGGAATATTATATTTATGTGGATAATACTTTAACTCCGACTACAACTAAAGGGAGTCCATTCCAAATTAGAAATATAACTGCTGTATTGTCTTTCTTTTCTTTTTTTATATATATTATCCATTGTTTTTCTTTTGTTAATACATCTCTGGGAAGTCGGCGCTAATAGGCATACAACAGTTTTCGTTTTTCAATGGTTCAATACTACATATTTACAGGCATGCACTGTTTTACCTGAACTTAATGTTTACGCAGGTGTTACAGAAATTTGTAACCTCATTGTCACATAAAGGGGATACACTTGAATGATTTCTAGCACCTTTGTAATAGTAATGATTTCGTTTTGTTTTGATCTGTAGATCTCACAGCGGTCACATGGTAAGATAATTCTAATACTATGCAGACATAGCTATGACATTTCCTCACTCATTTAACTTATACCTCGCATGCGAATAGTTAGTTTAGATAGTTATCAAAGTTCATTAAATCATACTAATTTTGTTAATGAGAACTAAAGTTCCTTGTTTTCTTTTGATTTGGTTTTAAGTATTATATCTATCCGAGTGGAAGTCGGTTAATGCCTCAAATATAAATTTCACTAATTATTTTCGTATCGATGTCCATGCAGAATTAATGTGGATTCTAAAATTTTATCCCTAAGCATAAAAGCTTGCTAATTGCTAACCCCATATTAAACGATATTCTTTTCTTTTGTTTCTCTCGGTTTCTCTTTAAAGAGTTTACTATTTATAAAGTACTAGTATGTTATGTTATGGTATTTCCCATTTTTTTTCTTTGTTTGTGTTTATACTCGGATTGTAGATTCCTCTATATTAGATATGGAAGTATGAAAATTATCTTATAAGCAGAAGAAGATTAAAGTTAACCCAACATTTTTCCTGTAGAAGTAATAGTCCTCCAGATTTGAACCAGCAATAGTTTAAAAATTTTGCTAGATGCATGTCTACTGTTTTGTTATCCACAACTGTGCAGAGATTCCAAGGGTAATTCTTATGATTACTACAGCTAAAGGTAGAATTTAAAATTCAGAAATAAATCAATTTTTATATGTAGCCAATTCATACTAGATAAAGTAAATACAACCATAAATTCAGAAACATACCACTCTTGCAATTGACCAACCTCCCAACCTTAGAATCCGTCTATCTCCAAGATTCACCCCCGAGCTGAGATCCCTCCTTCAACAGATCAACCTCTGATATGCTTAGGAGCAGCTTATTTAAGCTCATGTTTCCCCAAAGCATGTTTCTAATTCTGCGTCCAGAATAGCAGGATGCTTTTCTTCCTGTTTAGCCTAGGCTTCCCATTTTGGGACTCTTTAAAGCTGTTTTATGCTTTTCCTCAGCTTTTCCAGCTTTTATTACCTCTTCCCAACTACTTTCCTCTTCATTGGGGAAATTTAGATTCCTCCTCAGAATCTAAATTAATTTCTTTCAAGGATTTTTGAAAGATTTTGGGGATTTGTTGCCTTATCCATCCTCATGGATTTGGCAAGTGATCTCTAATTCTCATCTTGGTCAATATGCACAATCATTTTATTTATTTCCTCAAATTAAATATTAAATTACATTCACCCAATACTTATCCTTTGGGGTCCACCCCCTTAGGATTAAAGTTCAAATGTCTAACTTTAAAAGTTCAACACACAAATTGGGGGTGTTACACTCTAGTTATTATTTTAATAGAAAGACTTTTTTTTATAGCAAATAAAAAAAAGAATTCGATCACTTTGATATTTTCTCTACTTCACATCAAATTAGGGAACAAGGATAAACAAAAGAAAAACTATTGTGGTGAATTGAAATTACTAATGATTCTAGTAGTACTTGTAAAATTTTGATGCTTCTTGCAACTCCTCTTTGTCTTTCATTCGGATTGGTGAGTGCGTATAGTAGGAATAATTCCAGTCTATAGTAATATGTATTTCCACTAGTGTGAATGTTTCTTGGATTGAAATAGTATTCATAAAGTTTGTGACTTTTAAAGAGGTCATCAACCAGAGAGTGTAATGCATATAAAAGAATGTTTTCCACTATCTTTGACTTTATAGGGATAACATTATTTATATCACAAAACTTATCTTATATGTTAATATAATGTCATCTTATATGTAATTTAATAACATATTAAATTTCCAAAAATAAGGCTATTATATTTTTATTTTCTTTATTGAATTGTGAAGAATGGTATTTATTTTCAAGAATCATGACTAATGTAAATGTATTTTCTTCAGCTAAACTCCTAACAAGTGAAGTAATATTTATATTTATTTGTTTGGAGTCATCATTCTAGTGGAGGTAATAGCCCTCCCTGTCTCTGTCCCACCTAATTCGGGGTCGGGCTTGATCGAAATCTTCTCCTCTTAATGTTCACTTTGTATAGTGGCCTAACCAATGTGTGGTCCAGACTCCATCTATGTGAATAAAATTGGACTTGGCCCTGGCACCCATGATCCTAGTCTCTCCACAATTAATATATTTAATTGTATAATTTGATAAATATGATTGAATAATATATTATTTTATAATTTAATGAATATGACAAGGAATCAAATTTAAATAAGACAAATATACATCAACATATTATCATTATATTATTATGATAAAATTTAAATAGTGATAATTATTTTATTTTAATTTTTTAATAAAATATAATTCTATATAATGTAACATAATTATTAGATAATTCATCATGAATAAAAAGGTGTTATTTTACAAATATTAACATACAAATTTCATGAAAAAAAATAGAAAATGTGATTGAAATGATTTAAACTTTTCAGCTTAAGACTCAGTGAGCTAGAGACTAAACATAATGTACATTGAATAATTTGAAGAATAAATGCACAATTCCCCAAGATTTCTTCACATATATTTAGAAATAGGAAGAGATCTCGCACAATATAATCTTGAATTAACAAGGTTAATGGTAAAGCCTTCACATTTTTCCTAGCTGTAATTATATTTATGAATTCGAAAGTTACATGCAAAAGTAATAAACGGGTCAGTTCAAATAGTGTGGATATAAGGAAATCGATTTTTTGTTGACCATGAATTAATTCCTTATTTGATTAAAATTATCATGTATTTAATCATATTTATTATCATCGAATATAAAAAACTAAAGTGTATGGAAATTGTGTCACATTTCATATCTTCAATGTTGCGCTCTCTTAAGATCGTAACCAAAATATATAGGTCATTACGAGCCTATCTCACTTGGATTCCAACATCGTGTAACCACAACCATTTTACATACATTTCAACTGATTTATAAACAAGCGGATTGTGGGCCCAACGAAAACAGGTCGAAGGTAGGACTCTTTTTCTGGTTCACCAAATTTGTCAGTCTCGATTATGAGCAAACTCGACCTAAGTTTGGGGCTACAACTACTCCTTCGACTAGAATTTGTGCACGGCTACCCGACTACTAGCACACCCACGACGTGAATTTGGGGTCATGTTGAATTTTTTTGAGGAGTGAAGAATATATTGGAGAGCCGACCTCTGACTATGTCAATGAAGTGTAAGTTCCTCAATCTGTTGTGGCCCTCACTAACACTTCCACGCTTAGATTCCATTCTTTTGATATCCGTCTCTCTCAAATAACCAGTTGAGGTTAAGTGATTTACAATGGAATCTATAATCTAAATGAACAGTATGTGTTATGAATTTGTGGTATCACAACACTACTAGAGTCGGATGAATTATTAGGTGAAGGTGGCCAAATTTATAAACATGCAAAAATATGTCACGTGCCAATTAATGTAATGTGGCAGTCAAAAGTGAATTCCCATTGAATGATGACTTCTAGTAGGTACAAAGGTGGATTGCAATGAGATAGAGAAAAATAAGTTGCAAAGAAAAGTCGAACATGAGATAGAGAAAACACAAATTACTTCATTTATTTACATGAAGTAGAAACAAAAGAAATTTTATTGGTAACATATAACAAATATAATTATGCTTGCATATGTTGATGTTGTAGAGAAATAAATCATGCTTCATACCTTTTAAAATTTTATGTGGTGTCATAAATACGTGCGATGAAATCTATTCCACGTAACATTCTTTATTGTTTAGAAATCATGATATAATGTGATTTTAGCTATAATATAATATATCATGGAATGATTTAGAACTAAAGAATATTATTGAATATTAAATAGAAGAAGACATAATTACAAGGAAAACAATGCTCCCCCCTTGACATTGATGTTAAATTAAACATGATCATCCCTCCTAACGCTGACCTTTGAATATGTTCACCACACTCTCTCCCCCTTTCACATCAACAGATAAGTGCAATTCATAGAAATTCCAACACAAAATACATAATATTGACAATGTAAAATTCCAACAATAGCATACTCCCCCTGAGCTACCGAACACACTACCCCTGCATGAATTAAAAAATATTCTCCTTTGAACAAACAATGCCAATATTTTCCTGCAAATATCTCATCCATACTCCTATTCATCAACATTTGGCACTTATTATTCCTCCTAGCCTCATGAAAGAGGCTACATCAACTGGACAAAAATCCACTAAACATCAAGAAAAAATGATATGAAGTGAGATACATGGCTTCATGATAATAAATGGTTGTATCAATGATTCCCAAAAACCCATACATGGCATAAACAAATCTCATAAATATCTCCCAAAGCATGCTTGACTAATTACTATATAACCAACATGAACCAATGATAAAATAAACAATATTACATGGATTTATCTCGCACTCTAGGGTTCATAGATGTATGAAACAAAATGATCCACTACAATACGTTTCAAACACCATGTCTCCCCTCTATACATGATTGATACAAGAGTGAGACAATCTCATCCACATGCCCATGCATGGATATCACAAGTGCTACTAAAATGCACACAATAGTTCTCTCCTCATTGCATTCATAATTCAATGATATAATGCATGTACATGCCATTTATGGGAAGTAATATGTTCTCTATGTACGTCTAGTAGCAACAAAATAGCACATTATAATAGATAGCTACTTTCAGCACCTCAACCATAATATGAAACATCAATAGTAATATAAATGTGATGTTAACGAAGGCTCTTGATGGCATCTAAAGTTCTCACAAGCCATCAAATATAGCAACAAATAAAACTAATTATAAGCATGTCAAATACCAATCAACAAAACCAATAATCTCTCTATATAAAAGTCATGGAAAGAGCACAAGATAGCCACAATATTCTGCACGGACATCAATAACATGCTATTCTAAACTGGTAGTAGTAACACAAATATCATGATACATTGATAGTAGAATATAAATCCTCCTCATTAATTAAAGTGCTATATCATCATTAGAATAAACGACATACAAGCATACTTCTATAGAACAAATCTATAGCACTAACAAAAAATAACACATCAAAGAATCAATGTAAAATAAATTATATATATAATAGCAACAAAAACATAATATTTTTCAATGAAGCATTGCCAACAACTCATGAACTCATAATATATATTTGAACTCTCACTATCAGGTCCAACACACTTTCTACTTGTATAATGAGATCAAAATACCAAGCAATAGATGCATGTCAATATCTTAAACCAAAACATCATAGGTAACAACTACATGCTCTTAGAAAAATCATGCCACATCAGACTAGCTCCATGCATATCAATACTAAAAGCCACAAACAACTCTCTAATCCTACTCTCTCTAACTCATAATATCATCACAACTAAATCATATAAATTCCCAATTCCTGAATAGTGGCATGCATCATACATTGAGATATATATATACCATGAGTAGAAATATGCACACTCCAGATGTGCTAACACTAATGCAACATCATCTGATCTCCATAACAATATCACATGCATGATAATACATGAAATTAATGTGATATATAAATATGAGCACTAGAATCATACTAAATTTCCCATGCAAGCATACTAAAACATCCTAACAGAAAAATATGAACTAGATTAATCATGTGGCAGCAACAAAAAATCCTTATTCAACAATATAGAGAAACTGCATATGAGAAAATAAGTGCTTGGTTATCTCCTTAAGAGCGAACATAATGACAACAATATGGTAGTCCATTAGAAGCATGAATTCTCCCCTTGAATGTGTGATATTCCGTCACTCCTTGAAAAATCTATGTATGAAGAGTTCATGCTCTAAATCTTGATCACAAAACTTTGAGAAAATTCACAATTAGTACCATAAATCATTGTATCATATAATTAGCGACAAAAGGAATGATCTTCAACAAACCAAACTAATATAAATCATGACATGAAAACAACCTCCCACAACCTCGTCATAATCTCTCACCATATATATGAATCATTAAAAATATGCAATATAAATTTTCTTTAAACAAACATGTGGAGGAACATCACAATTATACTAAATTATATCCTTTACCATACACACAAGGTCAAATGCATGATTTTCATGTCCTCAAAAATATCATAATAATAAACATACAAATAATCCAAAAATATCAACAAATATATGTGGCTGATGTAGTTGATGATGAATCAAAATAAGGATAAAATTTGAAATAAAAAACAATACTTCAAAGCTTATGTATCCCCCCCTGAGCTCATGCATCACCTTCCTAACACTTATATTTGTCTTCATACAATATCTTATATATGTCTATACCTCCAGTAGTCTACACCCAACTCAATATGCGGCCATATATTCCCCATGAGACCATGCAAACCTCAACTTTTGGTGGGTGTCTCTTTCTACTCATTTTTCCTCCAGAATTTGATGGGTCAAACTTTGACATGTGCGTCGCTTTATTTATTCTTGCATGGATGCCCTTGCATGATCTTCTCTCTTTGAATTGATTGATTGTAAAACATGGGAATTTTTTTATCTTTGTCCTTATGGCCAATGTTGTCACACACATAACCCTTCTGTGACCAACAAACAAAGGATAAGACTAGAATCTCATCTTCTTCACATAGGTCCTCCAGTGAATATCCTTATGGAAAAAATCATTCCATAAGAAACAATAGGCATGAAAGGAAATATTATACCACTCTATATATTATCTTCATTATAAGGGAAATATTTCTTCGATGCTCTCTTGTGGTTTCTTTTCTATTTGTTGTTCTTTTGTTGAGTGGACTTGATCTCTTTACTTTTGAAATTTTCTACTATATGTTCAAGTTTTTTACAACTGAAACACTTTAACTTTATCATAATGGGAGAAAAAAAAATTCTTGGTGAATGTACCTTTCATGGCTTATTCTCTTTCTCCTTTCTTGGTTCATACTCCTGCAGATGACTGTCCTTTTTTAATGTTGCCACTAGCTTCTCCAATGTTTTTTTATTTTCTTAAGCGTTAGATCTAGTCCATTCCAATTCTTCTCTTGCGGATTCTACCTAAGCTTCCAAAGTTTCACAATAATAGATTCTTTCTTTAAGATGATTGATCAATACATCCTTGACTTTGCTTCCTCCTTTAAACTAATTTTTTTAACTAATTATTTATTCTTTGTAGAAACACTCTTTTTCATAAAAAATTGTAATAGTTTTTTATAGTATTTATTTTCACGTGTGATCCTTTTAATCTCAGCTTCAAGGACCACCTTTTTTCCTTTGCTTGTCACCTTCATAAATTTTTTAACATAATTCTTCTATTAGACAATCATCTACCATTGTTCTTGGAGAATAAATTTCAAGCAATTGATTATCATCCTCCATATCAATAATCTCAAGTATTTTACCATCACTTTTAGTACCAGGAAATGAGAATATATATGTATAATGGTCATGAAATCTAAAATTGAAGAAAAATGCATTACATGATATACCTGCATCGTTGTCATTAGCCTCATTAACTAGCAAAAAGAGGGGATTTTCTCGATCTGAAGTTCTTATTTCTTATTTTTTACCCTTCAATTTCTGAGATATATTCTTCCTATTCTTGGTCATAGTTCTTTGATCTACCCTTGAGTAGTTAAGTTTTACTAAATAGAACCAAATCTAATACCAGTAGTTGTAAATGTAGATAAATACTGAGTGGGGGGGGTGAATCAGTAGTGATGGATCTCTTACAATTATTTTCTAATTAATTATTTAATTTAAAATTTATCATCTATAGCACCTAGGGAGAGGTAAAAAAATCAAAACACAACACAAAACCACACAAATATAATAAACACATGGGACACCAATGATTTTAGGTAGAAACCCCGAAGGGAAAAAATCCACATGTTTTTGTTCTATTTATTCTCATTCTCTTCTCATTAATAAATCAAATCATTACATTTTTAGTTGGCCTCCACAATCGAGGAGATGATACCCCTTTGAACAGTAGTCCTAGACACCACCAGCTAGGAAGTATATACTCACATGATGTTAAAAGTCACTACATTCTAGAAGATACCACTCCCAATAAGTCTCACTCAACCACCATTGGATAGTGCTACCACTCCTTAAGTATCATTTCGATGACCACCACGAGGAAGGATAAACTACCCCTTTATTTTTCATCCACTACTTAAGAAAGGCACCAATCTCCTTAAAGTATCAAATACATCCTTTCATTCATTTTCAGATGAAACTCCAAGGAGAAATTTACATCTCAAAAACACATGTAAGTTCTATTTGCAATAAAATATTTTCTCCGAGAATAAATTATGCATAAAAAATAACATTCTGATGAATGCAATAGTAGAAAAAATACACTCCATGATCTTCAATCATTATGTACTCTATCTCCTTTCTCTTTGCATAAGATGTTGACTTGAACACACATCTACTACCGTTTGTAACTTTTGCAAACTGCTTCAAATATTTTGCACAATGTTCCTCATATATTGCACACTCCTCTCACACACTTCATCAAACTCAAAATACATCTAACCCAACCTTTCCTATAAATAATTTCCTAACCTAAATAATTTTATAAAGTGATTAAAACAATAAGTATAAGAGAGTAGAAATATCAACAACTCTTTTCACACTATTGAACTAGTCCGATATTTTGAAAATTTTTCCTCCTTAACTTGATTTTACTAATTCTTCATTGAATGAAGGAAATTTTAAAATTTAACAATTTTAAAGAATAAATGTAATCTTCCATGACCTTTTTAGGAAAATAACATGGAAAAATACAATAGAAAATACCCATGTAGTTACTTGAGTGTGTGCACCATTCAAAAATTCAACGTAAAATTATCTTAATTGGGATATTGTTATATATCCTTCCTAGTGTCTACCTTCCTTCCTCCACCTACCTTTTCACAGGTGGAGGACCTTGGAAATACCATATAAATTGTGGAATGTCAAATAATTTGTGAAATTACTTCTCCCCTATCTCTACACCCACTTATGTCCAATAACTCTTATCTCTCTGTCCATTATCCCCCCCCACTCGCCACTATTAGTGGTCCTCTAAGACCAAGTTATCCTAGACATAATAATGCTTATCCATAAGAAATTTCCTCAAAAAAAGAACATAATTAAATTAATGAATGGAATACTTTTTATGACTAATACCTTACTTTTTTTGGAATGATTTTTTTTCATTATGCCCTATAATTCCTATTTAAGCACTATCTTTCCAGGTTTTGTGGTCATAATTTTTTACCAATTATTTTTTCCATGATATCTTCACCCATAATTTTGATTTTCACCCTGTTTTTGTTTCTTTACACCACTTCCATCATTTACCTTGAAAACCAAAATAATCCAATATAGTTAAACAAGTAATAGTGTGCAATTAAAATCATCCTCAAACCAACCATCATAATATGGGATCTCATTCTAGAATGTGTGTTGAATCAAATCTAGCATTGAAGATCTACTTTCTTAAACACAAACTTAGCATTGAAAAACATGTTGTAATTATTGGTATAAGTGTTCATGCATTCCTAATAAAAACATATTGATGTTTATGAGACTAACACCCACCTACCTTCCTTCCTCCCTATTTTCACGTGTGGTCAAACATGGCAGGACTCCATGCATTTTAGAATCCATGTACTCTTTTTTGACATTACTTCTCTCCCCACTCTCTACACCCTTTTATCCCATCATCCCCTCCTCTCTCTCTATTTACTCCTCTCTCCCTAACCCACTCCATTCGATGTCTAGTCCTCAAAACCTAGATGATCCTATACATAGGAATGTTTATCCATAATAAATTCCCTTGTTAAAATAATATAATTAGAGTAAGCAATGAAAAAATTATTAAAATTAGTACCTTTCCTTTTCAACCCCCTTCTGTAACACTTGAATTTGTATTTACTAAACAAAATCTTGCTTTAAATATCCTCAAAGAAATAATTTTTTAGAATATAGAATCTTAGGAGGGGTTTTTCCCTAACTGTAGCATAGTGCTAGGAGTCCAACATTATAGATGATTTTCCCATATAAGTTCTAGTTTCAATTTTATGGAACTTGGTGACTTGCTTACTATAGCCATTAACATACATATTGTGAATCTTGTATGGGATTATAAAAACAAAATAGAGAGAAAACGTATCTCCATCAGATCAAGCACATCTGTTTGGCCAAGGCACAAGTGCACACGCTAACAAAAATCACTTATGTTTATTTTTGAAAAAAATAAATGCCTTGTGTAAAATTTTCATTAGCCTTTACTAAGAGGAACGTTAGATTTCAATATTCTCAAATTAATAATTTTTTACCTATGGAGTACTAGGAGGGTGGTCTGACTAGTTTTAACTTAGAACGATGATTCCAATGGAATTAACCATTCACACATTTAATATTTTTGTTAGAATTTGATGGCCAGTCATATCTTTGTTCTGAAAGCCATTCATTTAACTATGGTGAATTTCGTATAAAGTTATAAAAACCAAATCGAGTAGAAAAAATGAGTTCTATAAGCATTGGAATGCCTGTTTTTCTAGACCACATGTTATGACACTACCCATAATCTCTTGAGACAATGTTTTACAAACTATATTTCCTTATGCGAAATTTACATTGGTAATTTTGGAATAGAAAACTATTTCTAAAAATCCTAGGTGGGGAGTTCCACTAGTTGTAAATCGATGCTAAAGTCAAATGAATTTTATGGTTTTACCACCCAATTCTTGAGTTTAATTCAATGGCGAGTTGTAGCTCTCTTCCTTAAATGATTCAAGGACATACTATGAATATTTTCTAAGGAGATAAACACCAAACTGACTAGGATAAATGAGGCAATAAGCATTGGAAACTATTTTTTTCCAATGCCTATGTGAGCTCACTACTCACAATAACTTGAGATATTGCTTTAAAAAATTCACCCACTTATGCAAAATTTGCATTGGTATTACTAAAAGAACTCTAGATCTAAAGTTTCTAAAATAATTCATTTCTAGCCTATGTAATCCTAGGAGGGGTTCGCTCCTACTTGTGATCCATTACCAAGTATTAAATGGGATATAATATTTTCCTGTCCAAGTCATAGTTTGAATTTAATGGTGATTTGCAACAAGATTCTTGGAGCCATTTAGGGATGCATTATGGATTTTGTCCATGGGTATACATAAAAATGGGAGAAATGGTATTATGGGAGAAATGAAGTCTTTCATCATGCTACTTCATTGTAGTAGAACTAATGAAACCAATCATCATTGTTTGATATATTTATACTAGCTCATATAAATCTTCATGGCCCAAGAATTCATGTACCAAAAAAAGGAAGGATAAGATATGTTTGAATTCCTAGAGATTACTTAGAATTATAACCACATCTTCACCACCTTTGTTTCATTGCTAGTTATGAATCATGAAGGTAAAATATTAGTGGAAGCACCAATATCTTCCAAGAATTTCTCCATGATGCTTCATTTTTTATTGGAGGAGAAAATTCACATTTCTCCACTACAACGTTTGAATTTTATATTTTATTTGATATGAAATCAATCAGTGTAAATTACAATAGTCAATAAACCTATGGATATTTTAGCCCTATTTTCCTTCATGGTAGGCTCTCAGGATCTATGCGGATTTTTATTTTATATTTTTCATGGTTTGGTCTAAGCATGGCACTTTCTAGAACTAGATTTTCTTCGTAGGTAGGTGTCTATCTAGATCTACATGTATAAGATCTTTCTTCTATGGTTTATTTTAAGTATATTTTGTTAGGAATGCTAGACCATTTTTGGAAAATCAACTAATAGGAGTAGAAAATGATCACTATGCACTTTGTAATAATATTAAAAAGAAATAGAAAACTCGCTAACAAAATATATACATAATTTTTAATGAGTTTCCAATATTAGTTAAGTTAAATAAAAAATGCCTAAATAATTCGAAGACTAAAATCGTTTAATTACAAATACTTTATTTGAAAAATACATGAAATAAAGATCTCATAACTCATATCACTAGAATCCCCATTGCAATAATTTGAAACATCCTATTTAAGTATTGAATTTCCATTTGAACCTTCACCCTTTGAAAATAATATATAATGATATACCAACCACTAACATAAAGGATTACAGTAAAGAAAATTATGACAATGTTTTCAGCCCTTTCACAAAACATAATTATGTCGATAGGAGTGTAATAGGTTTTCAATAATTTTAGTTTAATTATAAATAATTATTAGGTGGATGTCAGAGATTCAACCTCCATGAAATATGAAATATGCCAAAATATTCATAGTAGTATTTACAGACCAAGGGTTAATATTTTTTTAAAATTTAGTTAGGTTGTTTTGCTTTTAATAGTAAGAAAATGTCACATCATCAAGTGTTATATTGTGCATGGGGTATGATACACCATGGTATTGGCCTAGGGTATTGCAAGAAAACCTATTTTCAAGTTATGAATCTCCATGGTTAAGAATATTTGTGCATGTTTTCAAAATGCATAGATGTTTAACTCATATATTAATTCCTTTTATAATTCATAATAACAAAACATAGAACTAAATTATAATTTAGTTAACTTTCACGAATTTTTTTTAAATTTGGACAACAATAAATATATCATAAACAAAATGTTTTGATACATGTATTGATGCCTAGATCCACGGTAACCATCATCATCATCATCATCATCATCATCTTATTTTATCAATCATTTAATATATAAACTAAATTAGTAAAATAGAATATCAAAATAATAGATCACTTAATAACCACTTAAAATATAATATAAAAATCCTTGGACCACATAGTGGAAAACTTGTAAGCATAGGAGGCTTAGAAATATTTTTGAAAAAGAGGCTAGGATATATTAATGGCACAATTTCTCCTTTGGAACCCTAAGTGAAAAAAATTTGAAACTATAAGTTAAAATTTTAGGTAAGGAAATTTGGGAATAATGAGAAATGTTGCAAAGCTATGTAATTTAATACTTTTACATTGTTAACCTAGTGAAATTCGTGCTTAGTTATCATCAAGGCTGAAGCTCTGAAGCTAGGGCTCGCAGCGGGTCTCGCTATCCAACCTGAATACTGGCGAAAAGTCCAGATCTGATCCAGGATCTGCGGCGAAGGGACATCGAGTTGGCTCAGAAGATGGGAAGATCGAGGGCCCCCGGAGCCCCCACTTTCAAGCAAGTCACAATATACAAAGGTAAGAGGTAGATGGAGGGTTTGAGAATCACCGGATCTTCAACCGCTGGGGGTCATTCAAAGGGTGGAATCCCAATCCCTAGTGATCGTACAACCAATACGCCAGAAGATACCACGAGACAGCGAGACACAACCCCTGAACTGCCCTCACAAGAAGTTGATCTGCAAGAAAGAGGAACAGATCTGAACAACAAGGAAAATCGCAGCGTGGATCGGAACAGATCGACTTCACAGGAGTCCAAAGACACCGGCAACTGCACTAAATACCAAGGCAGATGCAAGCCGAAGGTGAGCGAAAGCCTCAGAGTCATCATCAATGACCCAGATCTACAGGCTTATAGAGACCACATGGATGTTCATGCTGTGATCTACAAGTTCATGGGTTTCTGGCCCAGTGAGAAATCCCTCTGTCACTAGATCAAGCAGGTCTAGAAACCGAAAGGAGATGTGCAGCTGCACTTGGGCGCCAAGGGTTTCTTTACAGTAGTTTTTGCGAATCTGGAAGATAAGGACCAGATCTTCGAAGGAGGCCCATACTTTTTGCCTCAGCAGGGCTCTACATGAAACCCTGGATACCCAACTTCGCCCCTGAATAGGAAACGTTCACCCAAGTACCGGTGTGGATCCGGCTCTTTTCTCTACCAATAGATTATTGGAGACCAGCGGCGCTGGAATAGATTGGAAACACCTTGGAAACTTTTGTCTGTGCTTTTGAAGCCACTCTTCAAAAAGGGTACACTTCTTATGCCCGCATTTGTGTTGAAATGGATGTATCTGGGTCTCTGCATGAGGTTTTATGGTTGGAATACAGAGATGAGGCCTATTTTCATACCATAGACTATGAGAAAATACCGTTTCGGTGCAGGAAGTGTCACGAACATGGGCATTTAATCCGTGAATGCCCATTAAACAAACCAGCCGAGCACCCCAAAGATAAATCTACCTCGGCCTCGGATGGATTTTTCCAACCCACAGGCAGACATCGAGCCAGTCGCAGAAACATACCTCAATCAAACGCCCCGCTCACCAAATCTACGAACACCTTTGAAATTTTAGGAGAGGATTCCCCATCCGAAAACATGAATCAAACCCTAGCAGCAGAACAAAAGGCCATTAGAATCAAAGAACAAGGCAACCAATCTAGGGAACCTTTCAAGCCTTCTGATCTGCTTTCAGCCTCATCTACAGGCAAAGTAGAGGAAGAGGATGAGGACATTGTCCTCAGTGAATTGGGCATAGAAGATCTGGAATTAGGGGAGATTTTGGAGGAAGAAGGATTGGATCTGAATTCTATAGTCGAGTAGTGGTAATAGAAAGGAATAGAAAAAATACCAGAGGAAGAAATCAACAGGGTAAATTACTTATTCCTAGCTAGATAAGAGGTAGCATTGAAGGGGACGAAACGAGGCAGAGAAGCCACCAAAGGCTTAGGCATAAAGTCATAGAATCTCCACCAAACTCAAGCCAATCTCAAGCATAGGAAGAAACGAGGGAGATGATCCAATAATGATGCTCTGCAAGAATTGGGTCGGATGTTGATTAATTCGGGAAAGATGAAAGCCCTAGAGGCTTTCTCCTTCTCAACTTAAGAACTCGTTAGCAATGAAATTTCTCTCCTGGAATGTAAGAGGACTCGGCAGCCTCAGGAAACAGAGGCTCCTGAAAAAGAAAATCATGAAAGAAAAACCGGACTTGGTTTTCCTCCAGGAGACCAAATGCACGAGTCAGAAATTGGATGAAGTGGGTAAACGTCTAGGCAGACAACTCGAATACCTAGCAGTAGAAGGAAATGGCATGAGCGGGGGACTTGCTACTTTTTGGACCCCGAAATATCTTCATCTCCTTAATGCAGAAGCCACCAAAACCTTTCTAGCCCCAGAAATGCAGGTCATAGGGGAGAAAGGAACCTTTCTGTTCACCAATGTTTACAGCCCTCAAAGACAGGAGGACAAAATGAGGCTACTCATCAATCTTACCAAGCTGCATCGGAGACAGCTCAACTCCAATGCCATTTATGGAGGTGATTTCAACATGATTACCTCGCTCAATGAAAAGAAGGGGGGCACACGGACTCTGGGCAATGATTCCATAGCCTTCAGCTCTTTCATTCGTGATGTCAACTTGGTGGACATGCAACCCCGTACTGGCAATTTCACCTGGACTAATAGAAGAGGAGGAGACAGGCTCATTGCCTCCAGGTTGGACCGCTTTCTAATTTCAGAAAGCATCCTCTTGGAAGGGAACATCATAAATTCGTACATCCTCCCCTCTGGAGGTTCGGACCACTGGCCTATAATGCTCCAGGCCGCAGTCTTGGGCACCCCTAAAAACATTCCCTTCCGTTTTGAGAAATTTTGGCTTTCTCACAAGGACTTCTCCAGCAACATTAAAAAATGGTGGAAAGAACCACTACCTGTAGAAGGGATGAAAATGTTAAAGCTCCAAGCGAAGCTCAAATTCATCAAAACCAAATTGAAGTCCTGGAATCGAGAAGTATTTGGCAACATTTCGTAGACAAGCAGTACCTTGAGCAACAACTGGAAGAAATTCACAATACTTGGATTCAGGGAAGCATTTCGCAGGAATCTATCAACATAGAGTAGGAACTCATGTAGCAATGGAATGAAATATGCAAGAAGGAAGAAATTTTGTGGCGGAAAAAATCACGAAGTCAATGGCTTATCCAGTGAGGTAGAAACACAAAAAGCACTTAACTACTTAACAACAACATGTATATGAATCTCTCGGAGGTCAAACTGGTTTTTAATATGGGATGGGGCTTTGGAAGGAGAGAAACAACCCATTTTAATAAACGCGTCTACGTATCGAGGAAATAAAAAATTATTATGCAAGGCTTAACGAGACTACTCTACCCGTGCAAAGAAGAAAAGTCAAGTCACCTGCCTCCCAATGACCCACTGCTATTTGCCCCTCTGACGCAGAGCGTTATATACAGGAGCACGCTTGTCGACCCGCACCCTCTCCTGCAACTTGGCATTTTCCTCCTCCAGGATACTGCAAGTTCAATTTTGATGGGGCTTCAAAAGGCAACCTAGGCCCGGCTGGTATGGGAGGTGTCCTGCGAGATGACAAGGGAGGAATTATGCATGTCCTCTGCAGAAATCTAGGAGAAACTACGAACAATGATGCGGAATTCGCAGCTCTAGAGCAAGGGCTAAGGCTGTTGATCCGACTTGGCAGAGGAATGACCATTGTAGAAGGCGATTCTCAGCTCGCCATAACTACCATCAAGAAAATTTAGTATGGAACTAAGCCTGATAAGGTGATAAAACACTGGCGTCTAGCCGCTGTTACAGAGATCATAGCGCAACACCTTGCCTCCCTTGGTGGCATCATCTTTCAAGCCGTGCGAAGGAAAGCTAATTCTCTCGCAGACCACTTAGCAAATTATGCGGTTGATAACCCGACTAATGCACTGGACACCTGTTGGATGGAGCTATCGCATGCGGAGCTTAGGGATTAGTGCTACAGCATTTCGAGGCGCGACTTAAAAACCGGTAATACCGAGGAGACGGGCAGCAGCCTATCCATCATAAGTAGATCATGAATAACCGTTTCATGATTAATTGTATCAGATGGCACCGTATCATAACAGTATCGGGCTTTTCTGGGATTTGGCAGTTCATAATGAGAAAGGACATCTATACAGCATCTGGTCCTTGCGACGAATTAAGCGGATATTTTAAGCATGTGATTGGCATGCTTCGGGGATGGGGATCTCAGTGCAGGACCCCGGTTGTAGTGGGTGGATCGGACGACGATCTACTATACATCATCACTATGATTGGTTTTCCTGCACCATTTATTACCCACCCTCCCGACCTTCTATTTATGCAGCTTTTGTTGCCGCATTCTCTTACATTCCTCTCTCCTATCTCCCAGCGGTGCGCGATCTTTGCTCTGAACCTAGGTTACACTCTGCTCCTTTCAGTCATATCTCGGATCTCTCCAATCAGGGAGCTATGGCAGATATCAACCTCCGCAGCATTAAAGCTTCGCAGGCCCTTAAACGGGCCAAAGACAGTTACGAAGCCTCGGTTTCAAAACGGGGAAAGCAAACGATTGAATTGCTGGAAGAAGAGGTGGAACTTTCCCAGGCTCGGACGGATGACAACACCATCAGCGAAGAAGTCGACTGGTTGGTCGACCCCGGGACACCCTCCACTCGCCATACGCAATTCCTGCAGGCCCAAGTAGTGGCATGGCAAATGAAAACTATGCTAGCGAAGGAAATTGCCATGCAGGGCGTCGTGGTCAAAGAAACTTTTGCTGCTACCTCCATGGCATTGGCCAGGAATACAACGCGGTTGGACAAGATGGAAGTCGCCTTTAACTCGCTCACAGAGGAGCTCCGCAGACATGGAAACGCGTTGGACAGTTTTGTTCGGCGTTTTGATATTTATCTCCGCCATGTCCTCAATGTATCCATTGAAGTGCCAACAGATGATTCACAAACCACCATCATCCGGCGTTTCAAGCCCAGAACTCAAGCGAAGGGTGAGGAGGCGGCAAATCCTAGCATGGTTGGTCATTCTGGGGCTTCGACCCCCACTCAGTAATGTGTTTGCTCTTTCTTAGTTCCTATGTTCGGACTGCTTCTATCTACTGTTGTTGATCTTTTATATATATCTAAATCTCCTACTGGTTGCATCGGGTATGTAGTAAGGATCCTCCGGCTGTTAAAGCTTTTTGTGAATGTCTTAAGTATCTCGGGTAACCCTGCGTGGTGGACCTATGTCTGGGTTTTGGTTATAGAAGTCTTGATAGTATATAGCCTGGCTGGTGACAGTCCATGTCTCCTCAGTCCTTACGTTCGCTCGTCATTAAGCAAGCCTATGGTGCTTTTGCTGTTGCCTTCAGGCCTCTGTATTTTTTGTAATCACTGGTTCATAATATAATATACCGATATTGACTTACAAAAAAAAAAATATACATTGTTGATCTAGGTGCTCATTTATATATGCTTTATAAATCAACTTATTGTTTTTTTTCTTTTTAAAGTTTTTAGGCTGTAATTCTAAAATAGGTTTAAGCCATTTTTGGCCTATGGTATCCTACTAGGTGGGTTGTCCCTTGTTATAACCCAATGGGAGGTATCTAATAGAATTAATTATTTTTCCATCCAAGTCTTAGTTTGAATTTTATGGCGAGTTGCATATCATTTCATGGATCTATTCAAGGACATATTGTGAACTTTTTTTATGGGTATAAATATAAACAAATTAAAATCAAAAGACTATAAATATAATTTCAAGACACGAATAAGATTCTACAAAGAAACTAATGTATATTTTAAAGGCCCTATGAATACTTTCATAATTGAAATAGTCATTAATGAAAATGATGCATAATAAATCTAAAGAACACCTACAATTGAGACAGCTATGCATCATTTCTCTTTAGGGATCTCTTCTTTATTTATTTGGATTGTAAAAGAATTTTTTTTTCTTCATTTACATTTTAACATCCATTAATTTATTCACAAATAAATCAAGTAGTAAGTAAATAAATATGTGCAAAACCATGTATGTATGACTTTCCATCAACATTTTTGTAGTTGTAATTATGAATTCTATTTTCCATATAGATAGTTTGTGGGATAAAAGTTAAAATTAGTGTGGAGATTTTTCCAAATTGTGGAAAAACCATTTTCATACGAAGTGTACAATGGAATTTTAAAACCTCATTTTTTCCTAAGAGGTCAACAAAAGAATCCTATTTATGCATTTTTCTTGGGATGTTATATTTTCTCATATGATGAGTATGAATTAATCAAATATTATATTGATGGAATATTTTTTATTCTAATGTGAACACTTTGTAACCAACACATCATAATATAGTCACATGTTAATGTTAAAAATTAAATAAGAAAAGAAAAGGTTAAAATAAATAAATTTTTAAAAAACATAATTTGTGGAGTGCATCTTTGGAAATGAAAAAGGATTTCCAAAATTAGGAGATTTTAAAAAGCGTTAAAACTTGTAAAAAATAAAAACAATTTTTTTTTTTGTTTTATTTTCAAGTTATATGTGATCCTATAGGCTTAACATCTAGCTCGAGGAGATGTGACCTAGTGGTATCTAATTCATCAAATTCAGTCGGGGTTCGTACCTTGGCCACACCAGCAAAAAAAGATGACTCGATTTTTAGCATGTCTCCTCCGCCTAGGAAAAGAAACAACCACCCCCCTTGAGGTTTCATCCTGGGTCTCCTTGCTAACGAGGATCATCCTCAACCACTTGTGCTATTGGTACTTGACAATAACAATAACATTAAAAGGTGAATAAAAGATAAAAATTAAAGAAAAAAAATAAAATAGATTAAATAATAAAAACACTAATTTATAAATATATATAATAAAATATTTTTTATGAACAAGAAGGTTTAGTGATTAAAATAATGAATAATGGGTCCTCTGCATGTACGGTAGCATGAGAACATCGAAGTGATGCTAAAAATGATGGTAACTCCACCACTGCATGTAAGTTAGCATGAGAACATCAAAGTGATGTTGCAAATGATGGTAACTCCACCACTCCAGTTGAGATGTGCGAGTAAAAAAATTTTAATGTCTATACCTTTCCTCTTACAATGAATTTATTAAGACACTTCCATTCCATAGGAGGGTCATAACACTCCTTTATCATGTAATTATAAGGTATCAAGGTATTCAAGGTAGAGTCACACTCAAGAAACTAAGATAGCCACCATAAACGATAATGACATCTCGAAGTATTTGGTGTGGCATGAGGTAAATCAATTAGATATCCACGTGCTTTTCATGATAACTTTGTATGGTGTTTTCAAATGTGGATGAATTATGGAGGGTATTTGGGACAATATCCTTATTTCACCTCCCAATGTCCCCAATACTTAGTGGATTTTATGGTTTGGTTTTCAATACATTTCTCTAGTTCTAGTTTACATTTGACCTTTAGGCTCAATGTCTTAGATATTGGCCCACACGAGAAAATATCCTCTCAAGGAAAGTCTCCGCCACACTCCACTAATGCACTTGTTCCACCATATCAGGTCTATATAGTGACGTGTAATCAATAGAGAAAACTTTTCATGGTTAGTGGGGTCTTTTGAAGAAAGTCCAAATCTTTGGAGAAATGATGCATTTCATCATGGTTCTTCATTGTAGTAGAACTAAGGAACCAAGAATCATTGTTTGATACATTTATAATAGCTCATAGAAATATTCATGGACCAAGAATTCATGTATCAAGAAAAGGAATGATAAGAAATGTGTGAATTATAACCACTTCTTGACCACCTTTGTTTCATGGAAAGTTATGAAGCAGGAAGGTAAAATATTAGTGGAAACACCAATATCTTCCAAGAATTTCTCCATGGTATTTCATTTTTCATTGCAGGAGAAAATTCACATTGCTCCACTTCAACATTTTAATTTCATGTTATTTTTTTTGATATGAAATCTATTAGTCTAAATTTGAATAGTCAATAAACCTATGGATATTTTAGCCCTATTTTCCTTCATGGTAGGCTTTGAGGAGCTATGCAAATTTTTATTTTATATTTTTCATGGTTTGGTCTAAGCATTGTTCTTTCTAGAATTAGAACAATGCTAAATCCTAAATTCCCAAATAATTCCAAGACCAAAATCGTTTAGTTACAAATACATTGTTTCAAAAATACATGAACTAAATATCTCATAACTCATATCACTAGAATCCCCATTGAAATAATTTGAAACATCCTATTTAAGTGTTAAATTTCCATTTAAACCTTCACCCTGAAAAATAATATATAATGATATACCAACCACTAACATAAAGAATTACAGTAAACAAAAATATGACAATGTTTTCAGCCGTTTCACAAAACATAATTATGTTGATAGGAGTGTAATAGGTTTTCAATAATTTTAGTTTAATTATAATAGTTATTGGGCGGATGTTACAGATTCAACCTCTGTGAAATATGAAATATGCCAAAATATTCATATTAGTATTTACAGACCAAGGGTTAATATTTTTTTAAAAGTTAGTTAGGTTTTTTTTTTAATAGTAAGAAAATAGTAAGTGTTGTATTGTGCATGGGGTATGATAAACCATGGTATTGGCCCATGGTACTGCAAGAAAAGCTATTTTCAAGTTATGAATATCCATGGTTAACAATATTTCAACATGTTTTCAGAATGCATATATGTTTAACTCATATATTAATTCCTTTTATAATTCATAATAACAAAACATAAAACTAAATTATAATTTAGTTAACTTTCGCCACTTTTTTTTAAATTTGGACAATAAGAAATATATCATAAACAAAATGTTTTGATACATTTATTGATGTCTAGATCCACAGTAACCACCACCACCACCACCATCATCATCATCATCATCATCTTATTTTATGAATCATTTAATATATAAACTAAATTAGTAAAATAGAATATGAAAATAATAAATCACTTAATAACCACTTAAAATATAATTTAAAAGTCCTTGGACCACATAGTCGAAAACTTGTAAGCATAGGAGGCTCAGAAATATTTATGAAAAAGAGGCTAAGATATATTAATGGCACAATTTCTCCTATGGAACCCTAAGTGAAAAAACTTTGAAACTATAAGTTAAAATTTTAGGTGAGGAAACTTGGGAATAATGAAAAATGTTGCAAAACTATGTCACTTAATACTTTTACATTCTTGATCTAAGGGCTCATTTATATATGATTTATAAATCAAATTATTGTTTCCTTTATTTTTATAGTTTTTATACTTTAATATTATTTTATAGGTTGTAATCCTAAAATAGATTTAAACCATTTTTGGCCTATGGTATCCTACGAGGTGGGTTGTCTCTTCTTATAACCCATTGGGAGGTGTCTAATAGAAACAATTATTTTTCTATCCAAGACCTAGTTTGAATTTTATGGCGAGGTGCATATCATTTCATGGATGCATTCAAGGACACATTGTGAAAATTTTCTATGGGTATAAATATAAAAAAATTATAATGAAAAGACTATAAATATCATTTCAAGACACGAATGAGATTCTACAAAGAAACTAATGTGGATTTTAAAGGCCCTATGAAGACTTTCATAAGTAAAACATTCATTAATGAAAATGATGCATAATAAATCTAAAGAATGCCTACAATTGAGATAACTATGCATCATTTCTCTTTAGGGATCTCTTCTTTTTTTATTTGGATTATAAAAGATAATTTTTCTTCTTCATTTACATTTTAACATACATTACTTGATTCAAAAATATATCAAGGAGTAACTAAACAAATATGTGCAAAACCATGTATGTATGACTTTCCATCAACATTTTTATAGTTGTAATTATGAATTCTATTTTCCATATAGATAGTTTGTGGGATAAAAGTTAAAATTACTGTGGAGATTTTGCGAAATGGTGGAGAAACCATTTTCATATGAATTGCACAACGCTATTTTAAAACCTCATTTTTTCCTAAGAGGTCAACAAAAGATTCCTATTTATGCATTTTTCTTGGGATGTTATATTTTCTCATACGACCGTTATGAATTAATGAAATATTATATCCATGAAATAGTTTTTATGCTAATGTGAATACTTTGTAACCAACACATCATAATATACTCACATGTAAATGTTAAAACTCAAAAAATAAAAGAAAAGTTTAAAACAAATAAAGTTTAAAAAAATATAATTTGTGAAGTGCATCTTTGGAAATGAAAAAGGATTTCCAAAAATTAGGAGAGTTTAAAAAGGGTTAAAACTTGTAAAAAATAAAAACAACATTTTTTTATTTTATTTTCATGTTACATGTGATCCTATAGGCCTTACATCTGGCTCGAGGAGATGTGACCTATTCATATCTGATTCGTCAAATTCAGTCAGAGTTCATACCTTGGCCACATCAGCCAAAAGAGATGACTCGAATTTTAGCATGTCTCCTCTGCCTAGGAAAAGATACAACCAACCCCTTTGAGGTTTCATCTTGGGTCTCCTTGCTAACGAGGATCATCCTAAACCATTTGTGCTAGTGGTAATTGACAATAAAAATAACATTAAAAGGTGAATAAAAGATAAAAATTAAACCAAAAAATCAAAAATAGATTAAATAATAAAAACACTAATTTATAAATATATATAATAAAATATTTTTTATGAACAAGAAGTTTTAGTGATTAATATAATGAATAATGGGTCCTCTTCATGTAGGGTAGCATGAGAACATTGAAGTGATGCTGCAAATAGTGGTAACTCCAACACTCCATTTAGGTTAGCATGAGAATGTCGAAGTGATGTTGCGAATGGTGGTAATTCCACCACTCCAGTTGAGATGTGCCAGCAATAAAATATTTCAATGTTTATACCTTTCCTCTTACAATGAATTTGTTACAACACTTCCAGTCCATAGGAGGCTCATAACACTCCTTTATTATGTAATTATAAGGTATCAAGGTATTCAAGGTAGAGTCATACTCAGGAGACTAAGATATCCACCATAAATGATAATGACATCTCGAAGGATTTGGTGTGGCATGAGGTAGATCAATCAGATATCCCACATGCTCTTCATGATAATGTTGTATGGTGTTTTCAATTATGGGTGAATTATGGAGGGTACTTGGGAAGATATCCTTATCTCACCTCCTTATTTTATTTGATATGAAATATACTACTATAAATTAAAATAGTCAATAAACCTGTGGATATTTTAGGCCTATTTTCCTTCATGGTAGGCTCTCAGGAGCTATGCAAATTTTTATTTTATATTTTTCATGGTTTGGTCTAGCCATTTTTCTTTCTAGAACTAGATTTCCTTCGTAGGTAGGTCTATGTCTAGATCTACATGTATAATCACTTTCTTCTATGGTTTATTTTTAGTCTCTTTTTCTAGGAATGCTAGACCATTTTTGGAAAATAAACTAATAGGAGTATAAAATGATCACTATGCACTTTGTAAT
The DNA here is from genome assembly GCA_034641835.2 of Pinus albicaulis. Classification (NCBI taxonomy): domain Eukaryota; kingdom Viridiplantae; phylum Streptophyta; class Pinopsida; order Pinales; family Pinaceae; genus Pinus; species Pinus albicaulis. Next base: position 1,274,634,693 of record CM076581.1, on the reverse strand, counting down.
GATGTTACAAAGCAATGGAAAACTTTCTAACAATACACATACATACATACATACATACATACATACATACATACATACATATATATATATATATATATATAATGATTTTCTGATATTAATTAAGATAAGTCCTAAATGCCTAAATAATGGCAGGACTAAAATCCTTCAATTACAAATACTTTGTTTGAAAAATACATGAACTAAAGATGTCATAACTCATATCACTAGAATCCACATTGCAATAATTTGAAAAATCCTATTTAAGTATTGAATTTCCATTTGAAACTTCACCCTTTGAAAATAATATATAATGGTATACCAACCACTAACATAAAGCATTACAGTAAATAAAAATATTACAATGGTATCAGTCCTTTCACATAACATAATTATGTTGATGGGAGTGTAATAGTTTTTTCATAATTTTAGTTTAATTATAAACAATTATTAGGTGGATGTTAGAAATTCAGCCTCCATGAAATATGAAATATGCCAAAATATTCATAGTAGTATTTACAGACCAAGGGTTAGTATTTATCTAAAAGTTAGTTATGTTTTTTTCTTTTTAATTTAAGAAAATGTCACCACCTAAAATATAATTTAAAAATCCTTGGACCACATAGTCGAAATCTTGTAAGCATAGGAGGCTCAGAAATATTTATGAAAAAGAGGCTAGGATATATTAATGGCACAATTTCTCATATGGAACCCTAAGTGAAAAAAACTTTGAAACTATAAGTTAAAATTTTAGGCAAGGAAACTTGGGAATAATGAGAAATATTGCAAAACTATGTAATTTAATACTTTTACATTGTTGATCTAAGTGCTCATTTATATATGCTTTATAACTCAACTTATTGTTTTATTTATTTTTATGGTTTTTATACATCAATATTATTTTATAGGTTATAATCCTAAAATAGATTTAAACCATTTTTGGCCTATGGTATCCTACTAGGTGGGTTGTCTCTTGTTATAACCCATTGGGAGGTGTCTAATAGAATAAATTAGCTTTCCATCCAAGTCCTAGTTTGAATTTTATGGCGTGCATATCAGTTCATGTACCCACTCAAGGACACATTGTGAACTTTTTCTATGGGTATAAATATAAAAAATTATAATCAAAAGACTATAAATATAATTTCAAGACACGACTCAAATTATACAAAGAAATTAATGTGGATTTTAAAGGCCCGATGAATAATTTTATAAATAAACCAATAATTAATGAAAATGATGCATAATAAATCTAAATAATGCCTACAATTGAAACAATTATGCATCATTTCTCTTTAGAGATCTCTTCGTTGTTTTTTGTGATCGTAAAATATATTTTTTCTTCTTCATTTGCATTTTAACATCCATTACTTGATTCAAAAATATATGAAGGAGTAACTAAATAACTAGCAATTGCACCAACAACAGATGTTGCAAAAGAAACGTCGTACGACAATATTCTTTGTTATAATATTCAAAATGGTATTGGAATTGCAGAAACTAATGGGTGTAATGATGGCAGGTCATCATAGCTACTTTTTTTATTAGTAATCTATATTCAATTAAAATTAAAATTAAAATTACTAATCAACATTCTTTATTAAAATAGTCAAAATGGAACTGGAATTGCAGAAACTAATGGGTATTTTAGATATTGAAAGCAATTCCAACACAATGAAGATATCAGGAAGTTATAGCTTTACCCCATTGCATGGATTCTTTCCCAGTATGCTTAAATTTCCAATGAAGAGTGTTTATCATAAAAGAGATTAGTACATTCAATCAATTCATCAAAGCTATCATGCTAAGGACACAAACTCATAATTGCAGGAATGCCCAAAGGACGTTATAGGTTCATCTTCACACGATTAATCACATTAAGAGAAATAGGTATGCATACATATGATATTGTGTTGTAGAATACTTTCTTGCAACGACTAGAGTAAAAATATTTAGTGCCAAAATCAAAAGGAGAAATTGAATGGTCAAAAAGCTATATACAGACTATTTCATTTCTAGATTTAGGGGTCCCTTTCGTATCCTCTAATCCATCACACTTGTTTCGTGATTCTGTTCTTTAACTATTTTTCCCAGAGTTTTCAATCAAATTAGAAGTTTGTAAATCCTTTATTTATCCTCAAATAATATATCCTTTTTCATCATCATATCTAGTTTTGATAGTTAGAGAAACATTGGAAGTCTATCTGAAATGAAGACAAGAATCTTCTTGTTATCCTCCATCTATGAAGAATATTTAATGTATCAAGATCAATTTCAATAGACCCAATCTCATAGGCACTAAATATGGTTATTAAATAGGAAAACAAGGATCATGTTGAGTTTGCAATCACTTGAACCAAAATTTCACCATATGTGAATATCATTAAAATTGGAAAAAGTTATGTTTCGTTGGTCTTGTAATTTATTGAACAAATATTTTCTCACTATGCTTAAAATATTGCATGAAATCTTATTGAATCCCGATTTACTTACAGTATACTTGGTATACTATTTATTCAGTGTAAAAAAACATAAAATAATGTTATTGAGCTAATCATAAGTAGACATTATTAGAAAATGTGGAGAGCTATTTTGAAAAATTATTTATATATGTATGATGTCATAATAAAAATGAAATCTAATGCCTTGATATAACTTTAGTGATAACATATTGGGTATTGAAGTTATGTGTTTTACTACACCTCGGTTTCTTTGGATGTCTTATAAAGATGTGAAATAATTGCAGTAAAAAAGACAGGGCATAGAAGGAAATGGACCAGAGACAGGTTTTCACATACCTGTGGCTTTTTTATTTCTGTTTCCATTCATTTTAAGTTATGTTCTTTATCAATAATTCTATAAATTTTTAGCAAACAGAGAGAAGTAAAATCTAGAATTATTTACCCTCTCTTTCCTAAGGTGCATTCTCACTTGTGGGAATTCAAGTGTACACCCAAGTCCTTTGTATTTTAGAATAATTTCTTGCGATGAATAGAGTAAAAATTCAATAATCATATTAATTCACACCTACCATTTTATGCTCATCTTAGTTTATATTATCACAACTTCAAAATGAAATCCAATGCCTAGATATAAATTTATTGATAACATCCTCGGTATTGAAGTTATGTGTTTTACTACATCTCAGTCTCTCTGGATGTCTTATAAAGATGTGAAATAATTGCAGTAAAAAAGACACAGCATAGAAGGAAATGGACCAGGGACAGGTTTTCACATACCTGTAGCTTTTTTATTTATGTTTCCATTCTTTTTAGGTTTTGCTCTTAATCAGGATTTCATTTTTTCATTTTTTACAAGGATTCGAGCCTCACACAACATCAAAGAATGAGCTAAATTATTGATGTCCTCAAATGTGCAAAAAAATGGATAAATTCCAATACCTGTAGAAAATCAAATCAGAGATGCTTGAAACTTCACTAGAGAAACATAAATATTATAATTATGATTGTACTTTTTAAAAATAGATACTCCAAATTTGAATTTACAGAGCATACCCTGATGCAGTTCATTTTGAAACACCTTAGAGTTGAATTCAATTAGGAGAATATTCATAAATTATGGTCATGCACTTCCTAGTTAAAAATATCATTCATATACACTATATAGAGGTGACATATCTCATGAGCAAACAACCAAGAACATCATTTACAAGATTTATTATCCCCTATATAGAGATGAGATACCTCAGAAGAAAATATCCTAGACCATCATATACCAGAATTAAAAAGATAAATAAGTCCATTTCAATAAGTGATACAAACCAATTAGATTAGTTTCACTTAACCGTTGCTCAATCTTAAAAAAAAAAAAAAACAGAAATAAATCACAAAAAATTAGGAATGCAGAATAACTGAAACTTTCGTGCAGTTCAAAGTACCTCTCTAATATGTCTAAGTACATTTCTAGTATAGTTTATCTAGAGCAGATCTTTGACCTAGCTGACTAAAATTCAAGTTCTTATCATTAAACGTCTGTTGGTAGGTAAAACAGAGAAGGGTTGCTCTAGATTTTGTCTTATTTTGAAACTGCAATCATGAAATAAATATGTTGCCATGTTCCCAATAAAAAGAACAAAAGTGCATATTACTCATGATGTGTTAACCTTGTTTTCATTGTTACAATATATTCTTTCAAATAATTCTAATTATTTAAGAGAGAGCCTGTAGTATATATGTAATAATATAACTATATGGTAACAATGAAGATTCAACCCAAGGGGTTAAATCAGCCTTTATAACCAATGTATGGGCATTTGGCTAGTTCCATGCTAGCAGATGCTTAGCTCAAAGCCCCCTAGATGAGGTGCACTAGTCTAAGTTGATAGGTTTATTAGTGATGCCATCCATAAATGTGGGGAAGCAACCCGTTCCTTCCCCCCTCCCCCTCAAAACGAAGGTTTCCTTTAGGGGAAGGAAAAATTAAGAATACTAATTAAAAATGAAAAATTTCCCAAAGCAAGGACCTGTACTTGTAGAGTAATTTTTAGTGTTGCAGATAGAAATAGAACATGAGCCACAAACCTTTGTTAGTTTTGGATGTGCTTCAAACCACCTTTTCAAAACATACTTGACAACCTTGACATCATGATTTATCACGTTATCGATCCTTTTGACTTCAAGGGCATCCTCAATATTAATTTTCCTCACAATATCTTCTAGATATAATTTTCTTTCATTGCTGAAGGTTGAAACTTCATTGATTTCAGGAATTTTAGATAAATTTAGTAACCACTGAACCTGGAAAATTGGAGTACATAATTATTATGTGTCCATTTATCAAAAAATGAATATTTCCCACTGTTAGTGGTGCAAGGAGAAGCATAATGTATACTGGAAAGAATAACTTACAAGGAAAATCAACAGTAGACAATAAAAAGGAATTTAACTTTGAGAAGCATATGGAATTAAGTACAATTTTCAGATTTAGGTGAATGACTATCGAAGGCTGTATGAAGGGGTATCTTTCCATATAAAATTTCATAGGCAGAGTCTCAAACTAGCTTACTCTATAAATGTTTGGGTAAAAATTTTGTTCTTGGGAGAAGACTAAGTTTAATACCAACCTGGAACAGGTTATCTCTATGGTAGGAGCATAAACCCTTGTATCAGAGATGGGTTTTCACATACATGTAGCTTTTTTATTTATGTTTCCATTATTTTTAAGTTATGTTCTTAATCAAGACTTCGATAAATTGTTAGCAAAGAGATAGAAGTAAAATCCAGAATTATTTACCCTCTCCTTCCTAAGGTGCATTCTGAGTAGTGGGAATTCTAGTGTACACCCAAGTCCTTTGTGTTGTAGAATACTTTCTTGCAATGACTAGAGTAAAAAGTCAATAATGATATTAATTCACACATACCATTTTAGGATCATCTTGGTTTATATTATCACAAATTTTTCCAAATTAAAAACTTTGAGCCTTTTACACTATAACTATTTAAAGGAATATGGAGAAAGGTTGATCACAATTAGATTTATGAGTGCATCATATGGTATTAATTATAGAAACATTGAAAGTCTCCCTTAAATTTTTAAATTCATATGCAGTAAACATCTCCATAGATTTAGCAAACACTCTGAACTTCACAACCCTCAATGCACCTACAAACAGGTTTTCCTGTGATCACTGACATGTCCCACTTCATTTCTGAGAGGAATGCATCTTCCTCTCTATGTAGGTTTTCCTATAGAATATTTACAATTTCTTTTCCTTCAGATTCAAATTTTTTTTAAGAGTACTCTGTAACTCTTTCCAAACCACAACCTCAATGTTTTTTTATTAATTCTTCTCTGGATGTCTTATAAAGATGTGAAATAATTTTAGTAAAAAAGACACGGCATAGAAAGAAATGGACCAGAGACAGGTTTTCACATACTTGTAGATTTTTTATTTCTGTTTCTGTTCTTTTTAAGTTTTGTTCTTAATCAAGACTTTGATAAATTGTTAGCAAAAAGAGAGAAGTACTCTTATTTCTGCAACAATCCCAATTAAATTGGGATTTCTCCATTATGAGAATGATGAATCTATATAAATTGTATAGTTTTGTTGTACTAGGGGAGTTCCTCTGTCTGTCTATTTTCTCTGAAGTCTAAATTGGTTCCTTCATTGTGTGTGATAAGCCATTTATAGGTGTAGTTCTTGGACAGAAATAAGGAAGCATGCGTGTGCCATGTTGAAACTGGCAGAGGAAGGAATGAAATCTGATTTATTTTTCCCCAAACTTCTATTTAAAAACACAACACAAAATATACATATGGCATAGTGGAATTGTATAAAATCATGCCAAGAATTGAAAAGGTTGATTTTCCTGCTACACTATAACTCATTCTAAAATTTAGTAAAAAATTATTCATTTTAGACCTCATAAAAAGTACCAGCAATAGATCCATAGTATATATGAGGATGATGTTAGCTAAAATCAGGGATCAAGGAGCTGGGATTTCCCATAGAGATTCATTTTGCAACCCAGTATAGAGGAGATTGTTATAAGATTCATTCTGCAACTCAGTATGAAGGAGATTGTGATGATTGTCCCTACTAGTTAGTAATAAGATCTTTGTTAAACTCATGGTGCAACAAAAATATAAATTACCTGTAATGGCCCAATGGGTAACAAACCCTCGCTGAGGTTATTGTGACTTCAACCTTAATGAAAATGAAATTGACTTGCAATAGACTTTAAACACACATGAAGACTGTACTGAACAATGACAAAGTACCTGTACCAAATCATGAAATCCTCCTCTGACCTCCTTCAGTGTATATGTAAAACCTGAGTACATACCAGCTGCAAGGCCTGCAAATAAATAACCTAATAAGTAGCAAAAAACCTCATAAAAAGTACCCGCAATAGATCCATAGTATATGTGAGGATGATATCAGCTAAAATCAGTGAGCAAGAGTTGGGATTTTGCATAGAGATTCATTTTTCAACTTAGTATGGAGGAGATGCAACTCAGTATCGAGGAGATTGCAATGATTGTCCCTAGTTCTTATTAATAATAACTCTGTTAAACTCATGCTGTGACATAAATATAAATTACTTGAAATGGCGCAATGGGTAACAAACCCTCGCTGAGGTTATTGTGAGTTCAACCATAATGAAAATGAAATTGACTTTAAACCCACATGAAGACTGTACCGAACAATGACAAAGTGCCCATAACCAATCATGAACTCCTCCTCTGACCTCCTTTAGTGTATATGTAACACCTGATTACATACCAGCTGCAATGCCTGCAAATAAATAAATTAATAAGTAACAACAACATCGAGATGGAAAACTACCACAAATCCACGCTAGTGTTATTGAAAGCAATTCCAACAAGGTGAAGAGATCAGGAAGTTATAGCTTTACCCCATTGCATGGATACTCTCCCCGTACGCTTAACCTGCCAATGAAGTGTGTTCACCATAAAAGATACTAGTACAATCAATCAATTCATCAAAGCTATCGTTCTAAGGACAGAGACTCAAAATTGGAGGAATGCCCAAAGGAAGTTATAGATCCATATTCACACCATTAATCACATTAAGAGAAACACGTATGCATACATATGATATTAAATAAAAATAGATATGGACACCAACATATTACGGTAATGAGAAGTGATTGCAGCATAACACAAAATCTACATATGGCATAGTGGAATTATATAAAAGCATGCTCAGAATTGAAAAGGTTGATGTACCTGGTACAATATAACTCATTCTGAAATTTGGTAAAAAATTATTCATTCCAGACCTCATAAAAAGTACCAGCAATAGATCCATAGTATATATGAGGATGATGTTAGCTAAAATCAAGGATCAAGGAGCTGGGATTTCCCATAGAGATTCATTCTACAATGCACAAGGGTTAATCCTGCAAGTTTATTTAGAAAAATAAAAGTGGGTGAGAAAATCCTTGCGACAACCACAAATTAGTCGAATGATGTTTGAGACATGCGCTAGTCAAGATCATTTAAAATAGTGGATACATTGCCTCCATCGGATGCATCTTCTTCTGTAGACTATGCTACAGTTGATTCAAAATACAGAAGTGAAATAAAACCAGACTGATAATTAGATAATTACACTGATCCTAATGTATCGTCTCATAGAAATTAATTATCTACAACATCTTATTCAAAATGACATCTTATTCAAAATGTTAGCAGCTGTTGACAGAGCGGCTCCTGCAATGGCACCTTGGACTATATGATCATAATTGGGCTCCTCTTGTGTCAGGGCCAAAGTTTCCCTTGTCAATGCCCCTGCAACAGCTGCATTTTCTGTCAAGGCCCCTACAACGACTATATTTTTATGTCACAACCCACATGAAAAATTCATTCAAAATATACAAGTGAAATAAAACCCCACATATAATTACATCGGTCCTAATGTATTGTCCCATATAAATTCAGTACCTACAACATCTTATTCAAAATGTTACCAGTTGTTGACAGAGATACTCCTTTCCATGACAACTTCTTTCGCCATCGCATGAGCTTTGCTTCAAGGTCGTCTGGGTGTTATTTTTTTTCTAGCCAGGGTTCAAACCCTGTTTCACTGGTTCAAATTCTGATTCTGAATGGTCGAGAGAAGAAAGAACAAGTCGTAGAAATCCAAGGAATGAGCTCTCATAAATATAAAGTAAATATTTCCAACTGCCTTTTCATCCAACGGTTGAATATGTTTTAATCGTCTAACATATAATCTAATGGTTTCAAATTATGACACTTTAACACCCCCAATTTATGTGTTTTAATTTCAAAGCTAGACATTTGAACTTTAATCCTAAGGGGAGTGGACCCCAAAGGACAAGTATTTTGTGAATGTAATTATTTAATTTGAGGAAATGAATAAAATTATTGTGTGCAGAATGACCAAAATGAGATTTATGAGATCACTTGCTAAATCCATGAGGATGGATAAGGCAAATACTTTCCCCAAAATCTTTCAAAAATCCTTGAAAGAAATTATTTCTAATTTAGATTTTTGAGGAAGAATCTAAATTCCCCAATGATGAGGAAACTAGTTGGGAAGAGGTAAAAAGCTAGAAAAGCTGGGAAAAGCATAAAACAGCTTTAAAGAATCCCTAAAATGGGAATCCTAGGCAAACAGGAAGAAAATCATCCTGATATTCTGGACGCAGAATTGGAAACAGGATTTGGGGAACAATAGCTTAAATAATTTGCTCCTAAACAGATTAGTGGTTGGTCTATTCTAGGAGAGGATCTCAGCTCGGGGGTGAGTTCTGGGAGACAAAAGGACTCTAAGGCTGGGAGGTTGGTTAATTGCATGAGTGGTATGTCTCTAAATTTATTGTTGTGTTTACTTCATATAGTATGAATTGACTACATATAATAGTTGATTTGTAAATTAGATTTATTACTGCTACATTTAACAGAATTAATCATAAGGTATTCACCTTTATAATTCTGTATAGTTGTAGAAAAGAAATCTGTTGAGTAGAATCCAACAGAAACTTTAATCCAAGGTTGGTTTAAATCTGAGGATACATCATTCTCCATAGATGAGAAAATTTTAAACTACTTCTGATCTACGAGTATAAATTGTGAGCATGATTAGGTAAATTGAAGAGAAACTCTCCAAAATCTCTAAACCAATACTTAAGTTAAAAGCTGGATATTTCTAGTACCTCATAATTCACAAATTTGTAACTTTAGTCTGTTTCTGTGGGAAATGGAACAATTAGAAAGTAAAGGTATAGAGTGCAGAAGTAATGATTTAGTCAATTACTAAGTGAAGAGCAGAGATTTATAATAATTTCCACCGCTGTGCATTTCAACAGTTAAGATATTTACTATTTCCTTTAACAAGGCTTAAATGGAAGAGTAGGAAAAATTTAGTATTGTATAATTACTTTAAATAGCAAGGGAATGAACCCCAAAACATGATCAGCTCTGCAGAAATAACTAGAATAGGAGATATATGTATGAAAGATATGGGAGTAGCCATAAGGAAATGAAAAGGAGACCCAACTAAAAAAATATATAACATGGAAAACTAGAAATGCATGGGAACCTACAATAATATAGTACCAGTATCTTATACATATTTAAATGGATATATATATATATATATATATATATATATATATATATATGAGAATGGGTACACAAACCTTATGCATGCAAATATATATATAGGTAGATATCAGTAAAGGAATTTAGTTTAAACATGGGTATGGTGAGACTGTTATCTCATGAAAAATACATTTCATAAGAATTTAGAAATATCTAGCTACGGAAAAAAAATTTAAATGTGCATACAAAATTCAAAATAAAATATAACTCTCAAGAATTCCTGAGAGTCTCTTGTAAGAGTCATGCAAAATATAAATAGCTAAGAGGCCTGTACAATTGAAAAACATTAGCTATAAAGAGAATTATATAACCTACAAGCAAAGTAAAAGAGGAAAAACTCATTAGTGTTAAATCGTATTAACTCATACTCAACGAATCTTTCCATGCAAGGAAGCATGAAAAATTCCATAAATTAATAAGTTGTAGCTTCGTTGAAATTATGGCAAAACAAGAATATAAGTGACAAGAAATACAAATGTCCAGATACATGCCACAAAATCTGAGCCTTTTGGGCTAGGGTTTGGTAACAGAGACCATATTCCCATTCAAATGTTAAATCATTAAAGAGCACCAGCATTACGAATGAAAATTATTAATATTCCGACTTTGACAGAGTCTAGGTCCTCAATGGACACTGTGAAAAACCCTAAGAGAGTTAATGATTCTGCATAAATGAGATGGAACAACGCAGCGAGAGGGTGGTATTATCCACACAGGCATATACCGACCTAAAACGCCAAGGGAGGCGAAGTTAATATCCACCGAGAATGAAAGGGCTCATAGCTGCTGATAATGGAATACGTATGAATATGCATTACCTGTGGAAAACACAGTCAGGGTAGGGAATCGGTCAATAGAGAAGTTGATAGCAAATCGTACGAATAGAGAGATTTACCAATACAAGAAAGGGGTTACCTGTAAATGAAGACTCTCGTTCCTTACGAGCTCTCTGCACCAACGCTAAAAGCAGAATATCAACTAAATTGAAAACCTGAAGGATAATAGTAAATTGAAATAAAAATATATATACCTAAGGAGGAAAAATCAAACCTCACGAAGTCGGGATGGATGACTATCGCTCTCCTGCGACGAGGCGAGTCCAGCATTATCAATCTGCATGGTATTAACAAGCTTATTTAAGTATCAGTTAACGAAATCGACAAAGGGACAGTGACGAAAATAAACCAGAGAGAATACACCGAAAATTGGTACAGGAGATATGGCATAAATGGTTCCAAACGAAACTGAACCATAAACGCAATCTGCAGAACGAAACCCATTCGTATCATTAACGTTCGAGACTTTCACACAAAAGAAGTATGACAAGTTCTGAGAGTCGAATATGAGCTCCAATCCAAAGTGCAAGACGTGTGCATAAGATTCATACCTAGTATCGTCGCAGTGGCATAGATAAGCAGGCCAACGAGTGAGTTCCTCTGTGCGCAGAGGTTAATAAACCATACGAAGGGAAAAGAAATTGCCTTCAACCAAAAGTGCAGAGCTACGAGGTAAAGAGATGAACAAACTCAATGAAGGCCAAAGAAACTGCCTCCACACAAAAACGAAAACTTATATAACCATATTTCATTCCAGAAAACCCTAACGTGGTGAGAAAATCGTAACCGTCCACATGGCATGATCCCAAGCGTGAAGACACGGATCAAATGGTTGGAAGGGAAATTACGCCATTCAGTAGACATTCAATGTGACAAGTATTGCAATTAATTTCAATACAGTCTGGCCATATAAATAGAAATTTCCATGTATGCAAAGTAGGTTGGCATGGCGACTGCCATATCGACGTGGAAGTATAGCACGTGAATGGGAATGGGATGAAACCTATCCCGACCAATACCATGAAACTGAGAATTCTCATAGAACCTGACGTGGAGAAATAATATCACGACTCATTTACCTTATCACATGAAAACGATTCAATTCAGGACGCCATACGTGGAAGCAATGAATACGATCAATCTCCACATTAAACTCTGATGCGACCCATATGTACAACAAAATGTGATAATATTAACACAGATCATTGAGAACTATGAATACTACATCATCAGGTGGTCATAAGAACGATATAGTCACCAATATAAAATACGTAAATTAAATCCAGCCACTGATCATAACCAAACTGTATAAAAGATGACGTTATGGGGAAAAATGATAACACAGGGTTTCAAAAAAAAAAAGTCAAGGGTGCCCTTGTGGGAAAAATCTATTCAAATCCTTGAATATAAATACATGGAAATGGGTCGAATGCCCAAGGGCCAATGACATTAAAATAAAGGTTGGACATAGGTTGAAAAGTGCGACCCTTATAGGGAAGGGATTAATGGTAAATCACTCCACCATGATTTTTATACAAATACCCTTAGATTAAAATGAAGTTAAAATGGAAGTTAATAGATAGTGATTTTGAGGTATAGTTATTGTGTGGAATTAAATTGAAATTGAAACAAAATAAGAAATGCATTAACCAGATCGAGTTCAACGTGTGATGGTATGACATTCTGTTGAAATTAATCTTGAACATTATGGAATGCTAGAAAAAAAAAAAAATTGGTATGGGAAAGCGAATGGGAGGTGTGACAAATGGTATCAGAGCCCAAGTTATAAAGCGAAGTGTTTGGTGACATTGTACTCACGTTTCTGTATTATTCCTTTGTATAAATTGATTGTAGTAAGAAAAATATATATATATATATATATATATATATATATATATATATATATGTTTTCAATTATCTATGTTATTAGTGTAAATTAGTCTTTGGAATAAGCGAAGGTGACAAAATTTATGTTGATCTGCGTGATGAGGATAATGCACCAGATCCCAATGCGCCCATGATGGCTATGTTGCGGGAGTTACAACAAGAGTTGGCTGAGATAGAAAGCCAGAATGACAGATTGTCATTAGCCAGTGAGGAGCAGGAAAAGCTCATCAGAGAATTAACTTCGCAGAACAGCCAAGAAGGCGAAGGTTCCGGAAAGAGGAAGATTGATGAGTCTGAGGATGAGGATGCTGTTAGGCATCAGTATAAACAGAAAAAGGAATTACAGGGGGAATTCCGAAAGATCAAGCCTCCCTCCTATGATGGGGAGAAGGAGGAAGATGCTGAAGCCTGGTTGTTGAACATGATTAAGTACTTCCAAGTCTATGAATATTAAAGCAATCTGAAGGCCAGATTAGCTGTCTACCAGCTACAAGGTAAGGCTAACTTGTGGTGGGAGGAGACAAAAATGGTGCATGCCATTGATGAAAAGACAATTACTTGGGAAGATTTCCAGGTTAAGTTCAAAAACCGATATCTAAATGAACGTTAATATGATGATAAAGCCAAGGAATTCCATGAACTTAGACTGGGACAGCTCACTATTGATGAGTTTGTTACTAAGTTTACAAATATGTTGAGATATGTACCCTACATAAGGGAATAAAATGAAAAGGTACAAAGGTTTCTGAATGGTTTGCTTGCTGTATACAAAGAGAAGATCGAGTTTGATAACCCAAAAACAATGGATGAAGCTGTTAGAAAAGCTAGATTGTGCTACCAATAGTTCAAAAGAAAAACTGAACATGGAAAAAGCTGGGTGAATAAGAGTGAATTCAAAGGGAAGAAACAGAAACCAGCCTATTTGAAGAATTTTGGCAGAGATCATCAGCGGAAAAAGTTTAATAAACCAAAAGAAAGTCAAACTGCTCAGTCCCAAGTGGCCTCAAAACAAATAGATGGAGACAATAAGAAAGAGGGCACAATGAAAATGAGAGAACCCCTGAAATGTTGGGGATGTGGAGAACCCCATATGTTGAGAGATTGTCCCCATCAAAACATTCAGATGATTATGAGAGATCGAGAAGCCACTACAGTAAATGACATAGCAAGAAATATACCAACCATCAGTGCAGCCTTGGAAAATCGGCAAGCAGAACATCAAGCTATCATGGTTTAAATGGAGGGTAAGATTTCTGACTAGTCTGTTACAGTTTTGATTGATCCGGGTGCTTCTTTGAGTTACATTAGTCTAAAAATTGTAGAAAAATGTAATCTTAAACCTGAAAAATTTCAGCAGTCATGGTTGGTTCAGCTGGCCACTGGAACCAAGAGGAAGGTAACACATAAATTTCCCCGAACAACAATTAAACTAAATGATTTTCAAACAGAGGTAAATTTGAACATTCTGCCCTTAGGTTCATATGACTTGCTGATAAGAATGGACTGGCTGGAAAAGAAGAAGGTTATGATGAACTGCTGGGACAAGACCCTACATTGTGTAGATGAAGAAGGGGAACCTTTTATTCTCAAGGGAAAACAAAAACCTATCTTTGTAAGACAAATGTGAGCACTGCAATTAAAAAGAACAGCTAGAAAAGGATACCAAGTTTATGCAGTACATGTGGAAGAAATAGAACAGAAAACTGAAGAAAACCTACTGGATGTATTTCCAGTGATAAGGGAATTTAAAGAAGTTTTTCCAGATGAAATCCCTCATCTTCCCCCGAAAAGAGAGATTCACTTCTCAATCGATCTGGTGCCGGGAGTAACACCTGTCTCCCGAGCACCTTATCGAATGAGTCCCCCTGAACTTATGGAACTAAAAATGCAATTGCAAGAACTGTTAGATAAAAGGTATATCAGACCGAGTGTGTCTCCTTGGGGAGCACCGGTGCTGTTCGTGAAAAAGAAATATGGAACTTTTCGGATGTGTATTGATTATCGTCAATTGAATAAGTTGACCATTAAGAATAGATACCCTTTACCTAGAATTGATGATATTTTTGATCAAGTGAGAGGAGCTTCAGTATTTTCGAAGATTGATCTAAGGACTGGTTATCACCAGCTTAGAATTAAAGAAGAAGACATCAGCAAAACAGCCTTTCGAACCAGGTATGGTCACTACGAATTTGTATTCCTACCTTTTGGTTTGACAAATGCCCCTACCACATTTATGTGCCTAATGAACAGTGTGTTAAATAAGTACTTGGATAAATTTGTCCTTGTGTTTATAGATGATATTTTAGTCTACTCAAAAAGTGAGGAGGAACATAAAGAACACTTGAGGATAGTATTGCAAACTCTGAAGGAAAACCAGCTATATGCCGAGTTCAGCAAATGTGAATTTTATAAAGATAAGATCCAATACTTGAGTCATATTATTTCTAAACAAGGCCTTGTTGTTGACCCTGAAAAGATAAAGGCTATAAAAGAATGGCTTGTACCAACTGATGTCTCAGCAGTGAGATCATTCATGGGGATTGCCGGTTATTATCGCAGATTTGTGGAGAGATTTTCTGCTATAGCACATCCCATAACATCATTACAAAGGAAGGGTGTCAAGTTTGAGTGGACTGAAAAATGCCAAAAAAATTTTGACCAATTAAAACTGAAACTTACTACAGCCCCTATACTGTAGATTGTAGATCCTGATAAAGAATTTGTGGTATGTACGGATGCCTATAGAGAGGGGTTGGGAGGAGTTCTTTTGCAGGAAAATTTAGTTATTGCCTATGAATCTAGGAAACTGAAGATACATGAACAGAACTATAGTGCCTATGATTTAGAATTAGCAGCTGTTATCCATGCTTTGAAAATGTGGCGACACTATCTCCTTGGAAAATAATTTACATTGATGACTGATCATATTAGTCTCAAATATTTCTTTTCCCAAACTGAGTTGAATGCGAGACAAGCCAGATGGCTGTCCTTTCTAAGAGAATTTGACATGGATATAAAACATATCAGGAGTGAACAAAATAAAATTGCTGATGCTTTAAGTAGAAATGCTTTTCAAATTATAGGCAGCAGTGGAAGTAGTGCCCAGTTTGATTTAGAAGAGTTAGTGAAACATGCAGCAGACCAGGATCCCAATTATGAAACATTACTGGTGAAAACACTAAAGAAGGAGAAGACTGATTTCACTCAAAACCAAAAAGGGTTGATTTTCTACAAAAATAGATTGTATATCCCTAATGTAGAAAGATTGAAAAGGGAGTTTCTAGATGAATATCACAAACAACCATATGCAGGACATCCTGGATATCAGAAAATGTTAACATCTTTGAAAAAAAAATTGTTTTGCCCAGGAATGAAAAGAGATGTAGCAGAATATTTAGCTAGATGCATGGAGTGTCAACTAGTTAAAACTGAACATCAGCATCCTGCTGGTCTTCTAAACCCTTTTCCAATTGCAGAATGGAAGTGGGACACAGTTTCCATGGATTTTATAACAGGATTACCCAAAACTAAATACCAACATGATTCAGTGATGGTAGTAGTAGACACTTTAACAAAAGCTGCACATTTTATACCAATGAAATCTACCTTTGGGACAGCTCAAGTAGCGAATGTGTTCCTGAAGGAGGTAGTGAGACTCCATGGAGTTCCAAAGGTGATTGTTTCTGACCGAGATGCTAAGTTTACAGCAGCCTTTTGGAAAGGTCTGTTTGGAGGTATGGGTACTAAATTGAATTTTAGTACTCCTTACCACCCTCAGACAGATGGTCAAACGGAAAGAACTAATCAAATTTTGGAGGAAATGCTGAGAATGTATGTGATGGATAGGCCATCAAAGTGGGAAGATTACTTGCATTTAGCTTAATTTTCCTATAATAACAGCTACCAATCCTACATCAAAATGAGTCCGTTTGAGGCACTGTATGGAAGAAAGTGTCGTACTCCTTTGAGCTGGAGCCAGCCAGAAGATAAACTGATGTTGGGACCAGATGCTTTACAAGAGATGGAAAGAATTGTTAAACAGATACAAAGAAACATCAAGATAGCACAAGATCGCCAGAAGAACTATGCGGATAAGAAAAGAGTGCACCGAGAATTTAAAGTGGGGGAGCATGTGTACTTGCGTATTAAACCCAAAAAGAGCACCCTTTATGCTGGAAGTTGTGCAAAACTGGCCCCTAGATACTGTGGTCCTTTTGAAGTATTAGAAAGGGTGGGACCAATGGCTTACAAGCTGGCCTTACCACCCCATGTTAGAGTTCATGATGTATTTCATGTTTCATTGTTAAAAAGATATGTGCATGATGCTTCTCACATAGTTGATTGGAATGTGGTACAGGTGGAACCAGAAGGGGAGTTTCTGCCAGAACCGCTTCAAATATTGGAGCAGGAAGAAATTGAATTGAGGAACCGAACGGTAGCAAGAGTAAAGGTGCAGTGGAAGCACTTTACTGCTGAAGAAGCTACCTGGGAAAGAGAAGCTGAAATGATGGAAAGATATCCATTTTTGTTTGAAAAATGAACTCTAGTAGTTGAATAACAACACCGAGGACGGTGTTTATTTTCAGAGGGGGAATATGTAACACCCCAAATTTATGTGTTTGAATTTCAAAGCTAGACATTTGAACTTTAATCCTAAGGGGAGTGGACCCCAAAGGACAAGTATTTTGTGAATGTAATTATTTAATTTGAGGAAATGAATAAAATGATTGTGTGCAGAATGACCAAAATGAGATGTATGAGATCACTTGCTGAATCCATGAGGATGGATAAGGCAAATAATTTCCCAAAATCTTTCAAAAATCCTTGAAAGAAATTATTTCTAATTTAGATTTTCGAGGAAGAATCTAAATTCCCCAATGATGAGGAAAATAGTTGGGAAGAGGTAAGAAGCTGGAAAAGCTGGGAAAAGAATAAAACAACTTTAAAGAATCCCTAAAATGGGAAGCCTAGGCAAACAAGAAGAAAAGCATCCTGATATTCTGGACACAGAATTGGAAACAGGCTTTGGGGAACAATAGCTTAAATAAGCTGCTCCTAAACAGATTAGGGGTTGGTCTGTTCTAGGAGAGGATCTCAGCTCGGGGGTGAGTTCTGGGAGACAGAAGGACTCTAAGGTTGGGAGGTTGGTCAATTGCATAAGTAGTATGTCTCTAAATTTATTGATGTGTTTACTTCATATAGTATGAATTGAATACATATAATAGTTGATTTGTATATTAGATTTATTACTGCTACATTTAATAGAATTAATCATAAGGAATTCACCTTTATAATTCTGTATAGTTGTAGAAAGAAATCTGTTGAGTAGAATCCAACAGAAACTTTAAACCAAGGTTGGTTTAAATCTGAGGATACATCATTATTCATAGATGAGAAAATTTTAAACTACTTCTGATCTATGAGTATACATGGGCAACCAAGAAGGACACAAAAATCAGCAACATCTCACTTATTGGACAACCAAGAAAAAGCGTACTCTTTCTTTGGAAACATCCAACAATAGAAAAGAGGGAAACATCTGAAAAACTAGGAAAGAAGGAAACATCTAAAATATATTGGCTTTATCTAATAATGCATTTTGATTTTATCTTTTGTAAATAATAAGAAATAAAGAGAATGATTGCATTGTTTATAAAATGCTCATCTCTTCTTCATAATAAAGACTGTGGTATTGTTTCCAGAGCTGTGTTATTCATGTTTTCGTGTTTATATTCTGTTTTTCAGATCTGCAAGTAGATCAATTGGTATCGGAGCACAAGATCTTGGAAGCCATCCACCTGTTCGAAATTTTTTTGTTTTGTTTTGTTTTAAAGGGTCATACATTTCAATCCATTTGGTGGATGAAAATCATGCTGCCCCGTCAAGAGCGACAAGAGCCCTCCACTGCAGACTCGCCAGTAAATGATTTAGCTAGGGCTCTTCAAGAGCTAATTATGCTGCAAAAACAACAATGCCCTCTAGGGAAAATGCAGCTTGATACACGCTTTCAACTGCCTAAATTCTCAGGGCAAATGAATGGTGAGACTATTGATTCTTGGCTCCGCAGTCTCTCTAACTATTTCAGAACCTGTCCAACGATGGAAGAGGAGATGAAACTTCAGATCGCCGGTCTACAATTGGAAGGCATAGCACAAACATGGTGGGATACTCATCTTGAGAATAAGTCCTTGGTTGTCGAACTTGGAGAACAAGCCGAGACCAGATCGACGTCTATCACATCTTGGAATCTCTTTTGCGAGGCCTTACGAGAACGCTTCTATCCTCCAGGATATATCCAAAATCTCCTTGCCAAATGGTTACAACTTTGACAACTACCCAATCAATCAGTGCAAGCTTACATTGATATCTTCTGCAAGTTGCGCATTCAACTCCATATCTCCGATCCCAAAGAGGTACTAATTATCAAATTTAATTCTGGTTTTCTAATGATTTTTCGACAGGAAGTTGAGTTGTTTGATAGTGCTTCATTAGACAAGGCCTTTATTCGTGCCCTGGCTGTGGAACGCAAAGTGGGTACTCCGATTCGATCCCATCAACCCAGAAATGGTCCATCTCCCTCTGGTTCTTCTAATGTCGCCTTTGCCTCATCCCCCACACCTCACAATACCCCCTGGTGTACTTTTCACAAGACCAACTCACATGCTTCTGCAGATTGTCGAGTACTGAAAAATCTACACCCTGACAAGACTCTTTTTACAGAGGTGGAGCAACCAAATGCCACTACCCAACTTCCAGCTATTTCTCTTGAAAATCCTACCAAAGTGGACCCCTCTCTCATCCTCATGACTGCTAATGCAACAAACACCTCTATTACGCCTTTGTTTACCCATAATTTTCAAATCAAACATGAGTTGGCCACACTTATTCTTGACAATGGGAGTCAAAAGAATCTTGTGGCCCAAGACTTAGTTGAATGCCTTTGCCTTCCCACCACTCCTCACCCACACCCGTATCAGCTCGGTTGGGTCCAAAAGGATGGTCATCGTCTTACCATATCCCAATGTTGTGTTGTCACCTTTGCTATTGTACCTTTCCGTGATACTGTGGTATGTGATGTTTCTCCTCTCGATTGTGCCGATTTATTGCTAGGCATTCCATACCAAGAGGCTAGACATGCTGTTTATCATGCTACAGATCACCAATACCACTTGCAGCACGATGGGCGCACCTATGTGCTCACATCCTCAGCTAGCTCATCAACTCAACCTTCTATTGGCAAAGCTCCCATTATGAGAGTCAATTTAAACCAAGTTGTTTCGTCATGCTTGGTTCATCCTGTCAACCCAGACAACCTCACCAATCTAGTGCCTCCTACAATGGATCCTCTACTCTAAGGATTTGCAGATGTATTCACCCAACCCACAGGGTTGCCTCCATCACACTCTGTTGAACACCACATCGATCTTATTCCTGGTGCTTCCTTACCCAATACCCCATCTTATCACCTTGATCCTCGAGAGGCAGTGTTTCAGCCAAGTGCACCCTCTGAGATGCCACTGGAAATCACCCCTTCTGGGTCTGCACATCAACAACAGGAACAAAAATTAGCTCCTCATTTTATACACTCCATTTCTCAACGCCAAGTTCAAGTAACTGGTGCTTTGCAAGCAGCCCAAGATCGCGCCAAACAGAGGCATGACAAGCAGCGAACACCCTTGTATTTTCAACCTGGAGACCATGTGTGGCTCTGGTTGGACAAGCAACGCTTCAAGGGCCAGCATCATAAGCTGCACCCTCTACGATATGGCCCGTATACTGTTCTGGAATGCATAGGAGAAAATGCATATCGCTTGGACTTGCCTTCCCAGCTTGGCATCCACGATGTTCTTAATGTTAATAATCTCAAATTATTTGAACCACCTCTCCTTGAGGAATCTGTTACAATTCATCATCCGGTTGATAATATTCCAGATTTTCAGCCTCCTCTGCTCAAAGATACAATTCTGGATTTCAAGAAATGAAATACACGACATCAGCCATACTACTCATATTTGGTTGGTCGGAAGGGACACACACTAGCGCAGGCAAAATGGATGACTGCAGAAACATTGCAACGCACTTTCCCTCAGTTGGTGGAGGAAGCCGGGATGCTTCCTGATCTAAACAAGGAGGAATTGGGCAACCAAGAAGGACACAAAAATCAGTAACATCTCACTGATTGGGCAACCAAGAAAAAGCGTACTCTTTCTTTGGAAACATCCAAGAATAGAAAAGAGGGAAACATTTGAAAAACTAGGAAAGAAGGAAACATCTAAAATATATTGGCTTTATCTAATAATGCATTTTGATTTTATCTTTTGTAAATAATAAGAAATAAAGAGAATGATTGCATTGTTTATAAAATGCTCATCTCTTCTTCATAATAAATACTGTGGTATTGTTTCCAGAGCTGTGTTATTCCTGTTTTCGTGTTTATATTCTGTTTTTCAGATATGCAAGATGATCAATACATTTGTGAGCATGATTAGGTAAATTGAAGAGAAACTCTCCAAAATCTCTAAACCAATACTTAAGTTAAAAGCTGGAGATTTATAGTACCTCATAATTCACAAATTTGTAACTTTAATCTATTTCTGTTGGAAATGGAACAGTGAGAAAGTAAATGTATAGAGTGCAGAAGTAATTATTTAGTTAACTACTAAGTGAAGAGCAGATATTTATAATAATTTCCATCGTTGTGCATTTCAACAGTTAAGATATTTACTATTTCCTTTAACAAGGATTAAATGAAAGAGTAGGAAAATTTAGTATTGTATAATTACTTTAAGTAGCAAGGGAATGAACCCCAAAACATGATCAACTCTGTAGAAATAACTATAATAGGAGATATATGTATGAAAGATATGGGACTAGCCACAAGGAAATGAAAATGAGAACCAACAATATATATATATATATATATATATATATATATATATATATATATATATATATATATATATAGCATGGAAAACCCAAATATATAACATGAAAAACTAGAAATGTATGAAAATCTAAGTAATAATATAGTACCTGTATCTTATACATATTTAAATGGATATATATATATGAGAATGGGTACACCAACCTTATGCATGAAAATATATATATAGAGGCAGATATCAGTAAAGGAATTCAGTTTAAACATGGGAATGGTGACACTGTTATCTCATGACAAATACCTTGCACAAGCATTTAGAGATATCTAGTTACGGAAAACAATTTAAATGTGCATACAAAATTCAAAATGAAATATAACTCTCCAGAATTCTTGAGAGTCTCTTGTAAAAGTCATGCAAAATATAAATAGCTAAGAGGCCTGTACAATTGAAAAACATTAGCTATAAAGAGAATTATATAAGCTACAAGCAAAGTAAAAGAGGAAAAACTCATTAGTGTTAAATCGTATTATCTCATACTCAACGAATTATTCCATGCGAGGAAGCATGAAAAAGTCCATAAATTAATAAGCTGTAGCTTCGTTGAAATTATGGAAAAACAAGAATATAAGTGACATGAAATACAAATGTCCAGATACACGCCACAAAATCTGAGCCTTTTGGGCTAGGGTTTGGTAACATAGACCATATTCCAATTCAAATGTTAAATCATTAAAGAGCACCATCATTACGAATGAAAATTACTAATACTCTGACTCTAACAGATTCTAGGTCCTCAATGGACACTGCGAAAAACCCTAAGAGAGTTAATGATTCTGCATAAATGAGACAGAACAATGCAGCGAAAGGGTGGTATTATCCACACAGGCATATACCGACCTGAAACGCTAAGGGAGGCGAAGGTAATATCCACCGAGAATGAAAGGGCTCATAGCTGCTGACAATGGAATATGTATGGGTATGCATTACCTGTGGAAAACACAGTCAGGGTAGGGAATCGGTCACTAGAGCAGTTGATAGCAAATCGTTCGAATAAAGAAATTTACCAATACAAGAAAGGGGTTACCTGTAAATGAAGACTCTTGTTCCTTATGAGCTCTCTACACCAACGTTAAAAGCAGAATATAAACTAAATTGAAAACCTGAAGGATAATAGTAAATTGAAATAAAAATATATATACCTAAGGAGGAAAAATCAAACCTCACGAAGTCGGGATGGATGACTATCGCTCTCCTGCGACAAGGCGAGTCCAGCATTATCACTCTGCATGGTATTAACAACCTTAGTTAAGTATTAGTTAATGAAATTGACAAAGGGACAGTGACGAAAATAAACCAGATAGAATACACTGAAATTGGTACAGGATATATGGCGTAAATGGTTCCAAACGAAACTGAACCATAAACGCAATCTCCAGAACGAAACCCCTTCATATCATTAACGTTCGAGACTTTCACAGAAAAGAAGTATGACAAGTTCTGAGAGTCGAATATGAGCTCCAATCCAAAGTGCAAGACGTGTGCATAAGATTCATACCTAGTATCGTCGCAGTGGCATAGATAAGCAGGCCAACGAGTGAGTTCCTCTATGCGCAGAGGTTAATAAACCATACGAAGGGCAAAGAAACTGCCTTCAACCAAAATTGTAGAGCTACGAGGTAAAGAGGGGAACAAACTCAACGAAGGCCAAAGAAATTGCCTCCACACAAAAACAAAAACTTATATAACCGTATTTCATTCCAGAAAACCCTAACGTGGTGAGAAAATTGTAACCATCCACATGGAATGATCCCAAGCGTGAAGACACGGATCAAATGGTTGGAAGGGCAATTACGCCATTCAGTAGACATTCAATGTGACAAGTATTGAAATTAATTTCAATACAGTTTGGCCGTATAAATAGAAATTGCCGTGTATGCAGAGTAGGCTATCATGGCGATTGCCATATCGACGTGGAAGTATAGCACGTGAATGGGAATGGGATGAAACCTATCCCAACCAATACCATGAAACTGAGAATTCTCATAGAACCTGAGGTGGAGAAATAATATCACGACTCATTTACCTTATCACATGAAAATGATTCGATTCAGGATGCCATACATGGAAGCAATGAATACGATCAATCTCCACATTAAACTCTGATACGACCCATATGTACAACAAAATGTGATAATATTAACACACATCATTGAGAACTATGAATACTACATCATTGGATGGTCACAAGAATGATATAGTCACCAATATAAAATACGTAAATTAAATCCAGCCACTGATCATAACCAAACTGTATAAAAGATGACTTTATGGGGAAAAATGATAACACATGGTTTCAAAAAAAAAAAAAAATCAAGGGTGCCCTCGTGGGAAAAATCTATTCAAATCCTTGAATATAAATACATATAAATGGGTCGAATGCCCAAGGGCCAATGACATTAAAATAAAGGTTGGACATAGGTTGAAAAGTGTGACCCTTATAGGGAAGGGATTAATGGTAAATCACTCCACCTTGATTTTTATACAAATACCCTTAGATTAAAATGAAGTTAAAATGGAAGTTAATAGATATTGATTTTGGGGTATAGTTATTGTGTGGAATTAAATTGAAATTGAAACAAAATAAGAAATGCATTAACCAGATCGAATTAAAGTGTGATGGTATGACATTCTATCGAAATTAATCTTGAACATTATGGAATGCTAGAAAAAAAAAAAATTGGTATGGGAAAGCGAATGGGAGGTGTGATAGACACAATACAAATAGGAAAGTTGTTTTCAAATAGTGACGCCTTACAGCGTAAATATGTGCAAAACCATGTATGTATGACTTTCAATCAACATTTTTATAGTTGTAATTATGAATTATATTTTCCATATAGATAGTTTGTGAGATAAAAGTTTAAATTAGTTTGGATATTTTTCCAAATGGTGGAAAAAAAAGTTTCATATGAATTGCACAATGCTATTTTAAAACCTCATTTTTCCCTAAGAGGTCAACAAAAGATTCCTATTTATGCATTTTTCTTCGGATTTTATATTTTCTCATATGACGGGTATGAATTAATGAAATATTATATCGATGGAATAGTTTTTATACTATTGTGAATACTTTGTAACCAATGCATCATAATATACTCACATGTTAATGTTAAAACTGAAATAAGAAAAGAAAAGGCTAAAAGAAATAAAGTTTTAAAAATATAATTTGTGAAGTGCATCTTTGGAAATGAAAAAGGATTTCCAAAAATTAGGAGAGTCTAAAAAGGGTTAAAATTTGTAAAAAATAAAAACAACATTTTTTTGGTTTTATTTTCAAGTTGTATGTGATCCTATAGGCTTGACCTCTGGCTAGAGGATATGAGATCTAGTGGTATCTAACATGTAAAATTCAGTAGGAGTTCGTACCCGACCTCGACCACACCGACCCTTAAATGAGTGGATTTTTAGCATGTCTCCTCTGCCTAGAAAAAGGCACAACCACACCCCTCGAGGTTTCATCCTAGGTATCCTTTCTAACGAAGCTCATCCTCAACCGGTTGTCCTAGTGGCACTTGACAATAGAAATAACATTAAAAGGTGAATAAAATATAAAAATTAAACCAATAAATAAATAAATAAAAAATAGATTAAATAATAAAAACACTAATTAATAAAATGGTGGTAACTCCATACTCTATGTAGGGTAGCATGAGAACTTCAAAGTGATGCTGCAAATGGTGGTAACTTCACCACTCCAGTTGAGATGTGCCAGTAATATAAAATTTCAATGTCTATACCTTTCCTCTTACAATGAATTTATTACAACACTTGCAGTCAATAGGACGGTCATACAACTCCTTTATTATGTAATTATAACGTATTGAGGTAGTCAATGTAGATTTATACTAAGGAAACTAAGCTAACGACCAGAAATGATAATGACATCTGGAAGGATTTGGTGTGGCATGAGGTAGATTAATTAGATATCCCACCAGCTCTCCATGATAATTTTGTATGATATTTTAAAATGTGGGTGAATTATGGAGGATATTTGGGACAATATCCTTATTTCACCACCCAATTTCCCTACTACTTAGTGGATTTTTTGTTTTGGTTTTCAGTACATTTCTCTAGTTATAGTTTACATTTGGCCCTGAGGCTCAATGTCTAAGAGCTTGGCCCACATGATAAAATAAAATTTCAAGGCAAGCCTCAGCCAAGCTCCACTACTGCACTCCTTCTACCTCATGAGGTCTATATAGTGATATGTAATCAATAGATAAAAATGTTCATGGTTAGCGGGGTCTTTTGAAGAAAGTGCAAATTTTGGGAGAAATGATGTCTTTCATCATGGTCATTCATTATAGTAGAACTAAGGAAACCAAGCATCATTTTTTGATACATTTATACTAAGTCATAGAAATCTTCATGGCCCAAGAATTCATGTCAGAAGAAAAGGAAGGATAAGAAATGGAATTCCTAGATATTTCATAGAATTATAACCACTTCTTGACCACCTTTGTTTCATGGCTAGTTATGAAGCATGAAGGTAAAATATTGGTGGAAGCACCAATAACTGCCAAAAATTTCTCCATGGTGCTTCATTTTTCATTGGATGAGAAAATTCGCATCATTCCACTTCAACATTTTAATTCTGTGTTATTTTATTTGATATGAAATATACTAATCTCATTTAGAATAGTCAATAATTAACCTCTGGATATTTTAGGCCTAGTTTCCTTCATGGTAGCCTCTCAGGAGCTATGCAAATTTTTCTTTTATATTTTTCATTCTTTGGTCTAGCCATTGTTCTTTCTAGAACTAGATTTCCTTCGTAGGTAGGTCTCTGTCTGGATCTACATGTATAATCACTTTCTTCTACGGTTTATTTTTAGTGTCTTTTGTTAGGAATGCTAGACCATTTTTCGAAAATGAACTAATAGGAGTAGAAAATGATTATTATGCACTTTTTAATAATATTACAAAGCAATAGAAAACTTGCCAACAATATATATATATATATATATATATAATGAGTTTCCAATATTAATTGAGTTAAATCCTAAATGCCTAAATAATGGAAAGACTAAAATCCTTTAATTACAAATACTTTGTTTGAAAAATACATGAACTAAAGATCTCATAACTTGTATCAGTAGAATCCACATTGCAATAATTTGAAACATTCTATTTAAGTATTGAATTTCTATTTTATCTTTCACCCATTGAAAATAATATATAATGGTATACCAACCACTAACAAAAAGCATTACATTAAAGAAAAATATGACAATCGTTTCAACCCTTTCACAAAACATAATTATATTGATAGCAGTGTAATAGGTTTTTCATAATTTTAGTTTAATTATAAATAATTATTAGGTGGATGTTAGAGATTCAACCTCCACGAAATATGAAATATGCCAAAATATTCATAGTAGATTTTACAGACCAAGGGTTAACATTTTTCTAAAATTTAGTTATGTTTCTTTTCTTTTTAATTTAAGAAAATGTCACATCAACAAGTGTTATATCGTGCATGGGATATGATAAACCATGGTATTGGCACATGATATTGCAAGAAAATCTATTTTCAAGTTATGAGTTTCCAAGGTTAAGAATATTTCTGCGTGTTTTCAAAAGGCATACATGATTAACTCACATAATAATTGCTTTTATAATTGATAATAACAAAACCTAAAATGAAATTATAATTTAGTTAACTTTCACGATTTTTTTTATACCAGCCTAGATCCATCTTAACTCTGGATCTATCAAGTGTTAAGAGGGATCAAATCTCTTGAGGTGCAAACCTCTTTTTTGAGTGCAAAAATTGAGGAAAGGTTTTCACCTCAGGAGATTTGATCCCTCTCGGCGCTTGACGGATATGGATTAAGATGGATCTAGGCTGGTTTCAGTCGTGTGCTACCAAGGAAAATCTATCTAAGATATGACTAATTTTATCAATAATATATAAATATAAAAAATATTAATATATCAATTTAAATATGCTAAATATTTATGAGATTAGCTAGATCATTTTAATTTTAAATTTTCTTAGTTACCTCAGTTTGTTGAGATGATAAATATTGTTAGTAACTATAATGATGAAAAATGATGAAATATATTTTTTTAATGCAAAGTGACAATAATAGTGTTGAAAGATAGACAATTTGAATAATAAGAATGTACTCATGTTACAAATAGTCTTCATTGTGATCAATCTCAAACTATTTTCTTATACTATTCTTATTTCCACCCTTGTTAGTTTTGTTGTCTTTTCGTATCGACTATATGAAAAAGAAAATTTAAATCGTAAACCATTTAAATATTTAGCTCTAACTCTTGTAGTAAACATGATACCTTGTCTCTCTTGCTCTCCAATATTAATAGGTTAAATTAATATAACACAAAAATCAATGTAGATTGTCAATAACGTTTTGTGCTTACACTAAAATCAATGCATATTGTTAATCCAATCACTTTAAAATTAATGTACTGTCATATATCCGATTAAATCAAATAATAAATCAACATATATATTGAAAACAATGCATTTAATGCAAGCAATCAAATAAGATTAGAAAATAGCTTCTACATTGAAATCAATGCACCTAATGCAACAAATCAAATAATATTAGAAACCAATATCTACACTAAAATCAATGCATTTACTCAAAGCAATCAAATAGAATCAGAAATCGCCATCTACACTGAAATCAATGCATTTAGTGCAAACAATCAAATAGGATTAGAAATAATATACATTGAAATCAATGCATCTACTGCAAGAAATCAAATATAATTTAAGTCAATGTCTAAATTGAAATCAACACATCCAGTGCAAGAAATCAAATAGTATTCGAGGTCACCGCCTACATTGAAATCAATCCATCTAATGCAAGTAATCAAATATCAATAGAAATAAATATCTACACTAAAATCGATGCATCTAGTGAAAATAATCAAATAGGATTATAAATCACCATCTCCACTTAAATCAATCCATCTAGTGCAAGAAATATTCTTCCCTCTCTCCACCCTCCATCCTATATATATCCCCCTCCATCTCTTGTTTTCTGTCTCTCTATCTCACCCCCCTAAACACACACACTCTTGCACTCCATGTATATCATTCTCTTTGTCAATCACCCCCTCTCCCCATCTCTCTCTTCTTCCCTCTCTTCACCTTCCATCTATATCTCTATCTTCCCCTTCTCTCCCTCTCCCCCGCTAATATCTCTGTTTCCTCCTTTTGTCCTCTCTCCCTCTCTCTCCATCTTCCTTATCACTCACTCTCTCTCTCTAGAAACCAACATCTACTCTGAAATCAATGCATTTACTCAAATAATTCAAATAGGATTAGAAATCACCATCTACATTGAAATCAATGCATTTAGTGCAAACAATCAAATAGGATTAAAAATCATCTACGTTGAAATCAATTCATCTAGCGCAAGTAATCAAATATAATTATAAAACGACATCTAAATTGAAATCAACACATTCAATGCAAGCAATCAAATTGTATTAGAAATCACCACCTACACTAAAATCAATGCATCTAGTGCAAGTAATCAAATATCATTAGAAATAAATATCTACACTAAAATCAATGCATCTAGTGCAAGTAATCAAATAGGATTATAAATCACCATCTTCGCTTATATCAATCCATCTACTGCGAGAAATATTCCTCCCTCTCTCCACCCTCCATCCATATCTATATCCCCCTCCGTCTCTTCTTTTTTGTCTCTCTATCTCACCCCCCTAAACACACATGCTCTCACACTCCATATATATCAATCTCTTTGTCAATCACCCCCTCTCCCCATCTCTCTCTTCTTCCCTCTCTTCACCTTCCATCAATATCTCTACCTTCCCCTTCTCTCCCTCTCCCTCACTAATATCTCTCTTTCCTCCTTTTGTCCTCTCTCCCTCTCTCTCCATCTTCCTTATCACTCACTCTCTCTATCTCTAGAAACCAACATCTACACTGAAATCAATGAATTTACTCAAAGAAATCAAATAGGATTAGAAATCGTCATTTACACTTAAATCAATGCATTTAGTACAAAAAATCAAATAGGATTAGAAATCATCTACATTGAAATCAATTCATCTAGTGCAAGTAATCAAATATAATTATAAATCGATATCTAAACTGAAATCAACACAATCAGTGCAAGCAATCAAATTGTATTAGAAATCATCAACTACACTGAAATCAATGCATCTAGTGCAAGTAATCAAATATGATTAGAAATAAATGTCTACACTAAAATCGATGCATATAGTGAAAATAATCAAATAGTATTATAAATCACCATCTCCACTTATATCAATCCATCTAGTGTGAGAAATATTCTTCCCTCTCTCCACCCTCCATCCATATCTATATCCCCCTACATCTCTTCTTTTCTGTCTCTTTATCTCACCCCCCTAAACACACACACTCTCGCACTCCTTATATATCAATCTCTTTGTCAATCCCCTCTTGTCCCCGTCTATCTCTTCTTCCCTCTCTTCACCTTCCATCTATATCTCTATCTTCCCCTTCTCTACCTCTCCCTCACTAATATCTCTCTTTCCTCCTTTTTTCCTCTCTCCCTTTCTCTGCATCTTCCTTATCACTCACTCTCTCTCTCTCTCTCTGTCTCCACCTTTCTCTCTCTATGTATTTCTTCCTACCTCCCTCTCCTTCCCCCTCCAAGTCCATCTATCTTTCCCTCCCTCTCTCCACTCTCTCACATCCTCTCTCTTCCTTCCTCTCATTCCCTTTCTCTCGCATCTCTCTCTCCCTCTCTCTCTCTCTTCACCCACTAACTATGTTACTATATCCCTCCCTCTCTCCTTATATCTCCTTATCTCCCCCCTTATCTCCATCTCTCCTTATTCGTCTCTTTATCTTAGCCCCAAACATACACGCTCTCTCTCTATCTCTCCCATGTCACTCCTTCTCTCTCTCCACTTCTCATTCTCTATATTTATTATTTCATACATCTATCCCCCTCCAACTCCATCTCTCTATAGATCCCTCTCTCCTCCTCTTTCTCGTCCTTCCTCTCTCTCTCTCTCTCTCCTAACTCCCTCTCTCTTTCCTGAATTCTCTCTCTCTCTCTCTCTCTCTCTCCAATACTCTCTCTTCCCCCATCACTCTCCTCCTCTCTCTCATCCTACCTCTCTCTCCCTTTCTCTCCTACCTCCCTCTCTCTTTTCCCTCCAATCCTCTCTCTTCCCCCATCTCTCTCTCTCTCTCTCTCTCTCTCTCTCTCTCTCTCTCTCTCTAATCCTCTCTCTTCCCCCATCTCCCTTTCTTTCTCTCTCTCTTTCCACCCCTCTTTCTCTCCAATTACATTACTATATCCCTCCCTCTCTCCTTCTCTCTTCTTCTCTCCCCCCTTCTTTCCATACATCTTAATTTGTCTCTTTATCTCACCCCTAAACATACACACTCTCTCTCCATCTCTCCCTTATCACTCTCTCTCTCTCTCTCTCTCTCTCCACTTCTCTCTGTCTCTCTATTTCATCTTAGTTATGTAAACTAATAAACACAAATATCCTTAAATATAAAGCAAATTATCAAGTAAATATGAAAAGAGGTTTTATTTACTTACCATACCTCTGATTTATTTATATTTATATTTATTTATCATACCTCTTTTATTTACTATGTTATTTGGCCCATAGGCTTGTTATATAATTATATTTTTATTTATAATCCAATTTGATATATTGTCATTTATTTACCTTACCTATTTATACCTCTTCTATATTTATTTATTTACCATACTTCTTTATACCTATTTTATATTTATTTATTTATCATATCTCTTTATACCTCTTTTGTATTTATTTATTTACCATACTTATTTTATAAATATGGTATTTGGCCATTATATTTAGCCCATGGTATCAATATTAATTTGTCCCATGGTATTAGTCCCATAGGCTTCATCTAAATAAAACCTCTTTTTTAAGGTTTTTTTTAGATATAAAAGGGTTTACGGAGTAAATATAAAAATATTTTTTATTTATTTACCATACATCTAGTTTATATATATATTTATTTCATTACCATAGCTCTGGAGTAAGTATAAAAATAAGTTTTATTTATTTACCATACCTCATGTTTATTTATATTTTTATTTATTTAAATTTTAAAATATTGCAACTTTGATGGGCAAATATTTATGTCTTTAAATATTTTAATTTATCCATAGAATATCGGTTTTCTTTTTAAATATTCATTTTACAAATATTTAATTAAAAGAAATATTAAAAGATTTTGGATTTTGATTGTTTGTGTTGAATTAACTCTTTTCCTTTGATTTAGGAAATGGTATTGAATTTACTAAAGAGTAAAGATGTTTGAAATTTTATTTAATTTGGAAATTCAATGTGGTAAATTTTTTTGTTAAAGGTAAATTTATGATGCATTCAAATTCATGTATATAATTTACTATCCATTCAAATTATATAAATAATACATAGAGTTAAGCAAATTATATATAATTTAAATATTCAAGTTATATAAATTTAGAGATTAGGTTAATGCTTTGGCCAACATTAGAAAAAGAAAAATTTATTATTTTTTGAAAACGTGACATACCCCACATCAGGATCATACTGGGTTGTAGATTACGCCACTCGGCACAATAAATTTGGAAAATAAGAAATATATTATAAACTAAATGTTTTGATACATGTTTTGATGCCTAGATGGACGGTAACCATCATCTTATTTTATCAATCATTTAATTTATAGACTAAATTAGTAAAATGGAATATCAAAAATAATAAATCACTTAATAACCACATAGAATATAAGTTAAAAATCCTTGAACCACATAGTCCAAAACTTGTAAGCATAGGAGGCTCACAAATATTTATGAAACAGAGGCTAGGATATATTAATGGCACAATTTCTCCTATGGAACCCTAAGCTAAAACAACTTTGAATAAGTTAAGATTTTAGGTAAGGAAACTTGGGAATAATGAGAAATGTTGCAAAACTATGTCTAGTTAATTCTTTTACATTGTTGATCTAAGTGCTCATTTAGATATGCTTTATAACTCAACTTACTATTTTATTTATTTTTATAGTTTTTATACATTATTATTATTTTATAAGTTATAATCATAAAATAGATTTATAGTTTAGTTTTTTATTATTTAATTAAATAATTTTTTTATTATAAAAAAAAAATTATTGGAAAAAATATTGAATAAAAACGTATTTATTGGATATCTAAATTGAAAATTATTTTCAAAAGAAAACCAAAAAAAAAAAAAAACTCTACAGTTATACCATTTTCATTAAATTTATTTCTATGTGAAGTGTTTTATAGTATTATATTTTTTTTAATATATTGAAAGATGAGGAGAGAATGAATTAAGAAAATAAATGTATTATTTTTTTTATATTTATATCGAATTTGGTTTTTATTGTAGGTTTTTAATGTTTAGTATTGTTAAATAAAGAAGGAACAATGCTCTCTTATCACATAAATATGAAGTAAGAATTCTTCAAATAAGATTATTTAAAAAATAAAGAAATAATAAAAATGATATATGGAAATTCTTTAAATATATTTTTTACTAATAAAAATAATGAAAGAAATGTAATAAAATAGAAAGATTTAATTTTTTTAAAGAAATTGTAATTGTTATTCATTTTATTCATAGTTTATAATTACTTGATAACTAAATTATATAGAGTTATATAATATATTGAGGTTTCTAAATAATTTAATATATAAATATAAATTTTAGAAGATGAAATGTTAAAAAAGTAATAGAAAAATAAAAAAATATATTGAAAATTAATTCATACTTTCAATAAAATTATATACATAAAATTTGAATCAAAATAACATAAACATCCCTGAAATATAAAATATAATTACATATAAAACATAATTACATGGACTACTATCATGTCATATAAATGTCATATAAATATTATAGAATAAAAGTAACCCAAAAATGCTCCATTATTTATTTTGATTATAGAGATATCATGTTCAACGATAACATGGCTGACTTATATTTATTGAGACTCTACCTACAGGGGAAAGTTGAATGTAAAGAACAGTGACTCGTATTCTATGTCTGGGAGAATGAAAAGGAGAGATGCGAAGAGGCAGATGTTGTCAGATTAAACATGCAGAATAGGACGAGTATGCTGGGGAGGTGGACCGGGACCGGGAGGGCAGGTAGAACCAGGGCGTACAGGGTACCCCGGTCTGCGTACAGGGTACCCCGGTCTGTGGCACCCTGATACAGCCTTAGCGTTTCCCGACCAAGCAAGCAATCCTCGACGCGCGCAACCTTCATTCGCAGCTTTTGCGTCCGTTATCAGAATCGTGGATGTTAGCAACATTAGTGCTATTATTAAAATACCCAGCATTTCCATGTTCTTGGACTTCATGGCCATCTCGTTAATTCACAAGGAAAAACTAAATCTATTTCGAAATATTACTTTTTCTTCTTCCAAATTTGGAAATCGATTTGCAAGACGTGTTCTTGTAAATTTGATCGTGTGATGGATCTTATTTATAGACAAGGTGTAAGTTGCATGTAGAGTGGAAGCGTTGGTGGCACATTTTTATGGTTCCAGAGATGTATGCGGATCCACTAAATTCAATAAACTCAACTTCAAATCGTGTAAGGAGAAACCCACCTTTGTCACTAACTGGTTATTTGAACATAAGGGAATGTTGACACCTCTTCTTTTACAATTCAGTCATCTCTGCAATCTGTTACGCTTGGATTTATTTGTTCAACCTCACTACGTCGACGCCTATTTTTCACAATTAAGTCGTCCCTCCAATCGGTTGCTTCTACCTCATTTGTGCGTTTGTGTAGACACTTGTTTTTTGCAACGTGATCTCTCCAACGTCTGATGCTTGGTTTTAGCTATCACACATCCATACCTATGATTTGATTTCAGCTTCTTTTCGCGTCTTTCTCTTTCACTTTCAAAGGTATAATATTCGATTTCAACTTACATATCTCCAACATCCTCAATCGTGTATACATATCCATATTTGATAGGTTTAACATTTAAATATTTTTCACTATATCTTCAGCTATTATATATTTTTAATGATCATAATACTATCACTAATTTAGATATTTTTTAAAAAGAAAATTAAATTTAAATTAATAAAAAATAATTTTTTAAAATATATAAAACAAGTTTATTTACATGGGATTGAAAAACAAGTTTTTTTGTAAAATAACTATGACATTTGTGTTTTTGTTTTCTTGATTTAAATAGACAAAAACATCGCATTATTTTCCTCTAGTTATTATTTTAATAGAAAGATTGTTTTTTATAGCAAATAAAAAAAGAAATGGATTACTTTGATATTTGGTCTACTTCACATCAAATTAGGGAACAAAGATAAGCAAAAGAAAAATTATTGTAGTGAATTGAAATTACTAATGATTCTAGTAGTACTAGCAAAATTTTGATGCTACTTGCAACTCCTCTTTGTCTTTCATTTGGTTTGGTGAGTGTGTGTAGTAAGAATAATTCTAATCTATAGCAATATGTATTTCCATTGGTGTGAATGTTTCTTGGATTGAAATAGTATTCATAAAGTTTGTAACTTTTAAAGAGGTCATCAACGAGATAGTGCAATGCATATAGAAGAATGTTTTCCACTATGTTTGACATTTTAGGGATAACTTTCTTTATATCACAAAACTTATCTTGTATGTTAATATAATCACATCTTATATGTAATTTAATAGCATAGTAAATTTCCAAAAATAAAGCTATTATAGTTTTATTTTCTTTATTGAATTGTGAAGAGTGGTATTGATTTTCAAGAATCATGACTAATGTAAGTGAAGCAATATTTATACTTATTTGTTTGGAGTCATCATAATAGTGGAGGTAATAGCCCTTCGAGACTAGGTCTCACCTAATTCGGGGTTGGGCTTGATCGAACTCTTCTCCTCTTAATGGTCTCTTTGTATAGTGGCCTAACTCGAGACTCCATCTATGCCAATAAAATTGGACTTGGCCTTGGCACCCATGATCCTAGTCTCTCCACAATTAATATATTTAATTGTATAATTTGATAAATATGATTGAATAATATATTTATTTTGTAATTTAATGAATATGGTAAGGAATTAAATTTAAACAATACAAATATACATCAACATCTTATCATTATATTATTATGATAAAATTTAAATAGTGATAATTATATTAATTTAATTTTTTAATAAAATATAAGTCTATATAATGTAAAATCATTATTAGATAATTCATCATGAATAAAAAGGCGTTATTTTACCATGCATATTTTCAAAATCACTCAAATTTTAAATCCTCACGAGTATTACAAATATTAACATACAACTTTCGTGAAAAAAGATAGAAAATGTGACTGAAAAGATTTAAACTTTTGAGCTTAGCAATCTATGAGATAGAGACTAAACTTAATGTAAATTGAATAATTTGAAGAATAAATGGACAATTCCCCAATATTTCTTCACATATATTTAGAAATAGGAAGAGATATGGCACAATACATTCTTGAACTAACTAGGTTAATGGTAAAGCCTTCACATTTTTCCTAATTGTAAATATATTTATAAGTTCGAAAGTTACATGCAAACGTACTAAATGGATCAGTTCAAATAGTGTGTTGACCATGAATTAATTCCATATTTGACTAAAATTATCATGTATTTAATCATATTTATTATTATTGAATATTAAAAGTTAATGTGTGGGGAAATTGTGTCACATTTCATATCTTCAATGTTACGCTCTCTTAAGATCGTAACTAAAATATACAGGTCATTACGAAACTATCTCACTTGCAGCCCAACATCGTGTAACCACAACCATTTTACATACATTTCAAATAATTTGTAAACAAGTGGTTTGTGGACCCAATGAGAACAGGTCGGAGGGGGGACTCCCTTTCTGGTTCACCAAATTTGTCGCTCTCGTCTATGGGCAAACTCGACCTAAGTTCGGGGCTACAGCTACTCCTTCGGCTAGAATTTGTGCACGACTACCCAACAAATAGCACACCCACGACATGAAGTTGGGGTCACGTTGAATTTTGATTTTGAGGTGTGAAGAACATCGAAGTGCCGACCTCCGACTATGTCAATGAAGTATAGGTTCCTCAATCCGTTGTGGCCCTCACTAACGCTTCCACGCTTAGCTTCCATTCTTTTGATATCCGTCTCTCGCAAAATAATCAGTTGAGGTTAAGCGATTCACAATGGAATCTGTAATCTAAATGAACAGTATGTGTTATGAATTTGTGGTATCACAACACCACTGACGAATGATTATGTGAAGGTGGCTGAATTTATAAACATCCAAAAATATGTCACGTGCCAATTAATGTAATGTGGTGGTCGACAATGAATTCCCATTGAATGTTGACTTCTAGTAGGTACTAAAGTGGATTGCAATGAGATAGAGAATAGTAAAGAAAATTCGAACATGAGATAGAGAAAACCCAAATTACTTCGTTTATTTACATGAAGCAGAAAGAAAAGAAATTGTATTGGTAACATATAACAAAGATAATTATGCTTTCATATGTTAATGTTGCAGAGAAATAAATCATGCTTCATACCTTTTAAAAGTTTATGTGGTGTCAGAAATATGTGCGATGAAATCTATTCCTCTTAATGTTCTTTACTGTTTACAAATCATGATATAATGTGATTTTAGTTATAATATAATATATCATGGAATGATTTAGAACTAAATAATATTATAAATAAAATCTTAATATGCAAACTATATCTCAATCTTATTCATCAAATAGATTACACACATTTATACATGAATTAGTCTCAAGATAGGAGATCTATCTTAGACGTACAATAAGTTGGTTGAGGGAATATCTCAACCTCACACCAAACAAGGAAGCTAACTCCTATTAAATATGAACAGACTCTATACATAGAGAGTCACAACTGGACAAGTAGGAATTATACATTCTAACACACCCCCTTAATGACTACTTGTCTGGATATCACTTCGCAAAATCTAGTTGTGATCATACATAACAAAGAATATGTCGACGTCCATATAAAGGAACAACCATCCACCGGAATGCATGGGTACCAACCGCTGCAACCGCTAGTCTCATAGGATGTCCTTCGTATACATGGTTCTGTCAACCATTATCACTACATACATGTACCTGTATCTACAAAATCCCCCTGCAACGTGGGTTTTATCGGATGACCCGTAACCATGCTCTTCTTTCATCGGGGTTTTATCGGATGACCCGTAACCATGCTCTTCCTGGGTTTTATCGGATGACCCGTAACCATGCTCTTCATCAGTGAAAAACACTGACATGGACCTGTTTCCAGTCTGCTTCACTATTATACGTGGTTTTTAGCTGACCACAAACTGACACTGCAAAATGGTTTCTGGCTGACCATGAACCTGTAGTTACAAAGTGGTTTTGAGATGACCACGAACTTTTACAGGGATACACATGCCTTTATAAGGCTTACATACTCCATATCTTTTGGAATTACCAGGTACATAAAATGACCACTACAAAACCATCCTAGACTTGCTTACCATTCAACTCTGTGACTCATTAAAAACCACACAAAACAAACTTTCACTTTCGTTGTCCATCCTCCTTTAAATGTTGCCGCTACTCCATTACATCATATTTTGAAATTGTCACAGCTTGGGGATCTTTGTCTTTGTCAATTAGAACTTGGAACTCCATCTTAACCTGTCATTTGTTAGAGTAGTCAATTCTAACAAAAATAACTTCATATTGAGGTGACTAATCTCAATATGTATATCAATTTCAGTTCTAAAATACTTTCATCACTAAAAAATCCCAATTACCCAAGGATGCACTAACAAATATCTTCAATCAACATCTTCAAACTTTTGTTATTTTTATTGATGATAAATCTAGGTATACCTGGGTCTATTTCATTAGAAGGAAAAGTGACATATTTGAGTATTTTAAAGAGTTTCGAACTATGGTCGAAAAACAAATAGGAAAGTGCATTAAAATACTCAGATCTGATCAAGGGGGTGAATATAAGTCAAAAGCATTTAACACCTATTGTAAATCTAATGGAATTCAACAACAGTTCACAGTGCCACATACACCTCAGCAAAATGGTGTTGCTGAGCGATGGAATAGAACCTTGGTGGAATCTGCTCATAGTATGCTGCAAGGTAAGAACATCTCAAATGGTTTCTGGGCAGAAGCCATTAACACTGCTGTTTATCTGAAGAATCGATGTCCCACTAAGCAATTAGTTTTTCAGACTCCTTTTGAGGTTCTTCATGGTTATAAACCTGATGTGAGTCATTTCAAAGTCTTTGGATGTACTGCTTTTGCTCATATTCCTAAGGCTAACAGAAGAAAACTTGATGCCAAGTCAATCAAGTGTGTTTTCATTGGATATTGTACGGATCAAAAGGCCTATAAATTGTTTGATCCAAGTTCCCATAAACTATTTGCAAGTCGTGATGTGTTGTTTCATGAGCAGGCTGATAAAAGTAATACAAAGAATGATGCATGGCATATATCTAATGATGCTCATGTCAAACTTGATACTTTGATTAAGCAGGAACAGGAACAGGTACAGGTACAGGTACAGGATCAGGATGAGAGCAATATGAGCACATCTAGCAGCAGTGAGTCATCACAAGGGGGTGATTCACCTCAAAGCCAACGAATCATGGATGGAACACCCACAGGCATTGAAGCACCAAGAAGGTCGTCCCGACAAACTCAGCTTCCTGCAAGGTATAGAGACTATGCCTTAATGTCTAATATAATGAATGTTGAAGAACCAATTGATTATGAGCAGGCTAAACAACATGAACCATGGATTAATGCTATCAATGATGAGTATGCTTCTCTTATGAAAAATCAAACATGGGAATTAGTGGAACTTCCTGAAAATAAAGTTCCAATTGGAAGCAAATGGTTGTACAAATTGAAATTTAAAGCAGATGGTACAATTGATAAATTTAAGGCAAGATTAGTAGCAAAAGGATATGCTCAAAAGGAGGGAATTGATTATGAAGACACTTTTGCACCAGTAGCTAAGTTGAATACAATTAGATTACTGATTGCCTTAGCCACAAAACATAATTGGAATATACATCAATTGGATGTCAAATCTGCTTTTCTAAATGGTGATTTAAAGGAAGAAGTTTATTTGGTTCAACCTAAAGGGTTTGTCAAACAGGGACAGGAGCATCTGGTTTGCAGGTTAAGAAAGGCATTGTATGGTTTGAAACAGGCACCGAGATCATGGTATGTAAAGATTGATACCTTCTTTCTTCAGAATGGATTTTTGAAAAGCAAAAATGATCCTAACTTGTATGTTAAGAAAGATGGAAAAGGAAATGTTGCTTTAATATCTTTGTATGTGGATGATCTCATAATCACGGGGAGTGCTCACAAGTTAATTGAAGAAATTAAAGTTCAGTTGTCACAGGAATTTGAAATGAAAGATTTGGGTGAATTGCATTACTGTTTAGGAATTGAGGTATGGAGAGAGCCTGGTAAAACTTTGATCACTCAAAGCAAATATACAAAGGATATTCTTAAAAAGTTCAATATGACAGATTGCAAAGCTATGTCAACTCCCTTAGAACAGAATGCAAAGTTGTACAAAGAAGATGGAACAAAAGAGGCAGATGGAACATTATACCGTCAGTTAGTGGGAAGTTTGAACTATCTCACCACTACCAGACCAGACATTGCATACTCAGTCAGTATCCTTAGTCAATTCATGGCTAAGCCTTCAGGAAATCACTGGAATGCTGCAAAGAAAGTTCTCAGATACTTAAAGGGAACAGTGAATTTAGGTATTATGTATACTGATGAATCTGATGTTGCACTGACAGGTTTTTCTGATTCAGATTGGGCAGGAAATCCAGATGACAGACGATCTACCTCTGGCTATGCATTTCATATTGGATCAGGAGTCGTATCTTGGAGTAGTAAGAAACAGCCAACTGTTTCTTTATCATCAACAGAATCAGAGTACAAAGCTTTGACCAATGCCACCTGTGAAGCTATTTGGTTGCGGAGAATTCTTGCAGATCTTGAAGAAGCGCAAAGTGGTTCAACATGTATCAATTGTGATAATCAGAGTGCTATCAAATTAGCACATAATCCAGTTTACCATGCTAGAACAAATGACCACTACAAAACCATCCTAGACTTGCTTACCATTCAACTCTGTGACTCATTAAAAACCACACAAAACAAACTTTCACTTTCGTTGTCCATCCTCCTTTAAATGTTGCCGCTGCTCCATTACATCATATTTTGAAATTGTCACAGCTTGGGGATCTTTGTCTTTGTCAATTAGAACTTGGAACTCCATCTTAACCTGTCATTTGTTAGAGTAGTCAATTCTAACAAAAATAACTTCATATTGAGGTGACTAATCTCAATATGTATATCAATTTCAGTTCTAAAATACTTTCATCACTAAAAAATCCCAATTACCCAAGGATGCACTAACAAATATCTTCAATCAACATCTTCAAACTTTTGTTGTTTTCTGCAAGCTTTTTGTGACCACTAACAAGCAACACATACTTCTCTGTCATGCGAAAGGCTTCTCGCAACTCTTCACCGATCTGAATGCCGCTAATGGAATTCCTCAACACAACATGACTTCAAACTGAAATTCTCGAAGCCCTCATGCCACACATGGCGCAGGGTTTCTTCCATCAAATCTTCATTCCAATCGACATTCACTTCTCTTAGGCATCGCATCATTTCAAGTTGATAATTTGCCCCCTCAGCATCGGCTTCATCTTCCTCTTGATAAGGTGGAGTTTTGCAGAGAGAAAATCGACTCCCGTAAGCGACGGTAATAAATTGAATGGAGAAATTAACAGTGCTAAAGTCGAAGAAGCAGAACCGCAGAATACTGTGATCCCGAAATTGCTGGTGGGCGATGCGTCTGATACTGTGGAGTTGAGGGAAATAAACCTGAGATTCGCAAATTGCAGATATTGGAAACGGGAAACAGTTGGTGACCTCCAGAACGCTTCCAATATCCAAACCCAAAAGCTGCCCGGTGACAAGAGCAGTCGAACATTCTTTGCAGTGCTTTATGATAAAAAACTGCATTCAGTCTTCCAAAAAAAAAAACCGACGCACATACCACAAGAACCGCTTACTGCACGTTGAAAGCAGTCTTAAGAACTGCACGTTGAAAGCAGTCTTCACGCAGTCTTCAAACCAGCAATATAAACAGTCGTTTCATGCACTGCACACGAACCGGCGCTGGCAGAGATAGCAGATGTGATGCCGTATTGGACCGCGCACTTGTCAAACACCTTCAGCAAACAACGTTCAA
This sequence comes from Pinus albicaulis, assembly GCA_034641835.2. Classification (NCBI taxonomy): domain Eukaryota; kingdom Viridiplantae; phylum Streptophyta; class Pinopsida; order Pinales; family Pinaceae; genus Pinus; species Pinus albicaulis. The sequence continues at coordinate 1,274,592,599 of CM076581.1, read as the reverse complement.
CCCAAAAACTCCACGCACTGAAATCCGCACACTTGAACGCAGGCCAAAAGATTTGGAAATTTGCTGGAATAATCGTTATCCCTGCTCTGCACGCCGAGAAGGAGGGAGCAGCAATCATTTGCTGCACTTAGCTCAAATCAATCGACAAAAAACAAATGAAATATATCCCTCAGCCCAGGAGGGCCGAGGTCTACCATTAGCTCTGATACCAAAATAAAATCTTAATATGCAAACTATATCTCAATCTTATTCATCAAATAGATTACACACATTTATACATGAATTAGTCTCAAGATAGGAGATCTATCTTAGACGTACAATAAGTTGGTTGAGGGAATATCTCAACCTCACACCAAACAAGGAAGCTAACTCCTATTAAATATGAACAGACTCTATACATAGAGAGTCACAACTGGAAAAGTAGGAATTATACATTCTAACAATTATTAAATATTAATTGTGTCAAGTGGCACAATCTACAGCCTAGTATGACCCGGATGTCTTGTATGTCACATTTTCAAAAAATAATAAATTTTACTTTTTTTTTTAATATCGGCCAAAGCATTAACCTAATCTTGAAATTTATATAACTTGAATATTTAAATTATATATAATTTTTTTACCTCTATTTATTACTTATATAATTTGAATGGATAATAAATTGTTACATGAATTTGAATGGATCATAAATTTACCTTTAACAAAAAAATTTACCACATTGAATTTCCAAATTAAGTAAAATTTTAAACATCTTTACTCTTTAGTAAAGTCAATACCATTTCCTAAATCAAAGGAAAAGAGTTTATTCAACACAAACAATCAAAATCCAAAATCTTTTAATATTTCTTTTAATTAAATATTTGTAAAATGAATCTTTAAAAAGAAAACCCATATTCTATGGATAATTAAAATATTTAAAGACAAATATTTCGCCATCAAAGTTGCAATATTTTAAAATTTAAATAAATAAAAATATAAATAAACATGAGGTATGGTAAATAAATAAAACTTATTTTTATACTTACTCCAGAGCTATGGTAAATAAATAAAAATATATATAAACTAGATGTGTGGTAAATAAAAAAAAATTCGTTTTTTATTTACTCCATAAACCCTTTTATATTTAGAAAAACTTAAAAAAAAGGTTTTATTTAGATGAAGCCTATGGGACTAATACCATGGGACAAATTAATATTGATACCATGGGCTAAATACCATGGCCAAATACCATATTTATAAAATAATTATGGTAAATAAATAAAAATATAAATAAACCAGAGGTATGGTAAATAAATAAAACCTCTTTTCATATTTACTCGATAATTTGCTTTATATTTAAGGATATTTATGTTCATTAGTTTACATAACTAAGATGAAATAGAGAGAGAGAGAGAAGTGGAGAGAGAGAGAGAGAGAGAGAGAGTAATAAGGGAGAGATGGGGAGAGAGTGTGTATGTTTAGGGGTGAGATAAAGAGACAAAGTAAGATGTATGGAAAGAATGGGGGAGAGAAGAAGAGAGAAGGAGAGAGGGAGGGATATAGTAATGTAGTTGGAGAGAGTGAGGGGTGGAAAGAGAGGGAGAAAAAAGGGAGATGGGGGAAGAGAGAGGATTAGAGAGAGAGAGAGAGATAGAGAGATGGGGGAAGAGAGAGGATTGGAGGGAAAAGAGAGAGGGAGGTAGGAGAGAAAGGGAGAGAGAAGTAGGATGAGAGAGAGGAAGAGAGTGATGGGGGAAGAGAGACTATTGGGGAGAGAGAGAGAGAGAGAGAGAGAGAGAGAGAGAGAGAGAGAGAGAGAGAGAGAGATCAGGGAAGAGAGAGGGAGTTAGGAGGGAGAGAGAGAGCAAGGACGAGAGAGAGGACTTGAGAGAGAGGAGGAGAGAGGGATCGATAGAGAGATGGAGTTGGAGGGGGAGAGATGTAGGAAATAAGAAATATAGAGAGTGAGAAGTGGAGAGAGAGAAGGAGTGACAAGGGAGAGATAGAGAGAGAGCGTGTATGTTTGGGGCTGAGATAAAGAGACGAATAAGGAGAGATGGAGATAAGTGGGGAGAGAAGGAGATATAAGGAGAGAGGGAGGGATATAGTAACATAGTTAGTGGGTGAAGAGAGAGAGAGAGAGAGGGAGAGAGAGATGTGAGAGAAAGGGAAAGAGAGGAAGGAAGAGAGGGGATGTGAGAGAGTGGAGAGAGGGAGGGAAAGAGAGATGGGCTTGGAGGGGGAGGGAGAGTGAGGTAGGATGAAAGACATAGAGAGATAAAGGTGGAGACAGAGAGAGAGAGAGTGAGTGATAAGGAAGATGGAGAGAGAGGGAGATAGGAGAAAAGGAGGAAAGAGAGATATTAGTGGGGGAGAGGTAGAGAAGGGGAAGATAGAGATATAGATGGAAGGTGAAGAGAGGGAAAAAGAGAGAGATGGGCATATGAGGGGATTGAAAAAAAGATTGATATATATGGAGTGCGAGAGTGTGTGTGTTTAGGGGGGTGAGATAGAGACACAGAAAAGAAGAGATGGAGGGGGATATAGATATGGATGGAGGGTGGAGATAGGGAAGAATATTTCTCACACTAGATGGATTGATATAAGTGGAGATGGTGATTTATAATCCTATTTGATTACTTGCACTATATGCATTGATTTTAGTGTATATATTTATTTCTAATTGACATATTTGATTACTTGCACTAGATGCACTGATTTTAGTGTAGGTGATGATTTGTAATACAATTTGATTTATTGCACTGAATGTGTTGATTTCAATTTAGATGTCGATTTGTAATTATATTTTATTATTTGCACTAGATGAATTGATTTTAATGTAGATGATTTCTAATCCTATTTGATTGTTTGCACTAAATGCATTGATTTCAGTGTAAATGGAGATTTCTAATCCTACTTGATTTCTTTGAGTAAATTCATTGATTTTAGTGTAGATGTTGGTTTCTAGAGAGAGAGAGAGAGAGTGAGTGATAAGGAAGATGGAGAGAGAGGGAGAGAGGAAAAAAGGAGGAAAGAGAGATATTAGTGGGGGAGAGGGATATAAGGGGAAGATAGAGATATAGATGGAAGGTGAAGAGAGGGAAGAAGAAAGAGATGGGGAGAGGGGGTGATTGAAAAAGAGATTTATATATATGGAGTGCGAGAGCATGTGTGTTTACGGGGGTGAGATAGAGAGACATAAAAGAAGACATGGAGGGGGACATAGATATGGATGTAGGGTGGAGAGAGGGAGGAATATTTCTTGCACTATATGGATTGATATAAGTGGAGATGGTGATTTATAATCCTATTTGATTATTTGCACTAGATGCATTGATTTTAGTGTAGGTGGTGATTTCTAATACAATTTGATTGCTTGCACTAAATGTGTTGATTTCAATTTAGATGTCGATTTATAGCTATATTTTATTACTTGCACTAGATGAATTGATTTCAATGTAGAAGATTTATAATCCTATTTGATTGTTTGCACTAAATGCATTGATTTCAGTGTAGATGGTGATTTCTAATTCTATTTGATATCTTTGAGTAAATGCATTGATTTTAGTGTAGATGTTGCTTTCTAGAGAGAGAGAGTGAGTGATAAGGAAGTTGGAGAGAGAGGGAGAGAGGGAAAAAGGAGGAAAGAGAGATATTAGTGGGGGAGAGGGAGAGAAGGGGAAGATAGAGGTATAGATGGAAGGTGAAGAGAGGGAAGAAGAGAGAGATGGGGAGAGTGGGTGATTCACAAAGAGAATGATATGCATGGAGTGCAAGAGTGTGTGTGTTTAGGGGGGTGAGATAGAGAGACAAAAAACAAGAGATGGAGGGGGATATAGATAGGATAGAGGGTGGAGAGAGGGAAGAATATTTCTTGCACTAGATGGATTGATTTAAGTGGAGATGGTGATTTATAATCCTATTTGATTATTATCACTAGATGCATCGATTTTAGTGTAGATATTTATTTCTAATGATATTTGATTACTTGCACTATGCATTGATTTCAATGTATATTATTTCTAATCCTATTTGATTTTTTTCACTAAATGCATTGATTTCAGTGTAGATGGTGAGTTCTAATCCTATTTGATTGATTTGATTAAATGCATTGATTTCAGTGTAGATGTTGGTTTCTAATATTATTTTATTTCTTGCATTAGGTGCATTGATTTCAATGTAGAATTTATTTTCTAATCTTATTTGATTGCTTGCATTAAATGCATTGATTTCAATGTATATGTTGATTTATGATTTGATTTAATTGGATATATGATGGTACATTAATTTTAAAGTGATTAGATTAACAATATACATTGATTTTAGTGTAAGCACAAAACGTTATTGACAATATACATTGATTTTTGTGTTATATTAATTTAACCTATTAATATTGGAGAGAAAGAGAGACAATGTATCATGTTTACTACAATTGTTTGAGCTAAAGATTTAACTGGTTTACGATTAAAATTTTCTTTTTCATATAATCGATATGAAAAGATGACAAAACTAACAAGGGTGGCAATACAAATAGTAGAAGAAAATAGTTTGAGATTGATCACAATGAAGACTATTTGTAACATGAGTACATTATTACTATTCACATTTTCTATCTTTCAACACTATTATTGTCACTTTGCATTCAAAAAAAATATTTCATCATTTTTCATCGTTATAGTTATTAACAATATTTTTCATCTCAATGAATTGAGGTAACTAAGAAAATTTAAAATTAAAATGACCAAGTTAATCTCATAAATATTTAGCATATTTAGAATGATATATTAATATTTAATATATTTATATATTATTGATAAAATTAGTCATATCTTCGATAGATTTTCCTTGGCGACACACGACTAAAACTATCATAAATCCATCTTAATCTGGATCTATCAAGTGCTGAGAGGGATCAAATCTCTCGAGGTGAAAACCTTTCCTCAAAATTTTCACTCAAAAAGGAAGTTTGCACCTCGAGAGATTTGATCCCGCTCGGCGCTTGATAGATCTGGAGTTAAGATAGATCTAAGCTGCTGTAATTTCTCTCAATTCCATTTTTTTTTCATTTCATTTTCCTCATCCCATTTAAACGATATGTTAATTAAAATTTCATTTATGTCCATGACATGTTTGCATTACTCACTAATAGTCGAGATCCTAGTCTCCTACTTCGCTATTCCTCTCAAGACACATTTGGAATTTAATTAAATCTTAATCATTTATCTCAAGCCCACTAATGCAACTGTGACAACTTCAACTTTGTAAAGGCTTAACCTATCGATTATGAAATAATATATTTTATTTATTATTTCATTCTACTTTACCATGCCTTTGAAAATATATATATATATATATATATATATATATATATATATATATATATATATATATATATATATATATATATATGAGCCCCCCTACTTAATATATATTCTACTAAGGTACCACATTATTATAGGCATTTACGCTATTTCTAATTAGCTAATCTTTTCTCTTGGACTCATATTAAAAAGTGTCACCTTATTACGCCGAAAGTTGCCTTTAGAAGCCTGAAATGAGTATTTTGAGTCACCTAATGAGAGCCTGTGCTCATCAAGCTTCTACTGCCAATAAAATTCTGGACAGTGGTCAGCCACTCTGTTCGACCTCCCTCCGCCGTGCTGCTGTCAAATCGTTTGACCTTCTTCCATCGCCTTTGACACCAACACCGCCACACGCCGAGGAAAAGACCCATCAAAGTCCACAGTATCGACCACCATCACTACAGTCGATCTGCTGCCGGTTGTCTTCATCAATCTGGCTCCCACTGTAACTTCAAAATCAAAATCCGGCAGCAAATTATCTACGCTCTCGTCCTTCACTTTCCCATAGTTGCGCAAGGAATGGCACCGGGCGCAAACCACCAGCGTTTCAGATTTCTTTAAGAGTATCGACCACCATCACTACAGTCGATCTGCTGCCGGTTGTCTTCATCAATCTGGCTCCCACTGTAACTTCAAAATCAAAATCCGGCAGCAAATTCTCTACGCTCTCGTCCTTCACTTTCCCATAGTTGCGCAAGGAATGGCACCGGGCGCAAACCACCAGCGTTTCAGATTTCTTTAAGTTTACATTATTTTCCCCCTCTTGAGAGATATTGGACCCCGGTTCAGATTCCTGGACCTTAATCTGATTACTTATTTCTCCTCCATCGTCTGGATTCAACCAGATTTCATCTCCTAGATTGTCTCCTTTGACATCAACCCACACTCTTTTCTTTTTTACTTTCTCTGAGGGTTTAGTGAAGAATCCGGGCGCCTTCGGCTGCTCGTTCTGCATGTAAACTCCGCATCCCGGGCAGACTAAATGCTCGGAATCGCTTTCGTGACCTTCACTTCGACCCCATGGCCGAGATTTTTGCAGTTGACTTCCCAAACTAATGTTTTCGGGGGGTTTCGTCGATGATATAAGATCTTTGATGGCGGATGCATCAGAGGAAATATATCGTATTATTCGATATTGACAGAAGGAAAAGATGTCATACCTTGAGTTATGGTGAATACCGGCGGCCTCTTTAATACCGCCATTTTTTCGCTTCAAATGAGAACAATAAGCCGATGATGTCGATGTTGGAAAGCATTTTCTGGTCCGAGATGCAGCGAGCAGCTTGCCGTTAAGCTTCGCAACCCTATGCAACATGGCGATGAAATTATTTTATTACTAACGTCTATTGACCTCAACTTGATTGCTCAGGACGAATTCCGTGATGATACTCGCTTTCCCTACATTTGAATTCAACTTCGGCGACCCCACCAGATTTTAAATATTAAGTATAAAAGTTCGGATGTTTAATATTTTTGGAGTTAAAATGACTTGGTTCTTTTTTCCAATTCTTCCACGAGACAAAAAAACTCCACTCTTGCTTCTCCCACTTTCAAGGAGATTCACAATCCTATTTCCACTAGCATTAAAGACTCCAAGCCTTCTCCAAACAAGCCATAACCTAAGCCACCTAAGCCATTCTAGGCTTGTGCCTTTCTACTCTTGCATCACACGAGTACAAAGAAGATTTACATAAAAAAAAAATACAAATTATCTCATGATTAAGATTTTATACCAAAATTCTCTCATCTTTAAATATATATATGATAGGTGAGGAAGGCCAATTATAGAAATAGGACTAAGTTTACAAGCCATTTAGTTTAAGCCACAAAAGTAGGTCCACATGAGGAGTGCTTATCTCCAAGGCATATAGATATTGAAAGGTGTTGAGATGTGGCGAATTCCTGGACAACTAATTTCCTTAAAGTTGTAAAACTCTGAGGTTTTGCAATGTACTCAGAGAGATTAACAAAGAACCACTTAACAAGTTGTTCTTCAAGCTCAAAGAAGTTAAACTGTGGAGGGTGCTTATCCAGTTAGGCACTGTGTCATTTAACATATTATTGCCTAGTATTAAGGTCTAGCGATTCCTCTGAAGAGAAAGCTCATGTGGAAAGTTTCCATTGGAAAAAATTGAAAGTTATATTTAGTATAACAAGGGAACACTCAACGACCTATGTTTGCTGGTAGAGGACCCCAGATTCCAAGAGACACTAGAGAGAGAACTTTAAAACTTGAAACCTTGTAGAGGGTAGTTAAAAATGAATCTGTTGAAAAAGATGATGACAAAGTCTAGCTTGAAACAGAAAACGTATTCTTTCCATTTTGAGGAGAGCCCTTTTCACCCACAATTTTCAATTGTGTTATTGTGCCCTTGTAGCATATAATGGTGAGAGATGAAGAAGTAGTAAGGTTTCAAAAATTTGTATTGTTTTTCTAGCCTTTTAATGCACTAGGGTACTCCAGGAGCTTCTAAATTCTTAGTAGGGTCTGGACATCAGAAGATTGGAGTTGTTGGGATCCTGGAAAGAGAACCATAATGAGGATTGGAATCAACATTGCCCACTTCGAATAAGAGAATGAAGCCTTACCTCTTGTCGTTGATTTATGCCTCGTTTCTTTGAACAACTCATATTGGGTAGAATTGTATTGAGTGCTTGTATCGACATGGTTCTGAACATAACCATTGAGAACGTGAACCCAAGTAGCATATCCCTGTATAATCTGAAATGAAAAATAATACGCAATGGTGCAAAAACCAATTTTACCCAAATCCTCTACAGTGTTGGTTGTTCTCTAGAGCTTTAACCCATCTTGGAATGAATGGTGATCACCCAAATTTAGCAATGCATTTGAAATTGACAACACCAATCCTTCAACATGAATCTGTGGTCCTTGTATGAGCAAGAGGCTGAGGAGGGAATCCATGCCACAAGAAAAGAATTTTTGGAAAGCAGAGTCATTGAAGCAAGAGAAATTAAATTAATTCTCTATTTACAATGGGAATGACCATTATGTTAAGGTTCAATGAATCTGAGACCGTCATTGCATTGTTTCATTTAATGCCATTGATCATCGGGACAAGCATTCGACGAATCGTGTGAAGTTGCAAAGCGTACAAAAAAATTAAACCGCTAACACAGAGCACGTCGCTGCTTCAGGCTCTATAGCCCTTATTTGGCCATGGTGCTGAGGTCGCTATATTGGGAAAATAAAACCTAAGGTGAACCATGGAAACTAAGTAGATTTTCTTCCAAATTTGTTATACGGACAGGTATAATACAAATACATGGATGATATATGTCACCGCTATGCACTGACATTATAATAATTCAACATCCATACCTTCTCATTATCATCATGCATTTATGAGAAAATGCATACTAACACTAAAGCAGTAGGTCATATAAAAGAATACAACCATCTATGCCTTGGATAGATAAGTTCAAAATTTCCCTAATTGTAAAATTCCAAACAAAACTTATATTTATTCACTCAAGATATGGTTTAATAAAAAGAAATTTGATTCCTACCACACAACTTGTGATAGGTGATATAAATACATCCTAAACGAGGACAAAATTTAGTGTAAATCATTTAAAATGTTGTGACTAAAAAAGATATACACTCATTAAGTAAATGTGTTCTATTAAATACGAGTGTGAATAAATGCCTATTAATATTATGACATGAAACCAATTAAGAGATAAATCCCTCTTAATGTTGTAATCTTAATGTTATAATCGATCAAAATAGACTTATCTTACTAGTACAATTAGTAAGGAAAAATCATATTGCAACCACTTTACTACAAAGATTAATGATAAAAAAAACATCCTCCTTCTCTTTAATATTGGCTTTAGTGATTATCAATTATGTTTTAGTTATACTAAAATAATTTTTATATTTCAATATTTCATTTTACATACTCATTATAATAAAATGTAAAAAACAATTACTTACTAAATTGAAAATTTTATAAAATAGACATAATTTTGAAATTATTAATTAATTTTTAATATTATTTAATTTAATATTAAAAAACTCTCAAACTCCATAAAGAAAAGGCAAACACATTTAAACTAGAATCTATTCCCAGATTAGCTGCTGGACATATAAATTTGTTTTTCCTTGAAGCATCACCATGAGCTGGCTGAATAGGAAATTAGAGAATGAAGAACATAGATTTGGATACAAAGAATTACTTCCATATCAATTACTTTGAAAATATCACTTAGACTATCTTTCTGAAATTTATTACGCTGAAAGCGTTCCCTTTATGGGCTTTGCAATTGCGATTTTTCGCTCAACCAATGAGAGCGGGTTCTCATCGTTCTTACCGCCAATAAAAATTTGACAAGTGCCCGCTCACTGTTCGACCTCCCTGCGCCGTGCTTCTGTCAGATCGTTTGACCTTCGCGGCTGTCGTTTGCGTGCCCACGACCTTCGCGGTTGTCGTTTGCGTGCCCGCGTCATTGACGTTGGGGTCCTCATCCGATTCCTCCAATACGCGTTCCCTTCCAACTATGAAGTCCAGCTCCTCCTGTGCCCTTTTCAGCACATCGGGGCGCTGCAGCAGCGTTGCCATAGCAGGAGTTTATAAAATCTCCAATCAGACGTGCAGCTGAATATGTAGTGCGATTGAAGAAAATGAACGAGAGCCATGGCATGTCCTCCAGGCTGGACAAAGGCCAAATCGCACAATTGTGAGAGATATTCATGACGTTCGACAAAAACCATGACGAGAGATTGACACAATTGGAATTAGGGTCCCTATTAAGATCCCTGGGGTTGGAACCGAGCCAGTATCAGATAGAAGCCCTTATACAGAAGGCTTACACAAACAATAACAGGCTATCGAATTCTTGGAAATTGCCTCTCTTCGCGCCCGAGGGCATTCCGGCGTCGCTCTCGCACACAACAATAACAAGACTCCCACACAATACTACTCATCGTGGAATAAGATGATTATCCAATTACATACAATGTCTGCATAAGCACATGGAAAAATTCAAATTCATGTTTTTCAAAAGACCCATCTCTATAGGAATAGATAAACCAGTAAAGTTTTTGAAGCTAACATCTAAATGCTGCAGGGTCGTCAATTTAAACAGTGCAGCAGGGCGCAAGATGCCACTCAAACTACAATTATGCAAATCCACCGCAACAACAACGCCGGTTCGACTGTCGCAGGAGACACCTTCCCACTAGCAACATCTGAAAGAAACATTCCAAGAAGCCAAATGTTCAAGATCATACAAACTGTTTTTAGAAGCCAGAAGAGATTGCATTTTGTGATTCAAACAATCACAGACTTTGCCTGAAATGGTTGTAAAATTGTTGGATACAACTAGCCACCCACTGAACATTTGAATAACAAAACAGAGGAATCCTTTCTGTACAATGGTCATCCTCCCTGGTTCTTGGTGCAAGGCTCTGTATTGCATGGTGGATATCACCATCATAATAATTTTGTCGGAAACGCAGGTCTTTCAGTTCCTGCAGCTGTATATGTATCCTAAACCCTTTGTATTCCTCCTCTTGAATGAACAATAAAACCCTTGGTTTCTAGCGGCTGGTCTGCTCCAAAGATCCCTTCTTTCAAGCCTGGTTTGAAAGCGCATTTTCTTAGCTTGAAGGGATTTTTCTTCGTTGTCATCGGTGAAGAGAATTTTGTGCAGTCGGTATATATTGAGGTTTTCTGGCCTAGAGGTTTGCAGGAGCCAGTGTAGCATAGCAAAGAAGAATCTGCTGCCATGTGAGCCCAAGTCTTGTGCAACCAGGTGAAGGCACATGGAGATCCGGAAATTCAATTTCATCACAATGTCTCCCATCTTGAAGCCCACTGAAATGTCACTGACAAGACTTAAATTTACCGTTTTGGGCCATGATTTTGCCAGGGATTGTGTGAACGCTATTGAGAGCTCATTGCTGAGGCTGGAGTCAACTTGCATCCAACCACAAATGAAGCTTCAACTTCTGGAAATGAAGAAAATGCATACCTTTCAGCCTTTTCGTTAACTATCAAAGCAGAGTTGCAATGACTTGGATCGACAGGACTCAAAGAAGACGCTGTGTAGGTGTTGATAATATTTTTCCAAAACATTATTTTGTGTCGATTTGTGGAAGGCGTCTCCTAACCATTACTGTATTGATTTATCAAGTCTGGATAATCTTGCATGCTTTCAAAATCAAGTATGCTTATTTAAAAGTTAAAAAAATGAATTTAATTGCAATGCAAACTTCGTGTCAGAGCATCTACACTCATTTCGATTGGGGTAAACTTGGTCTCAAAGCATTTGCACTCATTTCTATTAGGTGTAAACTTGTTCTCAGAGCATCTGCACTTTATTTCTATAAGAGTTTCTAACTTTTGTAAAAGCAGGCCTTACAAAAATGTCAAATGGGAAAGTCCTTCGAAGATTTACTGAACAAACTTGATTCTTCTGGTCAGACATGTTTCTCTATCCTTTGAGTTCATTCAAAGCAGTATGTTCATATATATAGCGAGAATAGATAGAAATAAAAGAATATGGCTCCTTTACAAACAAAATTTCGTTCCCCATCATTCCTTAGCCAAAATACACACATTGGGTTTAACTACATATACTAATTTCAGTAAGCTCTGACAAAATCTTCACCTCTTGCATAGAATGGTGTTTGGGTATTTTCCATGCCTGTGTTCCCCCATCATTCATTAGCCAACATACACATTGTGTTTAACTACATATACTAATTACGCTAAAAGCGTTCCCTTTGTTGGCTTTCCGAATGCGATTGTTCGCTGAGCCAAACAGAGCGCGTTCTCATCGTTCTTACCACCACTCAAAATTTGACATTTGCCGTCATGCTATTTCCCACGCAGCCACAGCCTGGGCCGCGCTTCTGTCAAGTCGTTTGCTCCTTCACGGCACGGGGGTTCGCCTCTTTCACAATCGCCTCCAAATACTTCAACTTTGGGAGATCCGATTCCTCTAGAACGTGTTCCCTTCCAACTATGAAGTCCAGCTCCTCCTCTGCCCTTTTCAGCACATCGGGCCGTTGCAGCAGCGTTCTCAGAGAAATTGTGGTGGAGCTAATATTTGATATTATGGTGAGATTAATCCTCAGTCGCAAAAGCTACCTGGGCAGCGAAGAAGAGGTGGAAAAATTTTAAATTTTTATATTTATTTTAATAAAAAAATTTATTTTTAATTTTACTATTATTCATTTGTTATTTATGTAATTTTATTTTTATTTCATTTTATTTATTTTTTTCTTTATTTATTTATTTATTAATCTTTATTTTATTTTATTTCTATTTATTTATTTTTTATATTCTTTTTTTTGTAATTAAGAATTTAATTTTTATTTAATTTTATTTAATTTTATTTATTTATTTATTTTTATCTATTTTATTTTAAATTTTAATTATATCTTTATTTTATTTTATTTCTATTTATTTATTTATTTAATTAATTTTTACTTTTATTTTTCTTTTTTTTTATTGGTTTTGAAATCTTTTCTTATCCTAGCATATAATTATTAAAAATAAAATAAATATATAAATTCAAACTTTAATTATTATTTAATTATTTTTAACATTTAATTTATTGGATAATAATAAAAAACAATTGAATATCCTTTGAATAATGCACAGAGGCTATCTCTCTCTTTTATAAAGTGCTTGAATATTAATAGAAATCCTCCCCTTGTAAACTGTATTAAAAGGCAATATCCTCTCATTATATTTTGATGCTCGAACTTCTTAGACCATAACCCCAAGCAATAGCAAGTATACGCCCTCCCGAAAGCCTACATTCCATTGCTATGTTACTAGAGACGGCATGATAGTGAATTCGGTTGATTTCAGTCCCTGTAGGCCATTTATTCTTCTCCCTCTGTTCCCCTAGGAGGAGTTGGAGAAGAATTAACTCAACATCTACCTTTTTTTCCCCCCTTACATCATTGGGCGGTTTCCTTTCAGCGTTCCTTTGCACCTCCCAGTGCAATTGCTAGTTATAACATTTAATCACCCTAAGAATGTATACATATACCATCTTTGATATAGAGATTTTTCTTACTCTAATCCCTTTTCGTATTTATTGTAGTTCTTTTAGTACCTTATCATGGTTCCAAATTTGATTTCTTTAGGCTTTTTCGGAACTCATCTAACTTTAATTTGTTTTGGATTATATATTAAATCAATATCGTCCCTTCTGCAAAATTTAAATGAGTACGTATGAATAAACGTTGGTCATACCACCATAATAGCACACCATTACTTTATCCTCGGGTTTGAGGATTGAATTTGACACTTTCTTTCAACGTTACATGGATTAAGTTTGTCAGTATGCTAGGTTGTTGCATAATATACCTAGACCTACTTTACATTAAGTCTCTACCTGACTCTGCGTATGAATTTGGGTCAGTATTAATGTGACCAGTTCACAATTCTAATCCTTGAACCCAGTGCAAATCCTATGTAGATTTGGTTTTACTTTCAAGCCAGTTATCATATTAAATTGTTTGTCCTTGACTTAACTCCTCCAGTACCTCATCAAATGATGGGTTTTTGGAGTTCACCATTTCGAAGTCATGATCTGAGTGACATTCCTAATCTACTGACACTTGTATGGCTAAGATTTATTAGGGTTTTATGCATAGTTTTGTTTAAAATGTTAATTTATTTGTGATTATCACTCTTTGATTTTTCATTCAAGAGCTATAGTTCATTATCGTGATTGGAATAAGAACCTTCGATTTCAGTATTCCAAACCACTGCAACACATTTAAACCATTTCTCTTAATGGATTCGAATACTGGTAAGACTCTTTCACCTACTATGCCCTGGTAATATTGGTCTATTATCCGTTCTTGTCATATTGATTAAATGTCGTGAAGGATTGCTTCTATGCTTTCTTGTCACTTAATACTTCACTGTGTTAATTTATTTTCTTATATATAGCTATATGGATAGGGCTTAGTGCCATTCTGTCTTATTTATGGTTCATCTTCATTCACGAATTAAACCGGTTTTCTTCTGCTAAACTCTAACTTCTTTTCTTGGAATATTTCTGCTTCAGATTTATCAGTTTCCAGCCACATTGGATATGGAGTTTTCCTCTGAAATTTGTGAGCAAATCTCGAATTATATTCTCGTTGCAAGCTTCCTAAATTCTTTCTATGCCAAAACGATGAAAATTCCTTTTAATTTTGGTTTCATTTTAGTAACTATATCATCGCATAGTTTTCCTTAAATATTATTTACAATCCTGCATATTCACACCATGATTGCACGTAGAACTATAATTTGATGAAGGTCGTTAGTAATGGGACAGTGTCGACCCCTGAGGTCACTCGTCCATCTCTCTTACTCTGGCAATTTCCCCAGATATTCATTTTGAATTTCACTTTTTTCCCATAAGCGTTTCCTCATACGATTTTACCCTTTGTTGTATTTCCTCGTATCGATACTTCGATTCAAATTTGATTTTATCCTTGTGGTTACAACTATGGTAACTATGGAGCCAATAGTATCAAGGTATATCATTTATCTGCTGCGCTAAACGTACGTCAAAACCCTCGTCTTCTTATTTCCCGATGAATTGGGTTAATTCAACTACTATTTTAATTTGTCGACCACCGTACATTTCTTATGCAGGTCGGTAACATTGTTCTGGAATGTCTCTTCTTCATGGGTCATCTTTCTCGATTTTCCCAAGCTATGCGATATTATTTTGAAATAATTATACCTCGGTTAAGTTTCATTTTAATTTTCCAGATAAATTTAAACATTTCTGGGCTTATAACCCTACTCGGGACTGCATTAAATTTTTATATAACGTTTCCCAATTCAACTCTTATTGTGATAGTGTTTATGATGGAATACTTGTATTCCATCCTTACTGTTTACATAACGAGAATTCTAGTTTAATTTAGGCAAGATATATATATGTATCTCTTTTTCATAGCGTCCATTCAATATTTTATTTAAGGTTTCACTACCTCATCTCATTAAAGAGAATATGATTATAGATAAATGTTTTATTATAGATTTGTCTGTTGATGAGACTACTCTTTTCGTAATCATAATGTCATAGCCTATTCATCTACTGGTACCATTTCTGTAATGATTACTTGCTATAGTACACACAAAGCATAGAATATTAATGTAATTCTATAGTTTTGGATATATCTGATATTCTAAATTTTCGTTATGATTAACGTAAAAGTTTATACAGTGGAGGTACCGAATATAATAACGTTTTTCTCTCTCTACATACATGTATCCTATTTAGATTTCTGTATTTTGGATTTAATATACTATTTCGATTGAATATAAGATAGTTTTATAAACAATCATTTTCTTGATTCTTTCACTATATTCGTCATCTAATTATAGGGATTTTATTAACCTGAGTTTCTGAATAGTCTGTGCATATTCTTTCAATCTGGAATTATGGATACATTCTAAACTAGTTAAAGTAGAGTATATCGTAGAATTTTCATTTTAATCATACTATAATTAATTTTTTTTTATTTCTGACAGCACTCAAAGTTTCGTTTCAGCATACTAAATTTTTATACATGCTTTCAAGTAGTGATATCTGTGTCCCCTTCTATAAATGAGTAAAATATTATGACTCAGATTTGAACAAGTTATGTTTACTGATATTTTCTCTTTTCAGGTTCTAGTCACATAATAATAACAATTTATTTACTTAAATAGAATAGAAAAATTCTCGGTTAGAATTCCTAACCCAATATTTAAATCTGTCACCAAATTTAGACATTCCAGGAGTTGGAGCTAAGTAGACTTTGTCCATACAACTATACAGATTTGAGTATTTCTACTAAAACATCTATGAAATGTATGGACCTGTTCTAGACCATTGCATTCAATGTAAATTAGAATGAGTAAAATCTACAAGTTTCACCTCAGAATTTTTCACATTTATCTTAACAATTTCCTAATAGGGTGCCATTTAACACACACGCAAGATTAATATAGATCAGTAAAATTCTAGCTAGGTGTGCATACCAATTGGCTCTGACTAGTTTCCACCCAACCAAAGAGTTTCCTCTTCGTAACTAACCCCCGAGCCGAGACCTTCACTCCCAGTGATAGACAACCCTTTGTGTATCCTGGAGCAGCTTATTTAAGCTTTTCTTTCCCAAGCCTGTTTCCAATTACTGCATCTAATAATTTCACGATTCTTTCTTCTTGTTTTGCGTAGGCTTTCCCTCTTTTTCTTCCACGGAGGTAATTTAAAGTTGTTTTTTCTTCCTTTCCAGCTTTTTCTACCTCTTCCCAATACTCTCCTCTTTATTGGGGAAATTAGATGTTTATCGCCGAATCTAATTTTTGGTAATATTCCTTCCAAGGATTTCTGGAAGGTGTGGGAAAGTCTCATCACCTTATCCACATCCTCATGGATTTAGGTTTTAGATCTCAATTCTCAATCTAGTCATTGCACACATAATTTTCCATTTTATTTTTATTAATTAAAAATGAAATAAATCCACATACTAGTTCTCCATTAGGGTCCACTTCCCTTTAGAATTATTCAATTGTCAGTTTAAAACCATATAAACTTGGGGTATTACAATTAAATAGAAGAAGATGTAATTACAAGGAAAATAATGCTCCCCCATTGGAATTGATGTCAAATTAAACATGATCATCCCTCCTAACTCTGACCTTTGAATATTTTCTCTACACTCTCTCCCCCTTTCACATCAACAGAGAAGTGCAATTCATAGCAATTCCAACACAAAATACATAATATTGACAACGTAAAATTCCAACAATAGCATACTCCCCCTGAACTGCCGAACACACTACCCCTACATGAATTAAAAACTATTCTCCTTTGAACAAAAAATGCCAATATTTTCCTGCAAATATCTCATCCATACTCGTATTCATCAACATTCGCCACTTCCTATTCCTCCTAGCCTCATGAAAGAGGCTACATCAACTATATCAAAGAATCCACTAAACATCAAGAAAAAATGATATGAAGTGAGATACATGGCTTCATGATAATACATGGTTATAACAATGATTCCAAAAACCCCATACATGGCATAAACAACTCTCATAAATATCTCTCAAAGCATGCTTGACTAATTACTACATAACCATCATGACCCAATGATAAAAGAAACAATGTTACAAGGATTTATCTCGCACTCTAGGGTTCATAGATATATGAAACAAAATGATCCACTATAATACATTTCAAACACCATGGCTCCCCTCTATGCATAATTGATACAAGAGTGAGACAAACTCATCCACATGCCCATGCATGGCTATCACAAGTGCCACTAAAATGCACACAAGAGTTCTCTCTTCATTGCATTCCCAATTAAATGATATAATGCATGTACATGCCATTTATGGGAAGTAATATGTTCTCTATGTACGTCTAGTAGCAACAATAAAATCACAATACATAGCACATTATAATAGATAGCTACTTTCAACACCTCAACCATAATCTGAAACATCAATAGTAATATAAAAGTGATGTCAACGAAGGATCTTGATGGCATATAAAGTTCTCACAAGCCATCAAATATAGCAACAAATAAAACTAACTATAATCATGTAAAATACCAATCAAAAAAACCAATAATCTCTCTATAGAAAATTCATGGAAAGAGCACAAGATAACCACTATATTCTGCACAGACATCAACATCATGTTTTTCTAAACTGGTAGTAGAAACACAAATATCATGACAGAATGATAGTAGAATATAACTCCTCCTCATTAATGAAATTTCTATATCATCATTAGACTAAACTACATACAAGCATACTTCTATAGCACCAAATATATAGCACTAACAAAAAAAAAGACATCAAAGAAGAAATGTAAAAGAAATTATATATATAATAGAAACAAAAACATAATATTTTTCAATGAAGCCCCACCAACAACTCATGAACTCATAATATATTTTGAACTCTCACTATCAGGGCCAACACAATCTCTACTTGTATAATGAGATCAAAATCCCAAGCAATAGATGCATGTCAATATCTTAAACCAAAATATCATAGGTAACAATTACATGCTCTTTGAAAATTCATGCCACATTAGACTAGCTCCATGCATATCAATACTAAAAACCACAAACAACTCTCTAATCCAACTCTCTCTAACTCATAATATCATCACAACTAAATCATATAAATTCCCAATTTCCCAATAGTGGCATGCATCATACATCGAGAAATATATATATACCATGATTAGAAATATGAACACTCCAGATGTGCTAACTCCAATGCAACATCCTCTAATCTGCATAACAATATCACATGCATGGTAATACATGAAATTAATGTGATATAGAAATATGAGCACAAGAAACATACTAACTTTCCCATGCAAGAATACTAACACATCCTAACAGAGAAATTTGAACTAGAGTAATCATGTGGCAGCAACAAAAAATCCTTATTCAAAAATATAGAGCAAGTGCATATGAGAAAATAAGTGCTTGGTTATCTCATTAAGAGTGAACATAATGACAACAATATGTTAGTCCATTAGAAGCATGAATGCTCCCCCTGAATGTGTGATATCCCTTCACTGCTTGAAAAATCTATGTATGAAGAGTTCATGCTGTAAATCCTGATCACAAAACTTTGAGAAAATTCACCATTAGTACCATAAAACATTGTAGCATATAATTAGTGACAAAAGGAATGATCTTCAACAAACCAAAATAATATAAATCATGAGATGAAAACAACCTCCCACAACCTCATCATAAGCACTCACCATATATGTCAATCATTAAAAATATGCAATATAAATTTTCTTCAAACAAACATGTGGAGGAGCATCACAATTCTACTAAATTATATCCTTTACAATACACACAAGGTCAAATGCATGATTTTCATGTCCTCATAATAATAAACATACAAATACTCAAAAAATATCAACAGATATATGTGGTTGATGTAGCTAATGATAAATCGAAATAGGGATAAAATTTGAAATAAAAAACAATACTTCAAAGCTTATGTATCCCCCCCTTGAGGTCATGCATCACCTTCCTAACACTTATATTTGTCTTCATACAATATATTAGATATGGCTATACCTCCAGTGGTCTACACCCAACTCAATATGTACCATATGTTCCCCATGAGACCATGCAAACGTGAACTTTTGGCGAGTGTCTCTTGCTACTCATTTTTCCTCCAGACTTTGATGGGTCGAACTTTGACATGTGCATCGATTTATTTCTTCTTGCATGGATGCCCTTGCACGATCTTCTCTCTTTGAATTTATTGATTGTAAAACATGGGAATTTTTTAATCTTTGTCCTTATGACCAATATTGTCCCACACATAATGCCTTATCGGACCAACAAACAAAGGATAAGACTAGAATCTCATCTTCTTCACATATGTCCTCCTATGAATATCCTTATGGAAAAAATAATTCCATAAGAAACAATAGCCATGAAAGGAACCATTATACAATTCTATATATTATCTTCATTATAAATGAAATATTTCTTCAATGCTCTCTTCTGGTTTATTCTCTATTTGTTGTTCTTTTGTTGAGTGGACTTGATCTCTTTACTTTTGCAATTTTCTACTATATGTTCAAGTTTTTGACAGTTGAAACACTTTAACTTTATCATAATGTGAGAAAGAAAAAAAATCTTGGTGAATGTATCTTTCATGGCTCATTCAATTTCTCCTTTCTTGGTCTGTACTCTTGCAGATGACTCTCCTTTTTTAATTTTTCTACTAGTTTCTCAAATTTTATTTTATTTTTTTAAGCGCTAGATCTAGTCCATTCCAAATCTTATCTTGCGGATTCTACCTAAGCTTCCAAATTTTCACAATAATAGATTCTTTCTTTAAGTTGATTGATCAATACATCCTTGACTTTTGTTGTTCCTTTAAACTAATTTTTTTAACCAATTATTTTTTCTTTGTAGAAACACTCTTTTTCATAAAAAAATTGTAATATTTTTTTATAATATTTATTCTCACGTGTGATCCTTTTAATATCAGCTTCAAGGGCCACCTTTTTTTTCTTTTCTCTTCACCTTCCTAATTTTTTTATCATAATTCCTCTATTAGACAATCATCTACCTTTGTTCTTAGAGAATCAATTTCAAGCAATTGATTATCATCCTCCATATCAATAATATCAAGTATTTTATCATCACTTTTAGAACCAGGAAATGAGAATATATATGTATAATGGTCATGAAATCTACAATTGAAGGAAAATGTATTACATTATATACCTACATGGTTTTCATTAGCCTCATTGACTTGCAAAAAGAGGGGATTTTCTCAATCTGAAGTTTTTATTTCTTATTTTATACCCTTTAATTTCTAAGACATATTCTTCCTATTCTTGGCCATAGTTTTGTGATCTACCCTTGAGCAGCTAAGTTTCACTAAATAGAACCAAATCTAATACCACTAGTTGGAAATGTAGATAAATACTGAGTGGGGGAGTGAATCAGTAGTGATGGATCTCTTATAATTATTTTCTAATTAATTCTTTAATTTAAAATTTATCATTTATAGCACCTAGGGAGAGGTAAAACATCAAAACACAACACAAAAGCACACAAAAATAATAAACACATGGGACACCAATGATTTTAGGTAGAAACATCGAAGGGACAAAAGCCACATGTTGTTGTTCTATTTATTCTCATTCTCTTCTCATTAATAAATCAAATCATTACAATTTTAGTTGGCCTCGACAATCTAGGAGATGATTGTAACACCCCCAAGTTCTATGCTTTTCAAATGAGACATTTGAACATAAATCCAAAGGGGAGTGGACCCCAATGGATAATTATTGTGTGGATGTGGTTAACTATTTATTTATGAAAAAATAAATAAAATATTGTGTATGCACTATGACCAGATGAGAAAGTGAGATCACTTGCCTAATCCATGAGGTGATGGAAAAGGAAAAGACTTTCCCCAAAATCTTTCAAAAATCCTTGAAAGAAATTATTTCTAATTTAGATTTTTGAGGAAAAAATCTAAATTTCCCCAATGAAGAGGAGTAGTTGGGAAGAGGTGAGAAAAAGTTGGAAAAGCTAAGGAAAAGCTTAAAGCAGCTTTAAAGAATCCCAAAATGGGAAGCCTAGGCTAAACAGGAATAAAGCATCCTGAAATTCTGGACGCAGAATTGGAAACAGGCTTTGGGGAAAGCATAGCTTAAATAAGCTACTCCAGAACAGATTGAGGTTAGTCTGTTCTTGGAGGATCTCAGCTCGGTGGTGAGTTCTGGAGATAAACAAACTCTAAGGTTGGGAGGACTGGTCATAGTAGAGGTATGCATGCATAATTTTGGAGATTTTTGTAAGGCTGTATTAAATATATCCTTGTTTTATGAATTTTGATGTCATGGTTCATTATGAAATTTATGAACTGTTATGTTATGGATCATTATGCAAATTTTAGATTGATTATTTGTTCAGTAACTTATGTAATTGCCAACTAAAGCTATTGATAGCAGAGACAGATGGTTGGGTTGTATGGATGAGTACCTTGTAGTAATGAATTTAGAGATGATAGACCATTTGAACATCAAATATAATAACTATGTACAGGTATAGCTTGCTGTCTTTTAAAGGAGTATTTAATTGCTGTGTGTATAAACAGAAAATGTTAACAAAATAGTACCCATGAACAGCAAGTCCCAAACAACTAAACCTATACTGATGGCACAGAATTCCCTGTAAACAATAACAGAAAGTGGGAAACAACAACCCTGTGATAGTAGTATGGGGTTCAGTATGTCAGCTGAGTTACAATGGAAAGAATTGTAAAACTAAGAAACTAAATTATTCTATTAAAAGTAAGTGTAAACATATGAAAGAAGAAGTTGAATCCTAACGAAGTACGAGAATCTAACATTTGAGATTCTCAACTATCCAGTTCAATATTCTCTACCTCCATTTGATTGAAGCAAGAGGATCTGTTTCCTAGTTTTCCCATGGAACAGTTGAATCTGTACCAGGGTGTCAAACATGTTGAATGTTGTAACAGTAAAATAAGGGGAGAATCCTATCTATTGTATGATAAAAGTTTGTGTGAGGGAAGATTGTAAGTATATGAAAAATACCATGAACAGAGCATCTGTTTACCGTCCATATAAACTGCTGGGAAAGTAGTTGGAGCAATGGAGGTTAACTGAGTATAGATAGATGTATGCGAGGAGGCATAAATCTAGACGTCGATGCTGAAACTTTAAAATGTTGAAAATTCTATAAGGCCTGCAAACTGGAAAGTTTGAGGAAGGGCCTATTGATCGGCTAGAGTTGGTCAAAACTCTGAAAAACTGACCTGAGAAATACAAACTAATATATATAGATATATCAGTAAACTAGATATTTGAATTTGAAATGAATTCAATAAGAAATCTTTTTGTTAGCTGGTGCATAAAGCCGAGAATATCTAAGTTATGATATATGGGTAAGAAGCTGGGTCTGGGAGACGTGACAATGATACCCCTTTGAACAACAGTCCTAGCCACCACCAGCTAGGAAGTATATACTCACATGACATCGCAAGTCACTACCTGCTAGAAGATACCACTGCCAATAAGTCTCACTCAACCACCATTGGATGGAGCTACCATTCCTTAAATATCATTTCGATGACCACCACTAGGAAAGAGAAACTACCCCTTTCTTTTTCATCCACTACTTAAGAAAGGCACCAATCTCCTAAAACTATCAAATAGATCTTTTCATTAATTTTCAGATGAAACTCCAAGGAGAACTACACAGCTCAAAAACACATGTAAGTTCTATTTGCAATATAATATTGTTTCCAAGAATAAATTATGCATAAAAAGCAACATTCTGATGGATGCAATAGTAGAAAAAATACACTCAATGATATTCAATCATAACTTAATCTATCTCCTTTCTCTTTGCATGAGATGTTGAATTGAACACACATTTGCTACCTTTTGCAACTTTTGCAAACTGCTTCAAATTTTTTGCACAATGTTCCTCATATATTGCACACTCCTCTCACACACTTCATCAAACTCAAAATACATCTAACCCAAACTTTCCTATAAATGATTTCCTAACATAAATAATTTTCTAAAGTGATTAAAACAATAAGTACAAGAGAGTATAAATCTCAACAACTCTTTTCATACTATTGAACTAGTCCGATATTTTGAAAATTTGTCCTCCTTAACTTGATCTTACTAGATCTTTATTGAATGAGGGAAATTTTAAAATTTAATAATTTTCAAGATTAAATTTAATGTTCTATGACCTTTTTAAGAAAATAACATGGAAAAATACAATAGTAAATACCCATGTATTTAGTTGAGTGCATGCACCATTCAAAAATTCAACGTAAAATTATCTTAATTGGGATATTGTTATATATCCTTCCTAGTGTCTACCTACCTTCCTCCATCTACCTTTTCACATGTGGAGGACCTTGGAAATAACATATAAATTGTGGAATTTCAAATAATTTGTGAAATTACTTTTCCCCTATCTCTACACCCACTTATTTCCAATAACTCTTATCTCTCTCTCCATTATTCCCCCCACCTACCACTATTAGTGGTCCTCTAAGACTAGGTTATCCTAGACATAATAATTCTTATCCATAAGAAATTTCCTCAAAAAAATAACATAATTAAAATAATGAATGGGATACTTTTTATGACTAATACCTTACCTTTTTCAGAATGATTTTTTTCGTTATGCGCTATAATTCCTATTTAAGCACTATCTTTCCAAGTTTTATGGTCATAATTTTTTACCAATTATTTTTTCCATGATATCTTCACCCATAATTGTGATTTTGATCCTATTTTTTTTTCTTTACACCACTTCCATCATTTCCCTTGAAAACCAAAATAATCAAATATAGTTAAACCAGTAATAGTGTGCAATTGAAATTATCCTCAAACCAAACATCATAATTTGGGATCTCGTTCTAGAATGTGTGTTGAATCAAATCTGGAATTGAAGATCTACTTCCATAAAGACAAACTTAGAATTGAAAAACATGTGCTAATTATTGGTATAAGTTCTGAGACTAACATCCACCTACCTTCCTTCCTCTCCATTTTCACATGTGGTTGAACATGGCACGACTCCATGCATTCTAGAATCCATGCACTCTTTTTTTACATTACTTCTCTCCCCACTCTCTGCACCCTTGTCTCCCATCACCCCCTCCTCTCTCTCTATTTACTCCTCTCTCCCTAAACCCCTCCTTCCCATGTCTAGTCCTCCAAACCTAGATGATCCTATACATAGGAATTGTTATCCATAAGAAATTCCCTTGTTAAAATAATATAATTAGAGTAAGCAATGAAAATTTTATTAAAATTAGTACCTTACCTTTTCCACCCCCTTGTGTAACACTTGAATTTGTATTTACTAAACAAAAACTTGCTTTCAATATCCTCAAATAAATAATTTTCTAGAATATAGAATATCAAGATGGGTTTTTCCCTAACTGTAGCCTAGTGATAGGAGTCCAACATTATAGATGATTTTCCCATGTAAGTTCCAATTTCAATTTTATGGAAATTTGTGACTTCCTTAATATAGCCATTAACAGACATATTTCGAATCTTATATGGGATTATAAAAACAAAATAGAGAGAAAACATATTTCCATAAGATCAAACACATATGTTTGGCCAAGGCCCAAGTGCACACACTAACAAAAATCACTTATGTTTTTTTTTGCAAAAAATAATTCCCTTGTGTAAAATTTCATTAGCTTTTACTAAGAGGAGCCTTAGATTTTAATATTCTCAAATTAATAATTTTTCACCTATGGAGTGCTAGGAGGGTGGTCTGACTATTTTTAACTTAGTACGATGATTCCATTGGAATTAACCATTCGCACATTTAATATTTTTGTTAGAATTTGATGGCCAGTCATATATTTATTCTGAAAGCCATTCGTTTACATATGGTGAATTTGGTATAGGGGTATAAAAACCAAATCGAGTAGAAAAAATGAGTTCTATAAGCATTGGAACGTGTGTTTTTCTAGACCACATGTTATGACACTACCCACAATCTCTTGAGACAATGTTTTACAAAATATATTGCCTTATGCGAAATTTACATTGGTGATTTTCGAACAAAAAATATTTCTAAAATTGCTAGGTGGGGAGTTCCACTAGTTTTAAATCGATGCTAGAGTCCAATGAATTTTTTTGTTTTACCACCCAATTCTTGAGTTTAATTCAATGGAGAGTTGTAGCTCTCTTCCTTAAGTGATTCAAGAACATACTACGAATCTTTTCTAAGGAGATAAACACCAAACTGACTAGTATAAATGAGTCCCATAAGCATGGAAACTATGTTTTTCCAATGCCTATGTGAGCACACTAATCACAATAACTTTTGATATTGCCTTGAAAAATTCACCGACTTATGCAAAATTTGCATTGGTATTACTAAAAGAACTCTAGATCTAAAGTTTCTAAAATAATTCATTTTCTAGCCTATGTAATCCTAGGAGGGGTTCGCTCATACTTGTGATCCATTACCAAGTATTTAATGGGATAAAATATTTTCCTATCCAAGTCATAGTTTGAATTTAATGGTGATTTGCAGCAAGCTTCTTGGAGCCATTTAGGGATGAATTATGGATTTTGTCCATGGGTATACATACAAATGGGAGAAATGATATCATGGGAGAAATGATTTCTTTTATCATGGTCCTTAATTGTATTAGAACTAAGGAAACCAGACATCATTGTTTGATATATTTATTGTAGCTCATATAAATCTTCATGGCCCAAGAATTCATGTCACAAGAAAAGGAAGGATAAGAAATGTTTGAATTCCTAGAGATTACTTATAATTATAACCAAATCTTGACCACCTTTTTTTCATGTCTAGTTATGAAGCATGAAGCTAAAATATTAGTGGAAGCACCAATATCTTCCATGAATTTCTCCATGGTGCTTCATTTTTCATTGGAGGAGAAAATTCACATTGCTAGACCATTTTTGGAAAATCAACTAATATGAGTAGAAAATGATCATTATGCAGTTTCTAATAGTATTTCAAGAAATAGAAAACTCGCTAACAAAATATATATAATTTTTAATGAGTTTCCAATATTAGTTAAGTTAAATCCTAAATGTCTAAATAATTTGAAGACTAAAATCATTTAGTTACAAATACTTTGTTTGAAAAATAAGTGAACTAAATATCTCATAACTCATATCACTAGAATCCCCATTGCAATAATTTGAAACATCCTATTTAAGTATTTAATTTCCATTTGAACCTTCATCCTTTGAAAATAATATATAATGATATACCAACCGCTAACATAAATAATTACAGTAAAGAAAAATATGACAATGTTTTCAACCCTTTCACAAAACATAATTATGTTGATAGGAGTGTAATAGGTTTTCAATAATTTTAGTTTAATTATAAATAATTACTAGGTGGATGTTAGAGATTCAAAGTCCATGAAATATGAAATATGCCAAAATACCCATGATAGTATTTATAGACCAAGGGTTAATATTTTTCTAAAATTTGGTTAGGTTTTTTTATTTAATAGTAATAAAATGTCACATCAACAAGTGTTATATTGTGCATGGGGTATGATAAACCATGGTATTGCAAGAAAAGATATTTCCAAATTATGAATCTCCATTGTTAAGAATATTTCTGCATGTTTTCAAAATGCATACATGTTTAACTCATATATTAATTCCTTTTATAATTCATCATAACAAAACATAAAACTAAATTATAATTTAGCTTACTTTCACAATTTTTTTTTTAAATTTGGACAATAAGAAATATATCATAAACAAAATGTTTTAATACATGTATTGATGCCTATATCCACAGTAACCATCATCATCATCATCATCATCATCATGATCATCTTATTTTATCAATCATTAAATATATAAACTAAATTAGTAAAATAGAATATACTAAAATAATAAATCACTTAATACCACTTAAAATATAATTTAAAAATCCTTGGGCCACATAGTCTAAAACTTGTAAGCATAGGAGGCTCAGAAATATTTATGAAAAAGAGGCTAGGATATATTAATGGCACTATTTCTCCCGTGGAACCCTAAGTGAAAAAACTTTGAAACTATAAGTTAAAATTTTAGGAGAGGAAACTTGGGAATAATGAGAAATTTTGCAAAACTATGTAAGTTAATACTTTTACATTGTTTATCTAAGTGCTCATTTATATATGATTTATACATCAACTTATTGTTTTCTTTATCTTTATAGTTTTTATGCTTTAATATTATTTTATAGGTTGTAATCCTAAAATAGATTTAAACCATTTTTGGGCTATGGTATCCTACTAGGTGGGTTGTCTCTTGTTATAACCCATTGGGAGGTGTCTAATAGAATCAATTATTTTTCCATCCTAGTCCTAGATTGAATTTTATGGTGAGTTTCATATTATTTCATGGATCCATTGAAGGACACATTGTGAACTTTTTCTATGGGTATAAATATAAAAAAATTATAATCAAAAGACTATAAATATAATTTCAAGACACAAATGAGATTATACAAAGAAACTAATGTGTACTTTGACGGCCCTATGAATACTTTCATAAATAAAATAATCATTAATGAAAATGATGCATAATAAATCTAAATAATGCCTACAATTGAGACAAGTATGCATCATTCCTATTTAGGGATCTCTTATTTTTTTATTTGGATTGTAAAAGATATTTTTTCTTCTTCATTTACATTTTAACATCCATTACTTGATTCACAAATATATCAAGGAGTAACTAAATAAATATGTGCAAAACCATGTATGTATGACTTTACATCAACAGTTTTATCGTTGTAATTATGAATTCTATTTTCCATATAGATAGTTTGTGGGATAAAAGTTAAAATTAGTGTGGAGATTTTTCCAAATGGTGGAAAAACCATTTTCATATGAATTGCGCAATGTTATTTTAAAACCTTATTTTTTCCTAAGAGGTCAACACAAGATTCCTATTTATGCATTTTTCTTGGGATGTTATATTTTCTCATATGAGGGGTATGAATTAATGAAATATTATATCGATGGAATATTTTTTATTCTAATGTGACTAATTTTTAACCAAAACATCATAATATACTCACATGTTAATGTTAAAACTGAAATAAGAAAAGAAAATGTTAAAATAAATATTTTTTTAAGAAATATAATTTGTGAAGTGCATCTTTGGAAATGAAAAAGGATTTCCAAAAATTAGGAGAGTTTAAAAAGGGTTCAAACTTGTAGAAAATAAAAAAACATTTTTTTGGTTTTATTTTCAAGTTATATGTGATCCTATAGGCTTGACATCCTGCTTGAGGAGATGTGACCTAGTGGTATCTAATTTTTCAAATTCAGTCGGGGTTCATACCTCATACACACCATCCAAAAGAGATGACTTAGTTTTTAGCATGTCTCCTCCGCCTAGGAAAAGACACAACCACCTCCCTTGAGGTTTGATCCTGGGTTTCCTTGCTAACGAGGATCATCCTCAACCATTTGTGCTAGTGGTACTTGACAATAACAATAACATTGAAAGGTGAATAAAAGATAAAAATTAAACCAAAAAAGAAAAAAAGAAAAAATAGATTAAATAATAAAAACACTAATTTAGAAATATATATAATAATTTTTTTTTTTGAACAAGAATTTTTAGTGATTAATATAATGAATAATGGGTCCTCTGCATGTACAGTAGCATGAGAACATCAAAGTGATGCTGCAAATGGTGTTAACTCCACCACTCCATGTAGGTTAGCATGAGAACATCGAAGTGATGTTGCAAATGGTGATAAATCTGCCACTCTAGTTGAGATGTGCCAGTAATACAAGATTTCAATGTCTATACCTTTCCTCTTAAAATGAATTCATTACAACACTTCAAGTCCATAGGAGGGTCATAACGCTACTTTATTATGTAATTATAAGGTATCAAGGTATTCAAGGTAGAGTCATACTCAGGAAACTAAGATAGCCACCATAAACGATAATGACATCTCGAAGGATTTGGTGTGGCGTGAGGTAGATCAATTAGATATCACACGTGCTCTTAATGATAATGTTGTATGGTGTTTTCAAATGTCAGTGAATTATGGATGGTATTTGGGAAAATATCCTTATTTCACCTCCCAATTTCCCCACTACTTAGTTGATTTTATAGTTTGGTTTTTAATACATTTCTCTAGTTCTAGTTTACATTTGACCTTTAGGCTCAATGTCTCAGATATTGGCCCACATGAGTAAATATCCTCTCAAGGAAAGCCTCCGCCACACTCCAATAATGCACTCGTTCCACCTCATCACGTCTATATAGTGACGTGTAATCAATAGAGAAAAATATTCATGGTTAGTGGGGTATTTTGAAGAAATTCCAAAGTTTGTGAGAAATGATGCATGTCATCATGGTCCTTCACTGTATTAGAACTAAGGAACCAAGCATCATTGTTTGATACATTTATACTAGCTCATAGAAATATTCATCACCCAAGAATTCATGTATCAAGAAAAGGAATGATAAGGAATGTGAATTATAACCACTTCTTGATCACCTTTGATTCATGGCTAGTTATGAAGCATGAAGGTAAAATATTAGTGGAAGCACCAACTCTTACAAGAATTTCTCCATGGTGCTTCACTTTTCATTCGAGGATAAAATTCACATTGCTCCACTTCAACGTTTTAATTTCATGTTATTTTATTTGATATGAAATATACTACTATAAATTACAATAATCAATAAACCTGTGGATATTTTAGGCCTATTTTACTTCATGGTAGGCTATCAGGAGCTATGTTAATTTTTCTTTTATATTTGTTATGGTTTGGTCTAGCCATTTTTCTTTCTAGAACTAGATTTCCTTCGTAGGTAGGTCTCTGTCTAGATCTACATGTATCATCACTTTCTTCTATGGTTTATTTTTAGTCTCTTTTTCTAGGAATGCTGGACCATTTTTGGAAAATCAACTAATAGGAGTAGAAAATAATCACTATGCACTTTGTAATAATGTCACAAAGCAATAGAGAACTTGCTAACAATATATATATATATATATATATATATATATATATATATATATATATATATATATATATATATATATATATGTAATGAGTTTCCAATATTAATTAAGATAAATCCTCAATGCCTAAATAATGGCAAGACTAGAATCCTTCAATTACAAATGGGTTTTTCATAATTTTAGTTTAATTATGAATAATTATTAGGTGGATGTTAGAGATTCAACCTCCATGAAATATGAAATATGCCAAAATATTCATAGTAGTATTTACAGACCAACGGTGAATATTTTTATAAAATTTAGTTATGTTTTTTTTTTCTTTTTAATTTAAGAAAATGTCATCGCCTAAAATATAATTTAAAAATCCTTGGACCACATAGTCGAAATATTGTAAGAATAGGAGGCTCAAAAATATTTATGAAAAAGAGGGTAGGATATATTAATGGCACAATTTCTCCTATGGAACCCTAAGTGAAAAAAACTTTGAAACTATAAGTTAAACTTTTAGGTGAGGAAACTTGGGAATAATGGGAAATGTTGCAAAACTATGTATGTTAATACTTTTACATTGTTGATCTAAGTGATCATTTATATATTCTTTATAAATCAACTTATTGTTTTCTTTATTTTATGGTTTTTATACATCAATATTATTTTATAGGTTATAATCTTAAAATAGATTTAAACCATTTTTGGCCTATGGTATCCTACTAGGTGGGTTGTCTCTTGTTATAACCCATTGGGAGGTGTCTAATAGAATCAATTATTTTGCTATCCAAATCCTAGTTTGAATTTTATGGCGTGCATGTCAATTCATGTACCCACTCAAGAACACATTTTGAAATTTTTCTATGGTTATAAATATAAAAAATCATAATCAAAAGACCATAAATACAATTTCAAGACACGACTATTCTACAAAGAAAATAATGTGGATTTTAAAGGCCCTATGAATACTTTCATAAATAAACCAATAATTAATTAAAATGATGCATAATAAATCTAAAGAATGCCTACAATTGAAACAACTATGCATAATTTCTCTTTAGGGATCTCTTATTTGTTTACTGTGATTGTAAAATATATTTTTTCTTCTTCATTTTAATTTTAACATCCATTACTTGATTCAAAAATATATCGAGTAACTAAATAAATATGTGCAAAAACATGTATGTATGACTTTCAATCAACATTTTTATAGTTGTAATTATGAATTATATTTTCCATATAGATAGTATGTGGGATAAAAGGTAAAATTAGTGTTGAGATTTTTCCAAATGGTGGAAATAAAATATTCATATGAATTTCACAATGCTATTTTAAAACCTCATTTTTCCGTAAGAGGTCAACAAAAGATTCCTATTTATGCATTTTTCTTGGGATGTTATATTTTCTCAAATGATGGGTATGAATTAATGAAATATTATATCAATGGAATATTTTTTATACTAATGTGAATAATTTGTAACCAACACATCATAATATACTCACATGTTAATGTTAAAACTAAAATAAGAAAATAAATGTTCAAAGAAATAAATTTAAAAAAAATATAATTTGTGAAGTGCATCTTTGGAAATGAAAAAGGATTTCCAAAAATTAGGAGAGTCTAAAAAGGGTTAAAATTTGTAAAAAATAAGAACAACATTTTTTTGGTTTTATTTTCAATTTGTATGTGATCCTATAGGCTTGAACTCTGGCTAGATGATATGTGATCTAGTGGTATCTAATATTTCAAATTCATTCGGGGTTCGTACCCGACGTCGGCCACACCGGCCCTTAAATGACTAGATTTTTAGCATGTCTCCTCCGTCTAGAAAAAGGCACAATCAGCCCCCTTGAGGTTTCATCCTAGGTCTCCTTTCTAACGAGTCTCGTCCTCAATCGGTTGTGCTAGTGGCACTTGAAAATAACAATAACATTAAAAGGTGAATAAAAGATAAAAATTAAACCAATAAATAAAAAAATAAATAAAAAATAGATTAAATAATAAAAACACTAATTTATAAAATGGCAGTAACTCCACCACTCCATGTAGGGTAGCATGAGAACTTCGAAGTGATGCTTCAAATGGTGGTAACTCCACCACTCCAGTTGAGATGTGCCAGTAATATAAGATTTCAATGTCTATACCTTTCCTCTTACAATGAATTCATTACAACACTTCCAGTCAATAGGAGGGTCATACAAATCCTGAATTATTTAATTATAATTTATTGAGGTAGTCAATGTAGATTCATACTAAGGAAACTAAACTAGCGACCATAAACGATAATGAAATTTGAAGGATTTGGTGTGGAATGAGGTAGATTAATTAGATATCCCACTAGCTCTCCATGATAATTTTGTATGGTATTTTAAAATGTGGGTGAATTATGGAGGATATTTGGAACAATATCCTTATTTCACCTCCCAATTTCCCTACTACTCAGCGGATTCTGTATTTTGGTTTTCAATACATTTCTCTAGTTCTAGTTTACATTTTTCCCTGAGGCTTAATTTCTAAGAGCCACACGATAAAAAAAACATTCAAGGCAAGCCTTTGCCAAGCTCCACTAATGCACTTGTTCCACCTCATTAGGTCTATATAGTGATATGTAATTAGTAGAGAAAAATGTTCATGGCTAGCGGGATCTTTTGAAGAAAGTCAAAATTTTGGGAGAAATGATGTCTTTAATCATGGTCCTTCATCATAGTAGAACTAAGGAAATCAAGAATCATTATTTGATACATTTATACTAGCTCATAGAAATCTTCATGGCCCAAGAATTCGTGTCACAAGAAAAGGAAGGTTAAGAAATGTAATTCCTAGAGATTACATAGAATTATAACCACTTCTTGACCACCTTTGTTTCATGGCTAGTTATGAAGCATGAAGGTAAAATATTAGTGGAAGCATGAATATCTTCCAAAAATTTCTCCATGGTGCTTCATTTTTCATTGGAGGAGAAAATTCACATTGCTCCATTTCAACATTTTAATTTCATGTTATTTTATTTCATATGAAATATACTAATCTAAATTACAATTGTCAATAATAAACCTGCGGATATTTTAGGCCTATTTTCCTTCATGGTAGGCTCGCAGGAGCTATGCAAATTTTTCTTTTATATTTGACATGGTTTGGTCTAGCCATTGTTCTTTCTAGAACTAGATTTCTTGTGTAGGTAGGTCTCTGTCTAGATCTACATGTATAATCAATTTCTTCTATGGTTTATTTCTAGTCTCTTTTGTTAGGAATGTTAGACCATTTCTGGAAATTCAACTATATATATATATATATATATATATATAATGAGTTTCCATTATTAATTGAGTTAAATCCTAAATGCCTAAACAATGGAAAGACTAAAATCCTTCAATTACAAATACTTTGTTTGAAAAATACATGAACTAAAGATCTCATAACTCTTATCACTAGAATCCACATTGCAATAATTTGAAACATCCTATTTAAGTATTTAATTTCCATTTGATCTTTCACCCATTGCAAATAATATATAATGGTATACCAACCACTAACAAAAATCATTACATTAAAAAAAATATGACAATGGTTTCAACCCTTTCACAAAACATAATTATATTGATAGGAGTGTAACAGGTTTTTCATAATTTTAGTTTAATTATAAATAATTACTAGGTGGATGTTAGAGATTCAACCTCCATGAAATATGAAATAAGCCAAAATGTTCATAGTAGTATTTAGTTGTGTTTTTTTTTTCTTTTTAATTTAAGAAAATGTCACATCAACAAGTGTTATATTGTGCATGGGATATGATAAACCATGGTATTGGCCCATGATATTGCAAGAAAATCTATTCACAAGTTATGAATCTCCAAGGTTAAGAATATTTATGCCTGTTTTAAAAATGCATACATGATTAACTCATACATTAATTCCTTTTATAATTCATAATAAAAAAACCTAAAATGAAATTATAATTTAGTTAACTTACAAGATATTTTTTTATAAATTTGGAAAATAAGAAATATATCATAAAATAAATGTTTTGATACATGTATTGATGCCTAGATGGACGGTAACCATCATCTTATTTTATCAATCATTTAATTTATAAAATCAATTAGTAAAATGGAATATCAAAAATAACAAATCACTTAATAACCACTTAAAATATAATTTAAAAATCCTTGAACCACATACTCCAAAACTTGTAAGCATAGGAGGCTCACAAATATTTATGAAAAGGAGGCTAAGATATATTAATGGCACAATTTT
The DNA here is from genome assembly GCA_034641835.2 of Pinus albicaulis. Lineage (NCBI taxonomy): Eukaryota > Viridiplantae > Streptophyta > Pinopsida > Pinales > Pinaceae > Pinus > Pinus albicaulis. The sequence continues at coordinate 1,274,557,945 of CM076581.1, read as the reverse complement.
TCCTACGGAACCCTAAGTGAAAACAACTTTGAATAAGTTAAGATTTTAGGTGAGGAAACTTGGGAATAATGCGAAATGTTGCAAAACTATGTTAGTTAATTTTTTTACATTGTTGATCTAAGTGCTCATTTATATATGTTTTGTAACTCAACTTACTGTTTTCTTTATGTTTATAGTTTTTATACTTTACTATTATTTTATAAGTTATAATCATAAAATAGATTTATAGTTTAGCTTTTGATTATTTTAGTTAAATAATTTTTTAATTATAAAAGACAATTTTATTGAATAAAATATTGAATAAAAACATATTTATTGGATATCTAAATTGAAAATTATTTTCGAAAGAAAACAAAAAAAAACTCTACAGTTATACCATTTTCATTAAAGTATTTCTATGTGAACTGCTTTATAGTATTATATTTTTTTTAATATATTGAAAGATGAGGAGAGAATAAAATAAGAAAAGAAACGTATTATTTTTTTTATATTTATATCTATTTTGGTTTATATTGTTGGTTTTTAATGTTCAATATTGTTAAATAGAGAGAGAAATGATATCTCATCACATAAATAATATGAAGTAAGAATTCTTCAAATAAAATTATATAAAAAAATGAAGAAATAATAAAAATGATATATAGCGATTCTTTAGATATATTTTTTACTAATAAAAATAATGAAAGAAATGTAATAATAATTATGAAAGTTTATAATTACTTGATAACTAAATTATATAGAGGTATATAATATATTAAGGTTTATAAATAATTTAATATATAAATATAAATTTTAAAAGATGAAATGTTAAAAAACTAATAGAAAAATAGAAAAATATATTGAAAATTAATTAATACTTCCAATAAAACTATATACATGAAAATTGAATTAGAATAACATAAACATGCCTGAAATATAAAACATAATTACATGGACTACTATCATGTCATATACATATTTAAGAATAAAAGTAACAAAAAATGCTCCATTATTTATTTTGATAATAGAGATATCATGTTCAATGATAGCATGCCTGACTTATATTTATTGAGACTCTACCTACAAAAGAAAGTGACTGAATGTAAGGAACAATGACTCGTATTCTGTGTCTAGGAGAATGAAATGGAAAGATGCGAAGAGGCAGATGTTGTTACATTAGACATGCAGAATAGGACGAGTATGATGGGGAGGTGGACCGGGACCGGGAGGGCAGGTAGAACCAGGGGGTACAGGGTACCTCGGTCTGTGGCACCCTGATGCAGCCTTAGCATTTCCCGACCAACCAAGCAATCCTCGACGCGCGCAACCTTCATTCGGAGCTTTGGTGTCTGTTATCAGAATCATGGATGTTAGCAACATTATTGCTATTATTGAAATCCCTAGCATTTCCATGTTCTTGGACTTCATGGCCATCTCGTTAATTCACAAGGAAAAACTAAATCTATTTCGACATATTACTTCTTTCTTTTTCCAAATTTGGAAATCGATTTGCAAGACGTGTTCTTCTAAATTTGATCGTGTGATGGATCTTATTTATAGACAACGTATAAGTTGCATGTAGAGTGGAAGTGTTGGTGGCACATTCCACTCTATGGTTCCAGAGATGTATTCGGATCCACGAAATTCAAGAAACTCAACTTCAAATCGTGTCAAGGAGAAACCCACCTTTGTCACTAACTGGTCACCAACTCGTTAATGTTGACAGCTCTTCTTTTACAATTCAGTCATCTCTGCAATCTCTGCAATTTTTACAATGTTTGTAATTTTTAAAGAGGTCATCGACGAGAGAGTGCAATGCATATAGAAGAATGTTTTCCACTATGTCTGACATTTTAGGGATAACTTTATTTATATCACAAAATCGTATATGTTAATATAATCACATCTTATATGTAATTTAATAGCATATTGAATTTCCAAAAATAAGGCTATTATAGTTTTATTTTCTTTATTGAATTGTGAAGAGTGGTATTGATTTTCAAGAATCATGACTAATGTTAATGTATTTTCTTTACCTAAAATCTTTACAAGTGAATTAATATTTATATTTCTTTGTTTGGAGTCATCATTCTAGTGGAGGTAATAGCCCACAAATATACATCAACATCTTATCATTATATTCTTATGATAAAATTTAAATAGTGATAATTATTATATTTTAATTTTTCAATAAAATATAAGTCTATATAATGTAAAATAATTATTAGATAATTCATCAGGAATAAAAAGGTGTTATTTTACCATTCATGTTTTCAAAATCACTCAAATTTTAAATCCTCACGAGTATTAAAAATAGTAACATACAATTTTCATGAAAAAAAAATAGAAAATGTGGTTGAAAAGATTTAAACTTTTCATCTTAACACTGTGTGAGCTAGAGGCTAAACGTAATCTACATTGAATAATTTGAAGAATAAATGGACAATTCCCCAAGATTTCTTCACATATATTTAGAAATAGGAAGAGTTCTCTCACACTACAGTCTTGAACTAAGGATAATGGTAAAGCCTTCACATTTTTCCTAACTGTAAATATATTTATGAATTCGAAAGTTACATGCAAAAGTACTAAATGGGTCATTTCAAATAGTGTGGATATAAGGAAATCGATTTTTTGTTGACCATGAATTAATTCCTTATTTGACTAAAATTATCATGTATTTAATCATATTTATTATTATCGAATATAAAAAATTAATGTGTGTGGAAATTGTGTCACATTTCATATCTTCAATGTTGCGCTCTCTTAAGTTCGTAACCAAAATATACGGGTCATTACAAGCCTATCTCACTTGTAGTCCAACATCTTGTAACCACAACCAGTTTACATACATTTCAACTGATTTGTAAACAAGTGGTTTGTGGAACCAACGAGAATAGGTCGGAGGCAGGACCCCTTTTCTGGTTCACCAAATTTATCGCTCTCGTCTATGGGATAACTTGACCTAATTTCAGGGCTACAACTACTCCTTCGACTAGAATTTGTCCACGACTACCTGACTACTAGCGCACCCAGGACGTGAAGTTGGGGTCAGGTTGAATTTTGATTTTGAGGAGTGAAGAATATATCAGAGAGTCGACCTTCGACTATGTCAATGAAGTTTAAGTTCCTCAATCTGTTGTGGCCCTCACTAACACTTCCACGCTTAGCTTCCATTCTTTTGATATCTGTCTCTCTCAAATAATCAGTTGAGGTTAGGCGATTTAAAATGGAATCTGTAATCTAAATGAAGAACATCTGTTATAAATTTGTGGTTTGACAACACTACTGGAGTTGGATGAATGATTAGGTGAAGGTGGCTGAATTTATAAACATCCAAAAATATGTCATGTGCCAATTAATGTAATGTGGCGGTCGACAATGAATTCCCATTGAATGTTGACTTCTAGTAGGTACAAAAGTGGATTGCAATGAGATAGAGAATAGTCGGTTGCAAAGAAAAGTTGAACATGAGATAGAGAAAACCCAAATTACTTCATTTATTTACATGAAGTAGAAACAAAATAAATTGTATTGGTAACATATAACAAATATAATTTTGCTTTCATATGTTAATGTTGCAGAGAAATAAATCATGCTTCATACCTTTTAAATTTTATGTGGTGTCAGAAATACGTGCGATGAATTCTATTCCTCTTAACGTTCTTCACTGTTTATAAATCATGATATAATGTGATTTTACTTATAATATAATATATCATGGAATGATTCAGAACTAAAGAATATTATTGAATATTAAATAGAAGAAGATGTAATTACAAGGAAAAAAATGCTCCCCCCTTGGCATTGATGTCAAATTAAACATGAGCATCCCTCCTAACACTGACCTTTGAATATGTTCTCCACACTTTCTCCCCTTTTCACATCAACGAAGAAGTGAAATTCATAGAAATTTCAACACAAAATACATAATGTTGACAACGTAAAATTCCAACAATAACATATTCCCCCTGAGATATCGAACACAGTACCCTTGCATGAATTAAAAAATCTTCTCCTTTGAACAAAAAATACCAATATTTTCCTACAAATATCTCATCCCACACTCCTATTCATCAACATTCCCTGCTTCCTATTCCTCCTAGCCTCATGAAAGATACTACATCAACTGGATCAAAAAATCCACTAAACGTAGAGAAAAAATGATATGAAGTGAGATACATGACTTCATGATAATACATGATTGTAACAACGATTCCCAAAAACCCATACATGGCATAAACAACTCTCATAAATTTCTCTCAAAGCAAGCTTGACTAATTACTACATAACTAGCATGACCCAATGATAAAAGAAACAATGTTACAAGGATTTATCTCATATTATAGGGTTTTTTTGTAGCCGCTACAACACCACCCAAAATTTTGGGTATATTTAAAATTTCGGATCCCCCTGCTGGCTTAGCCATTAAGGCTTTTGACCCGGCTTGTAGTCTTTAAACCTTCTCACCATCATGATGAGATTCTTTCACCACAGCCACACAATGTGTGGGAGGATTATTATGCATACACTCGAATGGACACTTCTCTGTGCATTAAGTATATTCGTTAGAAGCCCTCTCACCATGGATCATTAGGCATTTAGTTTGGGTACTTCATTTAAGCTCATAAGCTCATGTAGATTAGTTGAGGGGCATCATCCTCTAAAAGGTAACTGTAAACTAACTGATATTATAATGTCTCATGAAGGAGAATCCCATGGATGGTAAACCTAACAATATCATCACCATACCAAGGTAAGGAAGCTGAGACTAAAACAACAAGGGCGCAGTTGTGGAATATGACACTTTTCGTACCCTGTCCATATGAGGATGAGAACTAGGGCTACAGTTGAAGACCACGTCAAGGCGGATGACAAGGGTGGAGGTGGTTGGTGCGCAGATCCAAAGCTGGCGTCCTGTGTGGAAAACAAGGTGGATGCTTTCAAAGCTTGAAAGAATCGCAAAGGCACTTAGTCACTTTCACGAGACAGAGATGGAGGAAAAGAAATATTGCTGCGAAACCCGGAGATGTTTGCGAATTTCCCAAGGTCGCAGGTTTCAAATTTCACAAGGTCATAGGCCACAAGTAACCCCTAGATCACAGGTCGCAAATGGACCAAGTTGCAAGTCACGGATTCTCTCAGGCTCGCAAGTCGCAGATTGCCCAAGGTCGCAGGTCGCGGATTGCCCAGGGTCGCGGTCACAAATGCCCAAAGGTCGCAGGTCGAAGATTGTCACAGGTCGCAGGTCGCAAAATCCAATGAAGTCGCAAGGTCAAAAAATAACACATCTGAGGGAGGCTTCAACTGTTGCGACTACCCGACTGTGCGACCTCCACTCAGTCGCGAAGTGGTCACGGATTGCTCGAGGTCGCAAGTCACAAAATCCAGTGGGGTCACAGGTTGCAACAGTGGCCGAGCTCACTGGTCGCAAAATCTACTAAGTCATGAGGCATCCCAACAGTCAGGAAGATGGAAAGTCAGGGAAGCCAAAAAGGACAATCCCACGGATGGTAAACCCAACAATATCATCACAATACGAAGGGAAGGAAGCTGAGACTAAAACAACAAGGGCACAACTGTAGAATATGGCACTTTTCATACCCTGTCCATATTAGAATGAGAACTAGGGCTATAGCTGAAGACCACGTCAAGGCGGATGATAGGGGTAGAGGTGGTCGATGCGTAGAGCCAAAGCTAGGGTCTTCTCTGGCATACAAGGTGGATCCTTTCAAATATTGAAAGAACTGCAGAGGTACTTAGTCACTTTCATGAGACAAAAATGGAGGAAAATAAATCTTGCTGCGAAACCCAGAGAAGGTCACAAATTGCTCGAGGTCATAGATCAAAAATCTCACAAGGTCGCAATCCATAAGTAACCCCTGGCTTTCAGGTCGCAAACAGACCAAGTCGCAAGTCACAGATTCTCTCAGGGTGGCAAGTAACAGATTTCCCAGGGTCACAGGTCCCAGATTGTTAGAGGTCATAGGTCGCAAAATCCAATGAAGTCGTAAGGTCGCAAAACAACACATCCAAGGGAGTCTTCAACTGTTGTGACTACCTGATCGTGCGACCTCCACCGAGTTGCAAGGTGGTCACAGATTTCTCGAGGTCGCAAGTCGCAAAATCCATTGGGGTCGCAGGTCGCAATAGTGGCCGAGGTCGCAGGTCACAAAATCTACTAAGTCGTTCGGGAGATTATAGACGACTTTTTATTTCGGACTCAAAGAGATATAGAGCATTGTAGAGAAGGACTACACATTTTTTAGTATGAATACAAGCAAGTGTTAACTCCATTTTTGGATCTGATGTTGGTCAATGTGTCAACACTATGAGTATTCTATTTTCAATTTCTAACATATTTTTATTAATGAAACTATGTCTCCAATTACATCATTTATGCATTATAGTTTTCTAAATATGTGTTAATAGTGCTAAGCTTATTTCTCTTTCTCAATGAATGTTAATAACTTTTTTTACTGATATTTATATTATCACCAAAAGCATTTAAGGAAGTGAAGGGTATTCTACCATAAAGAATTGTTTCTTCTATGGTTAGAATAGCATACAAGAATGACCCTAATGATATTTTGTTGACAACATTTCCTTTGGCCCCATGCTTTATAATTCAACTTGCTATGAATAGTGTTGTATGTTCATTTAATTCATCAATCAAGTGTCTTGTATCATCTGAATGAGCGTGTGTCCTCAGGTTTATAGAGTCCTACTGAAACCCAAGGAAAGGATAATTAATCGGTAGCCAGACCCACACCCCGGACGGGATCCCTAATCCAAACAGTTTAGAGTCTAGTTAGGACTTTTTTACAAGGGAGATCCCCTGCTATTAGCCGGACAGATTTTCCTATCAACAGAATTAGCACTAGAAGGAGGGCCTGGCGACAAGCCGAGCCCGTAGAGCCTACGGTTTATATCATATCTGTAATGGCTCATCTCCAAATCATTCTCCTAAGATGTTTATCAGATTTCTATGAGCCTCGATGCTCGATCCCTGATGAACTTATGTATCACTTGTCCCAGTTAAAATTTGATGGTGAAAAGGGAGATTCCATAACCAAAAAACTTTTAGATTTTTGTGACTATTGTGAGTGCTACGAAATTGACAATGAAAGGTTGAATTGTATGTTTTTCTCCCTCACTCTCGAATGTGGCATTAAGCAACGGTGCCACACATTGCTGGAAGCTTCTATCCATTCGTATGAGTAGCTCGCTGGTGAATTACAACAAGCTTTTCATAGGTATGATTTTCAGAATGTGTTAATAAAGTTAAATGACATCAGAATGGAACCTTAGGAACCTCTAGATGAATTCTTTATCAGATTTTTTCATTATTGTTTTGATTTCCCTAAAAAGGATGTTGATGAGAAATTTTTTAGTGAACAGTTCGGGTATGTGATTCTCGTTTCCCTTGAGCAATTTCAATTAGCAACCCTGCCTGATCCTAGTGTTCCCTATGACGACCCACAAGTTGACAGTTGTTCAGAATTTCTCCCTAATGTTTCCTTGTCCATCTCCCCAAGTCCAGACCACATTCACGCCTCCAAGGAGAGTATTACTATTTGTGATATTCCCGTACATCCTCCTGAATTTCCATGTAGTGGAGTTGTGACCTCGAAAGTTCTGAGAAATGATAGACATGTGCAAGAAGATAAAACCTGTTGTGCCACCTCTAAATATTTCATGCACCATGTCGAATCAGAGCTTGAAAAACATGGTGGCCCATTATCTCCCCTAGTTCATGAAACCTATCTCGAGTCCACTGAATGTTTCCTTGGAGACAGTCCTAAATCTTATTCACATGCTAATAATAAATTAACTCTTCTCCTGGATAAAGTTGACTTTAAAAAATCATTGGACCGTCCTAGGCATTCAAGACCATTTTTCACTCTCGATGACACCGATGTGCAATATGAAAGTCCTTGCATGGTTGATACCCCTGGATCTGAATCATTTCATCCATTATTCTCTAATTTATTTCATGAGCTTGCCATACTAGTAATTTCTTCAAATCATTCAAAATTTTCTTGTACTGGTATTGGCGACAATCAAAAGCATGCAGGTGGTGTTTCACAATCACGTTACAAAATTGATGAATCTCTTAGATCTGATATTTTTCATCCGAAATCTTTAAACAACCAAAGGGGTGACTTCCTGTCTTGGCAACCTCACGATATCTCTTTTATTGATCCATCCCAATTGTTAACTCCTAGGGAGCCTAACGTGCCAGTTACCCAGCTTGATCGAATCGATAACTCTAGTGATCACTACTTATCTGAAAAAATATTCACTCATGCGTCTAAGGACCGTCATTTGTATCTATTTGTCGACCATATGAAGGCACTGAAATTTTATGATCCGCTTTGTGAACATTCAAATACCCAACAGGAAATCGAAGCAATTCAACTTCTGCTGGCTGTTACCTCAAGTTATTCCGACCCTCACGAAACCCCTCAAATAGATCCAACCAAGGTTTCTCGAATTAGGGTTTCTAAAATGAAAATTCCCACATATCACACTCCTCTCAGCATAATTGCGACGGATATCATCTCATTCAGTTAGGTCTCTCGTTCAAGTGATGTTTCCCTGAGCACATATTCCTATCCCCTAATAACTGGTATGCAACAACCGATATGCCCTAATTTTGTCTCTAATATTTTCATTTGTTGCCCAGCCAGTACGAGTTGCACTCACACACAAACGTGTGACATCATTAGGGGAATTTTGAGGTCTAAAATGAGTCTCCTAAGGAAAATGCACAATCAAAATTCACTTTATGAGAACCAATCACATTATAGGGGATGACATCATCCCTAATGTTTGAGGTGGAATTTATTGAGTTAAAGGTACCTACTTGTCACATTCTCAATGGTAGATAAAAACTCATGGTTAACCATGGTAATGCTCTAAGTAATTTTAAAGTCAAAGTAAAGTACTCATAATAAATGTCATTTCACACTTTTTGAATAAAAATATATTATTTTCATTCCATATTTGTTGAAAGAAACAATGCATATCCCTATACATTTATTATATTATATTATATTATTTTTATATAGTAGATTAATTACATGTTATTATACAATTTAAATAATACAAATTTTAATTAATAGCATATAATATAATTAAGAATTTATAAATTTATATTTATATTTTATTTTAAGTTATTTAAGTACAAAGGACAAATGCATTACTTGTTCAATGATAATTATTTTTTCTTGAAAAGCTCATTCTTATTTAGAGTCACATCAATACAATTTTTTTATTAATTTTATTTTGGTACAACTTTTGAATTGAATTTAACTATGGTTACATGGATTTTGGTGAAAAAAGTGAATTTCAAATTCATAAATATTATTTTATTGGTTTAGCTATTATTTTATTATTTCCTTAGGAGGCCCATTTTAGACCTCAAAATTCCCCTAATGTTGGCAAACCTCTCTCTTGCCCAAAAATCTTCCGGTAAATTCACCACATCATGGGAAATCTAAAGAATCTGATACACTGGATTTCCAATCTGTCAGTGTGCAAAAATTTGGCCAAATTGATACAAAGCCCACTAAATTTTTTCAAATCACCATAATTGACTATCACATCCATTCACCTGTTGATCTCACCAAACCATCAAAGTTGGGAAGCCCCCCACTCAAAGGTTTGAAGTTTGTTCAAGATGGTGAAGAATTTCAGCCCCCATTAAAGGTTGATTCGGATCGTGATGTCCTCGACAAAACCTAGGGACAACTCCAAAATACAGTTTTTAAAATTAGGGTTTCTTCTCTTAGATTCGCAAGTATCTACAATTCGCCTGGAAGACGTTTATTTTCTCCCTCCCATCAAGTTGATCATCCTCAACACCATGATGAGGTTTCTGGTTGGTTCGACAGATCCTATCTAGTGGATATACCTTCGAATAGGCAATGGACTACCCCTTTTCCATCAGACCTAGGGTTATGCGTAGATAGGTGTGTGTCATTTATAAATGATTGTAAGTTTCAAAAACATATTTCTGTGTATCAAGATGAAAGTGAAATTCAAGTTGCACAATCCATTCTGGCATGTTCTCTGGTAAGTAGCCATGTGCTTCTTGCTATTACATGTGCTTTTCAGGTAAGTCTTGTTGAGGGTGCACGATTTTGTATGAGGGTTCTAATTGCGAACATTGTTGTTCTTGCAGGGCAGGCTGCACTAGAAAGCTAACTTTACATAACCTAACCGCCTCTTTGGTTAAACTAGGGTTTTTAGGATTAGGCTAGCTAGGATCTGCTAACAAAGTTTTGTTTGTCAAGTTATTAATTAGGTTTACTTGCTAAGGTTTTGCTTTATGGTTTAGAATTATGCTTGTTGTATTTTCTTGCGTTCCGTAGTTTGATGCATTATAATTTTCCATTTATTTTTTGCATGCATGCTTTTTCAGTTTTCGTATTACTACATAATATTCAGATAATCACTGCATGTGCTTTGCCTTGTTTCTCCACCTGCAACTAGTTGATCTTTCCCACACATGGCATCGCATTGCATCATAAAGCCTCGCTTGTTGTTTCACGTTCTACGCATTCTTCGTCACATCATTTGCACTAGTTTTTGAGATAGTCGTGAAAGTTTATGTACATTGCATACCACTACGTGAGCCCTCATTAAACCCAAAGCCTTAAATACCTCGATGCCTCAGACTAGCCTTCTTACCCCCCTTTTCATGGTTTCAAATCCAGATGGATTGATTTTACCTCTTTGCATGTATCAAAATCTTGATGATATTTCTACTTGTTTTGCCCTGATTGCTGAAACAATAACTCCATGGTTTGCGGGAGGTTCTGGTGGTTACCTCAAAAGGCAGCTTCTCTCAAAACAATTCACCGAAGTCGTGTTCTCAACATGATGAGTTTAAATTCATTATCCAGGGAGATACGAGCCAGTTGCTTATGGGGAACCTTAACATGTTTTAATCACCTATACCCATAACCCGAGCCTTGTGCCCAACATAGTCTCGAACATATTAATGATTTGTTTTGCATGTTTCACCTATGTGTGATAGATGGGATGTGAGGGTTTGGCATGGGGACAAACCCAAATTAGGATATCTTTTAGTTTCTGTCAAACAAGAAACAACCTCTCTTGCCCATAAAATAAGTCAGGATCCCTCATCCGCCCATGCAAAATAAGTGCCACGAGCACATAGAATAAGTTCTTCAAGCACACGAAAAAATAAGGGTAAAGGATTGAAAAAGGCTTCCTGCGCAGAGAGGTAACACAACAACTCCATCGGGGTACTAACCAGGCTTGCTAGTAGTGGAGCAACATTTGTGATTTCCTGAAGCGACTCCACCGAGGTACTGTCCAGGCCTGCTGGCAGCGGAGAAACACCATAAACTTATTTAAAAAATTCTTAATATAAGAAGCCCATTGCCCTGCTCTCTACATCATCAACCAACCATTGGCATCCGTGAACTTCCACTTTGACGCGTTTTGATCAACAAGACCTAGCTGAGGCAAAAGGATTGGGCATATCTGAAAAGGTCAAAATAATACAAGGGTACCCTCAGAGCTTGTTCAATATTCTCTTGCATCACTTCCTTGACTCAAATAATTGTTGGGGTGTTGACAGAGATGCTAGATTCGACCAGTGGTTTTCCAATTGTTGTAGCTGCTACAACACCACCCAAATTTTGGGTATATTTAAAATTTGGGGTCCCCTTGCTCGCTTAGCCATTAAGGTTTTTGACCTGGCCTATAGTCTTTGAACCTTATCACCATCATGACGAGATTATTTCATCGTAGTCATGCCATGTGTGGGAGGATCATCATGCATACACTCGAATGGACACCTATTTGTGCATTAAGTATATTCGTTAGAAGCCCTCTCACCATGGATCATTAGGGATTTTGTTTGGGTACTTCATTTAAGCTCATAAGCTCATGTAAATTAGTTGAGGGGAATCATCCTCTAAAAGGTAACTGCAAACTAACGGATATTATAATGTCTCATGCAGGACAATCCCATAGATGTTAAACCCAACAATATCATCACCATACCAAGGGAAGGAAGCTAAGACTAAAACAACAAGGGCATAGTTGTAGAATATGACACTTTTCATACCCTATCCATATGAGGATGAGAACTAGGGCTACAGTTGAAGACCACGTCAAGGCGGATGATAAGGGTAGAGGTGGTCGGTGTGCAGAGCCAAAGATGGGGTATTCTTTGGCAGACAAGGTGGATCCTTGTAACACCCCCAAGTTCTATGCTTTTCAAATGAGACATTTGAACATACATCCAAAGGGGAGTGGACCCCAATGAATAATTATTGTGTGGATGTGGTTAACTATTTATTTATGAAAAATAAATAAAATATTATGTATGCACTATGACCAGATGAGAAAATGAGATCATATGCCTAATCCATGAGGTGATGGAAAAGGAAAAAAAAGACTTTCCCCAAATCTTTCAAAAATCCTTGAAAGAAATTATTTCTAATTTAGATTTTTGAGGAAAAATCTAAATTTCCTCAATGAAGAGGAGTAGTTGGGAAGAGGTGAGAAAAAGCTGGAAAAGCTGAGGAAAAGCTTAAAGCAGCTTTAAAGAGTCCCAAAATGGGAAGCCTAGGCTAAACAGGAATAAAGCATCCTGAAATTCTGGACGCAGAATTGGAAACAGGCTTTGGGGAAAGCACAACTTAAATAAGCTGCTCCAGAACAGATTGAATTTAGTCTGTTCTTGGAGGATCTCGGCTTGGGGGTGAGTTCTGGAGATAAACAAACTCTAAGGTTGGGTGGACTGGTCATAGTAGAGGGTGCATGCATAAATTTGGAGATTTCTGTAAGTCTGTAATAAACATATCCCTGTTTTATGAAATTTGATGTTATGGTTCATTATGTAGTTTATGAATTGTGATATTATGGTTCATTATGCAAATTATGAATTGTTATGTTATGGTACATTATGCAAATGTTAGATGGAGTAATTGTTCAGTAACTCATGAAATTGCAAACTAAAGCTATTGATAGCAGAGACAAATGGTTGGGTTGAAGGGATGAATACATTGCAGTAATGAGGTTAGTGATGATAGATCAATTGAACAGCAAATCTAATAACTATGTATAGGTATAGCTTGCTATCTTTTAAAGGAATATTTAAATTCTGTGTTTATAAACAGAAAATGTTAACAGGACAGTACACATGAACAGCAAGCACCAAACCACTAAACCTATCATAACAATACTGATGGCACAGAATTCCCTGTAACCAATAACAAAAAGTAGGAAACATCAACCCTGAGATAGCAGCATGGGGTTCAGTATGTCAGCTGGGTTGCAATGGAAAGAATGATAAAATTTAGAATTTCAATTATTCTATTAAATGTAAGTGTAAACATATGAAAGCAGAAGTTGAATCCTAACTAAGGACGAGGATCTAACACTAGGGATTCTAAACTATCCAGTTCAGTATTCTCTACCTCCATTTGTTTGAAGCAAGAGGATCTGTTTCCTAGTTTTCCCATGGAACAGTTGGATCTGTACCAGAGTGTCACACATGTGGAATGTTTGTAACAATAAAATAAGGGGGAAATCCTATTGAACAATCTATTGTGTGATAAAAGGTTGAGTGAGGGAAGATTGTAAGCATATGTAAAACATACAAGGAACAGAGCATCTGTTTACCGTCCATATAAACTGCTGGGAAAGTAGTTGGAACAATGGAGGTTAACTGAGTATAGATAGATGTATGCGAGGAGGCATACCTCTATACCTCGATGCTGAAACTTTAAAATGTTGAAAACTTTATAAGGCCTGCAAACTGGAGAGTTGAGGAAGGGCCTAGCAATCATCTAGAGTTGGACAAAACTCTGAAAAGAAAAACCTGAGAAATACCAAGTAATCTATATATAGATATATAAGTCTAATAGATGGACTAAGAAGAGGGGAGGTCAAGCCCAAAAATTCTCATGGAAATTCCTATATTCCCCTACTGTCTATAAGTACTGAAAAGAATTTAAATCCCGGACGACCGTCTGAATTTGTAAGTGATTCTGCATAAAAACTATCAAGGTTATCTGGCGCATAAAGCGGAGAATATCTGAGTTATGTTATAAAGCTGGGTCTGGGAGACGTGACAAATGGTATCGGAGCCCAAGTTCAAAAATTGGGCAAGATAGGTGCTCACAAAGAACTAGTAAACTGTTATAGATTTTATGAATATTAAAAATATTACTTCAAGTATACAATTATCTTAGATATACTTTCAGGTATACATGCAACAGATGGTGATGAAGTAGAAACATTGATATGGGAGTAGTATGAGGAGGCTCATAAACTAGAATGGTTAAACCTATAATAGGTTTAAAACTGGAAACCGATATCTTTCAGAATAATATTATTTCTATGTAAAATAATAGATTATGGTTGTTTCTTCACTCGGACTATATATCCATGATGAAAAAAAATAAATCTGTAAGCTTATAATGACATATTTAGCTATTTTCCTACTATCATCGTTATGTAAAAAGAAATTTCAGTGTCCATAAAGTTAAGATACTGAAACCATCTCAATACAGTAGAAAAGATCAATGCTGAAGTTAATGGAGAGGAAAGGGGAAAATGGTACTACCATGAACATGCAGATGTCGAGCAAAAACTACAAGGAGTATAGAGGGATGATTTCCATTCTTAAAAACTGCTAAACTAAGTGTTCCTTACTGTGATGAAAAACAAAAGAAAAATGAATTTATATTTATTCCCTAGATACATAGAAAAGGGAACTTCTAGAGATAAGAGTAAAGGTTGTTCTGTGGTGGGAGGTTAGTCATTTGCAGATTTTGGTATGTTCTGAAAATTTTGTTCATTTTGATGTATTATGGTATGAATTAGCTACATATAAAACTTAAAAGAAGTTGTAGGATTAATGTTAGTACTACATTTAACAGAATCCATCCTAAGGAATTTACCTTCCAGATTCTGTTTAGTTGTAGACCAGAAATCTATAGAGTAGAAACTCTAGAAATTCTAAACCAAGGTCGGTTTAAATCTGAAGTTACTTATCCTCTACAGATGATTAACTATTGTTCTACTTCCTATAGACACAAATGTGATATGCTATGCTCATAAGTATAATAGAAAAACATTGTAGCAGAATTGTGATAGAGTAAGGAAAATACATTAGAACATGAAACTCCACATGTTTCTAGATAAAAAGTAAATTCTACTCTAGAGTAATATTATAGCATTCAGAGAAATTAGGTGGGAATATTCTAGCACCTATAGCCTTTATGGAGCCTATTGAAAATTTAAACCCACCTCTATATCATGAAATAAATATTATGGTTATTGATGAAATCCATGCTATATGAGTGTCACATATTCATAAGTGTGCAGATTTCACTTCTAAATCTATCTTGAGTCTCTAAATCAATTATCATACACAAAGATTCCATTTATATTTAAGGTTCTCTAGTACAGCACTATTGAATACCTATATGCATACCCCACAGAAAAATAAGAATTTAGAGCGAGGACTTTAGAATATGTATTATCATTAAACCAAAGAGTAAATCTGCAATATAAGAATGTTACCTCAATTATAGCCATTATAGAATGTATTGAATTTAAAGTTCACCTCTAACCCTTAGAAGAAACGTTAGGGTTATGGGTTAAATCTATGCATAATAAACTCTTAAACTATTGAACATGTGCATAGGCAAATAATATATATATATATATATATATATATATATCCCATTTGATTATATATACATATGTTAACAAGTGTCGAGGCTTCGAGCCATTATGTCCTCTTGGACTCGACTTCAAATAAAAGATATATAACACGAAACATATATCTTGGACTCGACTTGAAAAAAAAAAATATAAATATACACCGTGAAACGTATATTCCGAAGGAGATCGGGATACTAATACGAATAACGACCATAGATGTTAAATGTATGAAATGTAAATACGAATGTTATATCCTTGAACAATATATGCTGCACGAGAAATATGAAAATCGAGTCAATATGGTAAAGAGGTAATGCGTATAGGAGGAAAGTATGGTCAACTGCATAGTGGTTGGTGGAAAATAAATACGCTATACCATTAGCCGCTGTTATCAGATTTGCCGATGGCAACGACAGTGTAACCCCGGCTCGTGAGGAGTCTGCAACGTAAACGAACAAATAGAGATGAACCGCATACGAACCTACGACGGCTAAATAATATTTTAAACCCAAAAAATAAGAGACAACTGTTAGATTCAACTAGTTCTACCAAATCAAAACAGAGAAACGTTATGATTTTAAGACCGCGTGAACCATATAAAGAGCATACTATAGGAATTGCATGATGTATTTAATTTGACGAGAAGGCGTTTAAATTTTGTGACATACAGGAGGAGATAGCGTTGAAAAAACACCACAGGAAACGAAAAGTTTACCTTCGTTGCAAAGAACAATACCATTCGGAACATATCTGGCCACAAACCTAATCGTAGTAGTGCGCAGAGACTACTGCTGGATGAGTTCGATTCAGGGGTCATACTGTCAGTAAAATGAAATAAACAAAGTGCCACATAGTGCGGCAGACTGGTCTTAACACCTTTGGCAACGCCTAGGTGTCCAGTATAGACTCGAAGAAAAACCTAGCTAACAAACTAGGGTTATTGGCCTCTCTGCAAAATAAAATCTGAAACGAATGAGATACGGTATACTTTATTAAACCGCGAAGACAACAAGTCGAATGGCATAAGGAATAAAACAGGAGTGAGATACAAAGATATAACAGAAACCCTGCATGATGAATAATAACCAACCCGAACCAAGGAACCCTAGCCGCAACCAAATCTGATCACACCCACGACCTCCGATGAAGCGAGTGGGGAGTTACAGCTACGCTACACCCAGAAAAAAATAATGAAAGATCAGATGGACGAAACTGCTCAGGAGCGTTGGCTTTAAAGAAGTCCTGTAACCCTAATTTCATTCCCCAGAAAGAGCAGAGAATCGGACTGAGAGCCGGAAGCTGGCCACGTCGACGAGCTCGTACTAGGCGAAGTTAAAGAGCACAGTAGGGTTAGGTAGCAGCGGCGTCCTACCGCATAGTAATCGACTGCTAACCCTAGATATTTAAGGATCTGAGACAGGACTCGGCCCTCACAGCACATGAATGCGCCGACATCGGCCGTCAAACGTTGATAAGCCTGGGACGAGAGACGCCGACAATTGGTACTTTCTGATCGAGAATAAGAGTGCCAGCTCTGTCTATAGAACCACTTTCACACGTTAGACACCAGCTCTGTCTACAGTTCAATGTCTTACGCTAACCACTGTGTAACGTGTAAAATACGTTCTAGTACCAGTACGTATATACAATTGCAACGTGTCGACCCTGACTCATAAGTCGTAACCAGGGTAAATCGCAGAAGTAGACACCGTATGACATAGGAGTTCGATGCCGTGATCTACACACCTAATTATGATTACCATTGATGCTACCTGCCTAAACATGAACGAGCAATAATGATTCACGATTTGCACATACACCAGACGAAAACCAAACAGATTTTCGGTCGCCGAGGTAAACGGAATTATAACCAGCGTGCTAGCTTCAATTATGATTATAACTTCCAGAGTATAATTATAACCAGGATTGCACAAATATGATTATAGCCTCAGGAATAGGTATACGAATTATACGCGTATAAATTATACTTCCGTGTATCAATTATACTGTGTATCAATGCTCCTTCCGTGTGGTTTATCATGCCTGTTGGTATGTGCGCAATAATTCAATGAACACAGTAAAAGGTTAAATCCGAATAGAGGCATAGGGTGCGCCCCAATTGACTACGACTAAAGATTTGACCTCTGTTTAGGTTATGTAAATAAACATATATGTTATGGTTAGGTATGTACGCGCTCATTAAAATAATAGGGCCAAAGGCTACATATGCCAATAATATATGTGATATATTTATAATGCACGTGTAGTGTATGGACCATATAATTTATTTAGTATATGCGGTAAAATTTTATATATATAATAACATCTATGTATATTCATACATATGTGGAATTAAGAATTAGCCATAGGTTATTATCACGGTATATATGTGGATCCATAGGGATACGCAGGTAATATATAGGGAATTCAAAATGGTATGTGTTGAAAATCTATATGTGTGTTAGGAGAGGTTATTGAAAAAAAAAAAAAATGTGAGCTCATCTAGACATCTAGAAAAAAAAAAAAAAAAAAAAAAATATTCGTTACTGGAGGTGTTACAAATGATATAAAGGTTTTTCTATCTATGGGCACTCAAGAGATGCTATCAAGGATATCTATATATATATATATATATAGATAAAAGAAACATATGTGGTATAGCTATAAGTGATTATATGTAGTTATGACTTATATGAAGGTATAAAATGTAAAGTGGGATATGTTAAACCAAGGAGGTGATGGTTTAACCATTGACTTTATATGGCAAAGCTTTAAAAATATGCGCAATAGATTATATATCCTAAATACCTCATATATCATAAATAAACCTTGATATCTATGTTGGATTTAATAAAGTGGCATTTTAGATGTCTATGGGTAGAACATCGAATATATATATATATATATATATATATATATAATATATTGGATTAGTAAAGTGGACTAATAATTTCCCATAATTGGTTGGAGTGAGTAGGACAACACTCATATATATATATATATATATATATATATATAGGTATAAAATTGGATTAAAATTCAAGATGTGTAAGTGGTATTATCTCACATAGAGATCAAAGTGGATACAGTACTTGGGATCCTGAGAAAAAAAAAAAAAAAATCGGGAGGTGTGATATATGCTCCTAATATGGCATATAGTACTATGTGTTATCATAGTTATTGGAACAAAAGGAAAAGGAAAATTTTATTGGAATATGTAGAGAAAGGTGTATAATAGAACAAGGACAATTTATATTTAATAGAGTTATGTTAAATATAAGTTGTAAATTCTCAATTAACTATAAAATATATATATATATATAAAATAGTAATAATTATCCTGAGAAATGATAGATTAGAAGAAAACAAATTGCACGTGGGACATGAGTAAAATCTACAATTAACACTATAAAAATAGGTGATCTTGTTATATGTTATAATGTTAACTTTGATGAGTTGTATGAATATAATACCTTCATACATGATAATTTAGTTCAGTTAGAAAAATTCCAACTTATACCCACGGGATTAAGGGAGAAGAAAAAAAAAAAAAAATTCACTAGGGAATATTAAAAGTGAATTTACCTTAAAAGTTGTAAGTAAAGTGGAAGCACACTATTGTGGTAGATTAAGTGGTAAAAGTATAATGTGGAAAAATTACCAAGATGAGGTTCAAGACAAGTATATTTAAGTCATGACTAAAATATTTTGTGATAAATATATTTTAGTTCATATACATGGAAAATGAGGAAGTGGTAAACTTAAGTATGAGTTATAAACCCAGAAAAAAAAAAAAATTGGTTCAGTAGTTGTGGGACATTGCATATTAAATAATGTAATGCAGATCCCTTACAGTGAGTTATGAATGAATGAATGAAGGGATAAATCAAATTTTCCCAGGTGAGTTAGCTAGGGTAGAATTGAAAACCTACAATTGTTTTTTTTATACATGGAAAAATGATTATGAAAATGAGCATGCATGGATAAGAATTAAATTATATGAGTTCTTACTAATTAAATTGATTGACTAACAAAAGAAAACAATGAGAAGAGGCTGGAAATACAACTATGAAATGAGAAAGGGTAAGCCTAATCATGCATATGATACAATTGTTTTCTTTCAATTATGAGTACTAATGAAAAGTTGTAAAATTGTTTAGTCAAGTGTGTAACAGGAAAGTGTACCCTCTGGAACCAAGGAGGGAAAAAGGGTGAAGATAAATCACCTAGAAACTCAAGAAGATCTTAACTGGACCAAGTTGCATGAGGAAAGAATCTCACTGAAAAATACAAGAAAGGATAAGTAGTGTACTAAAAGGGAACTAAACTATTATGAACCTGAACGGTTTGACTAATAACTGAATTTCTTAAGTTATTGAAATGCAGAATGTTGTTGTGGATTATAAATTGTATGTACCTGATATTACTTACATTGGTATGAATTGTGGACAGAGAAACCAGCATAAAAGATCTTCCAGACAGACTTCTTGCAAAGAAGTAGGAAGAAAACCAACTGCATAAGGCATCAGTAAATAGAGTGGAAGCAGGAGAGTACTCTGCTGGGAACTAATCAAGGACGAAGAAGAAATTTTTGTCAAAGTCAACATTAAAGTGTAACACCGCGGAAGGTGTTGGAAAGGGGGGAGCTAATGGCTTATAAATTAGCCCTACCATTGCTTATTAAATTTCCTGATATGTTCATGTTTCCTTGTTGAAAAAAAAAAAAAAAAATTTATAATTTTTGTACATGATGCTTCTCACATGATTGATTGGAATGTGGTCCAAGTGGGACCAGAATAAGAATTTCCTTCCAGAGTCGCTTCAACGATGAAAGCGGGAAGAAATTGAATTGCGAAATCGAACAGTAGCTAGAGTAAAGGTGCAGTGGAGCACTTTACTGCTGAAAAGCTACATGGACCAGAAAAGCTAAGATTATGGAACATCATTCATAATTATGTTCAAAATAAACTAAGTAGATAGTTGTCAACACTGAGGACGGTGTTTATTTTCAGAGGGGGAATATGTAACACCCTCAAGTTCTATGCTTTTCAAATGAGACATTTGAACATACATCCAAAGGGGAGTGGACCCCAATGGATAATTATTGTGTGGATGTGGTTAACTATTTATTTATGAAAAATAAATAAAATGTTATGTATGCACTATGAGCAGATGAGAAAATGAGATCATATGCCTAATCCATGAGGTGATGGAAAAGGAAAAAGACTTTCCCCAAAATCTTTCAAAAATCCTTGAAAGAAATTATTTCTAATTTAGATTTTTGAGGAAAAAATCTAAATTTCCCCAATGAAGAGGAGTAGTTGGGAAGAGGTGAGAAAAAGCTGGAAAAGCTGAGGAAAAGCTTAAAGTAGCTTTAAAGAGTCCCAAAATGGGAAGCCTAGGCTAAATAGGAATAAAGCATCCTGAAATTACGGGCCTTGAAGTGGAAAGCAGGAGGCTTTAGAGCTTACGACTTAAATAAGCTACTCCAAAACAGAGATGGAGGTTAGTACGTTTCTTTGGAGGATCTGTTCGGGGGTGAGTTACGGAGATAAAAACGAACTCTAAGGTTGGGTGAATTTGGTCATAGTAGAGGAGTGCATGCACCATTTGATTTACGTAAGTACATGACAACCTTATCTCTTTTATGAGGAGGTGATATTTATGGTTTCATTATGTAGTTTATGAATTGTGATATTATGGTTCATTATGCAAATTATGAATTGTTATGTTATGGTACATTATGCAAATGTTAGATGGGTAAGTGTTAGGTAACTCATGAAATTGCAAACTAAAGCTATTGATAGTAAGAGACAAATGGTTGGGTTGAAGGGATGATGAGTACATTTATAGTAGTGAGGAGTAGGAATAGTAGATCAATTGAACAGCAAATCTAATAACTATGTATAGGTATAGCTTGCTATCTTTTAAAGGAATATTTAAATTCTGTGTGTATAAACAGAAAATGTTAACAGAACAGTACACATGAACAGCAAGCACCAAACCACTAAACCTATCATAACAATACGGATGACACAGAATTCCCTATACCCAATAACAGAAAGTAGGAAACAACAACCCTGTGATAGTAGTATGGGGTTCAGTATGTTAGCTGGGTTGCAATGGAAAGAATGGTAAAATTTAGAATTTAAATTATTCTATTAAATGTAAGTGTAAACATATGAAAGCAGAAGTTGAATCCTAACTAAGGACGAGGATCTAACACTAGGGATTCTAAACTATCCAGTTCAGTATTCTCTACCTCCATTTGTTTGAAGCAAGAGGATCTGTTTCCTAGTTTTCCCGTGGAACAGTTGGATCTGTACCAGAGTGTCACACATGTGGAATGTTTGTAACAGTAAAATAAGGGGGAAATCCTATTGAACAATCTATTGTGTGATAAAAGGTTGAGTGAGGGAAGATTGTAAGCACATGTAAAACATACAAGGAACAAAGCATCTGTTTACCGTCCATATAAACTGCTGGGAAAGTAGTCGGAACAATGGAGGTTAACTGAGTATAGATAGATGTATGCGAGGAGGCATACCTCTATACCTCGATGCTGCAACTTTAAAATGTTGAAAACTTTATAAGGCCTGCAAACTGGAGAGTTGAGGAAGGGCCTAGCAATCATCTAGAGTTGGACAAAACTCTGAAAAGAAAAACCTGAGAAATACCAAGTAATCTATATATAGATATATAAGTCTAATAGATGGACTGAGAAGAGGGGAGGTCAAGCCCAAAAATTCTCATGGAAATTCCTATATTCCCTGACTGTCTATAAGTACTGAAAAGAATTTAAATTCCGGACGACCGTCTTAATTTGTAAGTGATTCAGCATAAAAACTATCAAGGTTATCTGGCGCATAAAGCGGAGAATATCTGAGTTATGCTATAAAGCTGGGTCTGGGAGACGTGACAATCCTTTCAAAGCTTGATAGAACCGCAAAGGTACTTAGTCACTTTCACGAGACAGAGATGGAGGAAAATAAATCTTGCTGTGAAACTCAGAGAAGGTCGCAAATTTCCCAAGGTCGCAGGTCGCAAATTTGACAAGGTCGCAAGACGTAAGTAACCCCTGGGTCGCTGGTCGCAAATGGACCAAGTCACAAGTTGCAGATTCTCTCAGGGTCACAAGTTACAAATTTCCCAGTGTCACAGGTCGCGACTTTCCCAGGGTCGCGGTTGCAAATGCCCAAAGGTCACAGGTCGCAGATTGTTAGAGGTTGTAGGTCACAAAATCTAATGAAGTCACAAGGTCGCGAAACAACACATCCGAGGGAGGCTTCAACTGTTGCGACTACCCGACTGTGCGACCTCCATCGAATCACGAGGCGGTCACGGATTGCTCAAGGTCACAAGTTTCAAAATCCAGTGGGGTCGCAGGTTGCAACAGTGGCCAAGGTCGCAGGTCACAAAATCTACTAAGTCGTGAGGTAGCCCAGCGGTCAGGAAGACGAAAATTCAGGGAAGCCCAAAAGGACAATCCCACGGATGGTAAACCTAACAATATCATCACCATACCAAGGGAAAGAAGCTAAGACTAAAACAACAAGGGCGCAGTTGTGGAATATGACACTTTTCATACCCTATCCATATGAGGATGAGAACTAGGGCTACAGCTGAAGACCATGTCAAGGCAGATGACAAGGGTAGAGGTGGTCGGTGCACAGAGCCGAAGCTAGGGTCTTCTCTGACAGACAAGGCGGATCCTTTAAAAGCTTAAAAGAACCGCAGAGATACTTAGTCACTTTCACGAGACAAAGATGGAGGAAAATAAATATTTTTGCGAAACCCAGAGAAGGTACCAAATTGCCTGAGGTCTCAGGTCACAAATTTCACAAGGTCACAGGCTGCAAGTAACCCCTGGGTCTCAGGTCGCAAATAGACTAAGTCATAAGTCGCAGATTCTCTCAGGGTCGTAAGTCGCAGATTGCCCAGGGTCGCAAGTTGCGGATTTCCCAGGGTCGCAGTCACAAATTCCCAAAGGTCACGGGTTGCAGATGGTTAGAGGTCACAGGTCACAAAATCCAATGAAGTCACAAGGTCGCAAAACATCACATCCAAGGGAGGCTTCAAATTTTGTGACTACCTGACTGTGCGACCTCCACCGAGTCGCGAGGCGATCACGGATTGCTCGAGGTTGCAAGTCACGAAATCCAGTGGGGTCGCATGTCGCAACAGTGGCCGAGGTCGCAGGTCGCAAAATCTACTAAGTCGCGAGGCAGACCAACGGTCAGGAAGACGAAAAGTCAAGGAATCCCAAAAGGCAAGTTTTTTTCTATTAATACTTGCTTCAGGAAATTATAGAGGTCTTTTTGTTTGGGACTCAAAGAGATATAGAGCATTGTATAGAGGGACTACACCTTTTTGAGTACGAATACAAGCATGTGTTAACTCCATTTTGGATATGATGTTGGTCAGTGTCTGAACACTATGAGTATTCTATTTTCAGTTTCTAACATCTTTTGATTAATGAAACTGTGTCTCCAATTACATCATTTATGCATTATATTTTTCTAAATATGTGTTAATGGTTCTAAGTTTATTTCGTTTTCTCAATGAATGTTAATAACTTTATTTACTGACATTTATATTATCACCAAAACCATTTAAGGAAGTGAAGGTTATTCTTCCATAAAGAATTTTTTCTTATGTGGTTAGAATAGCATACAAGCATGACCCTAATGATATGTTGTTGACAATATTTCCTTTTGTCCCATGCTTTATAATTCAACTTTCTACGCATAGTGTTGTATGTTCATTTAATTCACCAATCATGTGTCTTATATCATCCGAATAAGAATGTGTTCGTAGGTTTATAGAGTCCTACTACGACCCAAGGAAAGGATAATTAAGCAGTAGCCAGACCCACACCCCAAACGGGATCCCTATTCCAAACGGTTTAGAGTCTAGTTGGGACTTTTTTACCGGGGAGATCCCATGCTGTTGGCTAGACACATTTTACCCTCAACAGGTTCATAGATGTATGAAACAAAATGATCCACTACAATACATTTAAAACACCATGGCTCCCCTCTATGCATGATTGATACAAGAGTGAGACACTCTCATCCACATGCCCATGCATGTCTATGACAAATGCTACTAAAATGCACACAAGAGTTCTCTCTTCATTGCATTCGGAATTCAATGATATAATGCATGTACATGCCATTTATGGGAAGTAATATGTTCTCTATGTACGTCTAGTAGCAACAATAAAATCACAATACATAGCACATTATAATATATAGCTACTTTTAACACCTCAACCATAATATGAAACATCAACGGTAAGATAAATGTGATGTCAACAAAGGCCCTTGATGGCATCTAAAGTTCTGACAAGCCATCAAATATTGCAACAAATGAAACTAATTATAAACATGTCAAATACCAATCAACAAAACCAATAATCTCTCTATAGAAAAGTCAGGGAAAGAGCACAAGATAACCACTATATTATGCACGAAAATTAAGAACATGCTATTCTAAAATGGTAGTAGCAACACAAATGTCATGACACAATGATAGTAGAATATAACTCCTCGTCATTAATGAAAGTGCTATATCACCGTTAGACTAAAATACATACAAGCATACTTCTATAGCACCAACTCTAAAGCACTAACAAAAAATAACACATCAAAGAAGCAATGTAAAAGAAATTATATATAATAGCAAAAAAAACATAATATTTTTCAATCAAGCACCACCAACAACTCATGAACTCATAATATATTTTGAACTCTCACTATCAGGGCCAACACACTCTATACTCGTATAATGAGATCAAAATCACAATTAATAGTTGCATTTCAATATCTTAAACCAAAACATCATAGGAGGCAATTACATGCTCTTAGAAAAATCATGCCACATCGGACTAGCTCCATGCATATCAATACTAAAAACCACAAACAACTCTCTAATACAACTCTCTCTAACTCATAATATCATCACAACTAAATCATATAAATTACCAATTCCCCAATAGTGGCATGCATCACACATCGTGATATATATATACCATGAGTAGAAATATGCACACTCCAAATCTGCTAACTCCAATGTAACATAAAATGATCTCCATAACAATATCACATGCATGATAATACATGAAATTAATGTGATATATAAATATGAGCACTAGAAACATACTAACTTTCCCATGAAATCATACTAACACATCTTAACAAAAAAATATGAACTAGAGTAATTATGTGGCAGCAACAAAAAATCCTTATTCAATAATATAGAGCAAGTGCATATGAGAAAATAAGTGCTTGTTTATCTCCTTAAGAGTGAACATAATGGCAACAATATTGTAGTCCATTAGAAGCATGAATGCTCCCCATGAATGTGTGATATCCCTTCACTCCTTGAAAATTCTATGTATGAAGAGTTCATGCTCTAAATAGAGAAGAAACCACAAGACAGATGACTCTTTTCTTGTCACCTTCATAAATTTTTTAACATAATTCCTCTATTAGACAATAATGTACCTTTCTTCTTAGAGAATCAATTTCAAGAAATTGATTATCATCCTCCATATCAACAATATCAAGTATTTTACCATCACTTTTAGTACCAGGAAACGAGAATATGTATGTATAATGGTCATGATATCTACGATTGAAGAAAAATGTATTACCTGATATACCTGCATGGTTATCATTAGCCTCATTGAATAACAAAAGGAAGGTATTTTCTCAATATGAAGTTTTTATTTCTTATTTTCTACCCTTCAATTTCTGAGACATATTCTTCCTATTCTTGGTCATAGTACTGTGATCTACCCTTGAGAACTTAAGTTTCACTAAATAGAACCAAATATAATACCACTAGTTGGAAATGTATATAAATACTGAGCAGGGGAGTGAATCCGTAGTGATGGATCTCTTACAATTATTTTCTAATTAATTATTTAATTTAAAATTTATCATTTATAGCACCTGGGGAGAGGTGAAAACATCAAAACACAACAGAAAACCACACAAAAATAATAAACACATGGGATACCAATGATTTTAGGTAGAAACCCCGAAGGGTCAAAAGCCACATGTTGTTGTTCTATTTATTCTCATTCTATTCTCATTAATAAATCAAATCATTATGTTTTTAGTTGGCCTCCAATATAGGATATGATACAACTTTGAACAGTAGTCTTAGCCACCACCAACTAGGAATGTTGTGAAACCAGCTCCAAAAATGAAGACAAGGATATCAACGCCTTAGAAATAAGCCACTTCGAGGGGGCAACCTCCAATACATTACATGAATGAAAATTTATTGGATGATACACATTACAAAACCTCCTTTCTATATATAGCAGTCCATGGGGCCACAATGTAATCCTAGCCGACCTAACAATAATAATTTAAGGGCACAATAATAACAATATGCGGGCTGTAGGGGTACAATAATAACAATAATGGGGTTACATGAACAACAATAAGGGACTATACTAGTAATATAGGAACCTAACATTCCCCTCTCCTTCAGAAAAGTGTTGTCCTCAATGCTTGAGTAGCTCTATGTGCTTTTGTATAAAATTCTCATCCTGCCATGTAGAATCTTTAGTGGGTAAGTTCTTCCACTTGATGAGATACTCTGAAATTGATTGATTTCATAGCTGTCGAGTTCTTATTTCCATGACTGATTCAGGTTCTAATATAGTTTTTCCTTCCTCATCAGGTTCTATCAGTATTGTTTGAATTGGAAGATTTTCACCTATAACCTTCTTTAACCATTGAACATGGAAAAGTGGATGCACTCGTGAAGAAGCAAGAAGCTCCAATTTGTATGCCATAGTACCAAAATTTTGCAACACCTTGTAAGGACCATAGTACTTTGGCAACAATTTATTATCCTTTTTAGCTTGCTTGAGGGACATTTGTTTGTATGGTTGTAGCCGTAAAAATACCCAGTCTCCTACATCAAAACTTCTCTCGCTGCGATGTTGATATGCCTGTTGTTTCATTCAATTTTGTGCCAAATTCAGGTTATCCTTTAAGAGTTGGAGAACTTCTTGTTGATGCTCGATGTGATCTTCCACTGCTTTAACCTTTGAATTTTCTCTTAAGTATGATGTGATGGATGGTGGATGATATCCATAAAGTTCGATAAATGGGTTCATTTTTGCTACAGTATGGAAGGAAGTGTTATACCACCATTCAACGAGAGGTAACCACTTGACCCATTGTGTTTGTTTATCAAATATAAAACAATGAAGATATCCTTCCAAAAAAAATTTTACTGTCTTAGTTTAGCCATCGAATTGAGGATGATAAGATGAGTTATGAGCTAATTGAGTACCCAAACAACAAAATAACTCTGTCAAAAAATTTCCAGTAAAAAATGGGATCTCTGTCGCTCACAATAACCTTTGGGTTTCCATGTAGCTTTTAAATTGTGTCCATAAATGTAGTAGCAACTGTACATACTTTAAATGGATGAGATAATGCACAAAAGTGTGCATACTTGGTAAGTGTATCAACTACCACCACGATGACATACTTTCCTTCGAACTTAGGTAAACCCATGATAAAATCCATTGAAATATCCTCCCAATGTTGACTTGGAATGGATAAAGGTTGTAGAAGACTTGGGGTCTTAATTGTCTCAACTTTATTCTGCTGGAAAACCAAACATTCCACCACAAACTTTTGAATATCAGATTTAAGGCCATCCCAAAAAAATTCTTTCTTCACCCTGTGGTAAGTTTTTAAAAATCCTGAGTGTCCTCCTAAGGGAGAAGTGTGCAATTCCAAAAGAATATTTTGTTTTATTTGGGAATTCTTACAAAGATATGAGTGATCTTTGTACCATAAGGAGTCATTTTTCCTACTAAATGTATCAGATGTACTAGTATCTTGCTGCAAATTTTGACTAATTGTCCACACTTCTTCATCCTTCTTCCATTCATCCCTTTCTCCGATTATCCAATCTGGTTGGATAATAGATATGGCACAAAGAAATTCTTCAACCTCTTCATTGTTTCTTGAGAGTGCATCTGCAACAACATTTAACTTCCATTTTTTGTAGATTATTTGAAAGTCATAACCCAACATCTTTGTGACCCATTTTTTCTACTCTTCTGAAGATAGTCTTTGTTCCAAAAAGTGTTTAATACTATCATGATCAATTTTTAGCTTGAAGTGTCTTCCCATTAGGTGCGTTTGCCATTTCTTTAGTGCATGAAGTATTGCTAACATTTTCTTCTCGTAAATAGCTTTCTGTAAATACTTTCCCTTCATTGGAAGACTTTCAAAAGCAATGGGTTTTCCTCCTTGCATTAAAACAACACCAATTCCATTTGCCGAGGCATCACATTCCACAATAAAGGTTTTTGTGAAATTTGGTGTAGCCAAGACGAGTGCTATGCACATTGCTTCTTTAAGATGTTCAAAGTCCTTAGTTACTTCAGGAGTCCATGAAAATGCATCTTTCTTCAATAATGTTGTTAGAGGTGTTGCTATTCTCCCATAATTCTTAACAAACTTGCGATAATACCCTGTTAACCCGAGAAATCCTCACAACTTCTTTATGGTTGTGGTGAATTTCCATTCCTTAATGGCTTTAATTTTCTTAGGGTCTACGTTAACATCCTCATGAGATATAATATGACCTAGATATTCCACCTCTTGTACTCCAAACAAACATCTAGATGTTTTTGCATATAATTGTTTCTCCTACAATAGTTTGAGCACCCTTTCAACATGTTCAACATGATCCTTCCAAGACCTACTGTAGATTAGTATATCATCGAAAAGTAATAGCACAAATTTTCTAAGGAAGGGTTTTGAAATGGAATTCATCAACCCTTGAAATGTAGAAGGTGCATTGGTAAGGCCAAAAGGCATGACCAAAAATTCATAATGACCCTCATGAGTTCGAAATGCTGTTTTCTGAATATCTTTAGTCTTAATTCTAATTTGATGATATCCTAAATGAAGATCCAACTTGGTAAAATAAATTTCTCCATGTAATTCATCCAATAATTCATCCATCACAAGAATGGGAAATTTATCTTAAATGGTGAGCTTATTGAGCTCCCTATAATCCAGACACATGCGCCATGTTCCATCCCTCTTGTGTACCAATACTACAGGAGCATAGAAAGAACTTTGAGTAGGTTGAATTATACTAGACTCTAACATTTCTGCAATCATACGTTCAATTTCGAGGAACAATTCTTGGAATCAAATGAATAGCATGATCATGATCACGAATAGGTGGGATTCCTTTGGGAGTTTCAAAAACCTTGGAATGGTTGTCCAAGACTTTTTGGAGATTTGAAGAAATAGATGATTTTGATGCTGGAACTTCTAGTGAGCATAATTGTGTAGTTACGACTCGTTGTTCTTTCTTTAGAAGCTTTGTCATGACATTAGAGCTTAATATCTTTCCTGGCTTCCATGCAATACCCCGTAATTCAACTTCCTTTCCTTCTGAAAAAAATTTCAAGAAAAGTTCTTAAAAATTAAAAGCTACCATCCCCAAAGATTGTAACCATTATACTCCTAGTACAACATCATCACCTCCCATAGGAATGGAAAGAATTGGATTATTCAATACATATTGCCCCATGTTTAGCTTCATATTATGGAATTTTCCAAAGAAATTTATAGTTCCTCCATTTGCAACCATCACTTGACATTTTGGTGCTGGGTATAGGAAAAAATTCAATTCCTTGGCTACCTTACAATGAATAAAATTATGGGTACTACCTGAATCAATCAACACTATTACCTTTTTCTTCTTGATATTTCCTTCTATCTTGAAAGTTTGAGGAGTGGTAATTCCCGCCAATGCATTAAATGATATGTTCAGACTCATTTCTTCCTCTTCTAGGGTTGGTTCATGGTGTATACCCTCTTCTTTTGAAGACTATTATTCATTTTCTTCTTCCTCTTCACAATCTATGTAAAATAATTTTTTCTCAACACACTTATGACCTTTAGTGTATTTACTATCACAACTATAGAAAAACCCTTTTGCTCTTTTTGCTTCCAATTGTTGTGATGTCAACCTTGTAGTTTGTGCAAATATAGGAGTAGCAACACTTCCCTCTTTATAGAAGTGAGTGGTAGGATTCCTTGTCGCCATAATTTTACATTCAATTTTTCTAGCCAACCTGAATGCCTTCTCCAATTAATCAGGTTCCAAAACGTGAACTTCATGTTGGATGTTATCCTTTAAAGTACCTATTAAGAGATCAATGATGTGTTCCTCTGAAATATCAGTTACCCCTATATTTAATTTTTGGAAGTCCTGAATGTGCTCCCCCACTGAACCCTTTTGTTTGAGATTTATCAATTAGCTAAAGAAGGTGTTGCTCTTTGTATCCTCATAATTAACAATCATTTCCTCTGAAAAAATTGACCAAGTGATAATGTTTTTATGGGAGAAAAGCCATCGATACCATACAAATGTATTTTGTTATAAATTTAAAGTTTCAATGTGTATCGTTTGTGTGTTTTGCACATTATTGAGATCAAAATATTGCTCCATCTGTAGTATCCATGTTACAAGATCCTTTCCATCAAAATTCCTCATATCCATTTTTGGAATATGGTGGTTCTTCCCTCCAACATTAGATTTTATGAGATCATGATTAACATTTATATTTTTCTCATCATGAGTTTCCTCTACTCTCTTTTAACCATTAGGAAAAATTTATTGTATCAACTTTTCCAAACATTCTATGTATACTTTTAGATCATTCTTCATGTTTTCCATGTTGTCTTTCATTTTTTCATTGATCTTAGCTTCCATGTCATCCATCTTAGCTTCCATGCCCACTTCTATGCCATCCATCTTAGCTTCCAAACCATTCATCTTAGCTTCTACGCCTTTCTTCAAAACATCCATCTTAGTTTCTATGCCTTTCTTCAAAACATCCATTTCATTTTTTTTTTCTCTTTGCGAGAGCGAAATTTGTTGCACTTGCTCTTATTTGATATGTCATGTTTCCATTCTTCATCTTCATGAGTCATAGTAGAGCCTTTTAAAGGCTTAATGGGTGTTGAATTCTTTTTAGGGGCCATTTTAGAATCCAATACTGATATCTATTCTACAATATGCCCTTGGAATCAATTCAACTTGATTCTTCAAACAAGACTTATGCAATTCAGAAAAAAAAATACACACCTTTTACTTATTTTTGAGGAGCTCGATATTGAAATTGAATTATCTATATAATTTCAGATCCTCAATATCTAAAATCCAGCCCTGTAGTAGTCCTCTGAAGCTTCTTTCAAATGCCACAGTTCTAATATAATTTGGATTCTTCAAGTCAAAGTTATGTCTAATCTCCCACAATGACCCAATTATGGACTTGTTTAGTAGAGTGAACTTTTACGACATGCCACGTGTCACTGTTTCTTCCTTCGGCTTCAAAGTTGATATAAAGAAAACTACAGTCCGTGTACTTGTGGCCACTTTTTACATCATTCCAATCTGATGCTCAGAGAGAGAGAGATATGAGTATTTTTCCAAGGTCACCTCTTTCAGATGAAATTCAGAAGCCTTAAAAAGACCTAACTTCCACAGATCATATCTCCGAAAATTTTGTGAACCATGATCTGAAATTTTGCAATGATGTTCCTCATGATTTTGAATTCCCACTCTAAAAATTTCAACTTTTTAACCTTCGTAGAAAAACGTTATAGCGAAAATTCCACGATGACATGTTTAGGTTAAATTCAAGAGCCTGGAAAATGACCTAAATTCCACAAATTATATCTCCGAAAATATTGCGAACCAAGATCTAAAATTTTGTGACGATGTTCCTCATGATTTTGGCTTCACACACTAAAAATTCAAGCTTCTGAACCTTCCTATAAAAAAAAAAATTATAGCAAAAATTCCTGGATGACCTGTTTGGAGCAGCGAAACCCTAGAATCCAAAGCACTAATACCAAATGTTGTGAAACTAGCTCCAAAAATGAAGAAAAGAGATATCAACACTTTATAAATAATCCACTTCAAGGGGGAAATCTCCAATACATTACACGAATGAACAATTCTTGGATGGTACAAATTAAAAAACCTCCTTTCTATATATATGAGTCCATCGGGCCACAATAGAATCCTAGTGGGGCCACAATGTAATCCTAGATGACCTAACAATAATAATTTAAGGGCATAATAATAACAATATGGGGTTTATAGGGGTACAATAATAACAATAAGGGGATTACACTAACAATGAAAAGGGACTATACTAGTAATATAGGGACCTAACAAGGAAGTATATACTCACATGACGTCGCAAGTGACTACCTGCTAGAAGACACCACTCCCAATAAGTCTCAGTCAACCACAATTGAATGTAGCTACCACTCCTTAAATATCATTTCAATGACCACCACCAGAAAGGAGAAACTACCCCTTTCTTTTCCATCCACTACTTAAGAAAGGCACCAATATCCTAAAACTATCAAATACATCCTTTCATTCATTTTCAGATGAAACTCCAAGGAGAACTTCACAACTCAAAAACACATGTAAGTTCTATTTGCAATATAATATTTTTTCCAAGAATAAATTATGCATAAAAAATAACATTCTTATGAATGAATTAGTAGAAAAAATACACTCAATGATCTTTAATCATTACTTACTCTATCTCCTTTCTCTTTGCATGAGATGTTGACTCGAACACACATCTGCTACCTTGTGGAACTTTTGCAAACTTCTTCAATTTTTTTGCACAATGTTCCTCACATATGACACACTCCTCTCACACACTTCATGAAACTCAAAATACATCTAACCCAACCTTTCCTATAAATAATTTCCCACCATAAATAATTTTCTAAATTGATTAAAACAATAAGTATAAGAGAGTAGAAATCTCAACAACTCTTTTCACACTATTGAACTAGTCCGATATTTTGAAAATTTGTCCTGCTTAACTTCATCTTACTAGATATACATTGAATGAGTGAAATTTTAAAATTTAACAATTTTCAAGACTAAATGTAATGTTCCATGACCTTTAAAAGAAAATAACATGGAAAAATACAATAGAAAATACCCATGTAGTTACTTGAGTGCGTGCACCATTAAAAAATTCAAGGTACAATTATCTTAATTGGGATATTGTTATATATCCTTCCTACTATCTACCTACCTTCCTCCATCTACCTTTTCACATGTGGAGGACCTTGGAAATACTATATAAATTGTGAAATGTCAAGTAATTTGTGAAATTACTTATCCCCTATCTCTACACCCACTTATGTCCAATAACTCTTATCTCTCTCTCCATTACCCCCCCCCCCCCCTCCACCCCCCCCTCCCTCCTACACCCTCTACTATTAGTGGTCCTGTAAGACCAGGTTTTCATAGAAATAATAATTCTTATCCATAATAAATTTCCTCAAAAAAAGAACATAATTAAATTAATGAATGCAATACTTTTTATGTTGTGTAACCAGCTCCAGAAAGAGAAGAAAAGAGATATCAACGCCTTAGAAATGAGCCAATTCGAGGGGGAAACCTCCAATACATTACATAAATGAACAATTGTCGGATGATACAATTCATAAAACCTCCTTTCTATATATAGGAGTCCATGGGGCCATAATGTAATCCTAGTGGGCCACAATGTAATACTAGCTGACCTAACAATAATAATTTAAGGGCACAATAATAACAAATTGGGGGGTTTACACTAACAATAATAAGGGACTATACTAGTGATATAGGGACCTAACATGCCCCTCTCCTTCAAAAAAAGTGTTGTCCTCAACGCTTGAGTAGCTCCGGGTGCTTCTGTATAAAATTTTCATCCTCCCATGTAGAATCCTCAGTGGGTAAGTTCTTCCACTTGATTAGATACTCTGAAATTGATCGATTCCGTAGTTGTCGAGTTCTTGTTTCCATGACTACTTCAGGTTCCAATATGAATTTTCCTTCCTCATCAAGTTCTGGAAATATTGTTTGAACCAGAAGATTTTCACCTATAACCTTATTTAAGCATGAAACATGGAAAACTGGATGTACTCGCGAAGAAGCAGGAAGCTCCAGTTTGTATGCCATAGTACCAATATTTTACAACACCTTGTAGGGACCATAGTACTTTGGTGATAATTTATTATCCTTCTTAGTTTGCTTGAGGGAAATTTATTTGTATGGTTGTAGCCGTAAAAATACCCAATCTCCTACATCAAAACTTCTCTTGCTGCGATGTTGATATGCATGTTGTTTCATTCGATTTTGTGCCAAAGTCAGGTTATCCTTTAAGAGTTGGAGAACTTCTTGCTAATGCTCGATGTGATCTTCCACTGCTTGAACCTTCGAATTTGCTCTTCAATATGATGTGATGGATGGTGGATGATATCCATAAAGTGCCATAAATGGGGTCATTTTTGCTGCAGTATGGAAGGAAGTGTTATACCACCATTCAGCGAGAGGTAACCACTTGACCCATTGTGTTTGTTTATCAGATATAGAAAAACAAAGATATCATTCCAAACATTTATTTACTATCTCAGTTTGACCATCAGATTGAGGATGATAAGATGAGCTATGAGCCAATTGAGTACACAAATAAGAAAATAACTCCGTCCAAAAATTTCCAGTAAAAATGGGATCTCTGTTGCTCACAATAACCCTTGGGCTTCCATGTAGCTTTTGAATTCTGTCCATAAATATAGTAGCAACTGTACTTGCTTTAAATGGATGAGATAATGCACAAAAGTGTGCATACTTGGTAAGTCTATCAACTACCACCATGATGACATTATTTCCTTCGGACTTAGGTAAACCCGTGATAAAATCCATTGAAATCTCCTCCCAACGTTGACTTGGAATGGATAAAGGTTGTAGAAGTCCCGGGGTCTTAATTGTCTCAACTTTATTCTGCTGGCAAACCAAACATTCCATCACAAACTTTTGAATATCAGATTTAAGGCCATCCCAAAAAAAATCTTTCTTCACCCTGTGGTAAGTTTTTAAAAATCCCGAGTGTCCTCCTAAAGGAGAAGTGTGCAATTCCGAAAGAATCTTTTGTTTTAGTTGGGAATTCTTACAAAGATATAAGCGATCTTTGTACCATAAGGAATCATTTTTCCAACTAAATGTATCAGATGTACTAGGATCTTGCCGCAACTTTTGAATGAGTGTCCATACATCTTTGTCCTTCTTCCATTCATCTCTTGCTTCAGTTATCCAATCTGGTTGGATAATAGAAATGGCACAAAGCAATGCTTCCACCTCTTCATTATTTCTTGAGAGTGCATCCGCAACAACATTAAGCTTTCCTTTTTTGTAGATTATTTCAAAGTCATAACCCAACATCTTTGTGACCCATTTTTGCTGCTCTTCTGAAGATAGTCTTTGTTCCAAAAAGTGTTTAAGACTATCATGATCAATTTTTACCTTGAAGTGTCTTCCCATTAGGTAAGTTCGTCATTTCTTTAGTGCATGCAATATTGCTAACATTTCCTTCTCATAAATAGGTTTCTGTAAATAATTTCCTTTGTTTGGACGAATTTCAAAAGCAATGGGTCTTCCTTCCTGCATTAAAACAACACCAATTCCATTTCCTGAGGCATCACATTCCACAATAAAGGTTTTTTTGAATTCTGGCGTAGCTAAGACAGGCGCTAGGCACATTGCCTCTTTAAGATGTTCAAAGGCCTTATTTGCTTCAGCAGTCCATGAAAATGCATTTTTCTTCAATAATGTTGTTAGAGGTGATGCTATTCTCCCATAATTCTTAACAAACTTGTGATAATACCTTGTTAACCCGAGAAATCCTCGCAACTCCTTTATGGTTGTGGGGACTTTCCATTCCTTAATGGCTTTAATTTTGTTAGGGTCTACTTTAACACCCTCGTGAGATACAATATGACCTAGATATTCCACCTCTTGTACTCCAAAGAAACATTTGGATTTTTTTGCATATAATTGTTTCTCCCGCAATAGTTTGAGCACCCTTTCAACATGTTCAACATGATCCTTCCAAGACCTGCTGTAGATTAGTATATCATCAAAAAATACTAGCACAAATTTTCTAAGGAAGGGTTTGAAAATGGAATTCATCAACCCTTGAAATGTAGAAGGTGCATTGGTAAGGCCAAAAGGCATGACCAAAAATTCATAATGACCTCATGAGTTCGAAATGCTGTTTTTGGAATATCTTCAGTCTTCATTCTAATTTGATGATATCCTGAACGAAGATCCAACTTGGTAAAATAAATTGCTCCATGTAATTCATCCAATAATTCATCAATCACAGGAATGGGAAATTTGTCTTTAATGGTGAGCTTATTGAGCTCCCTATAATCTGGACACATTCGCTATGATCCATCCTTCTTGTGTACCAATACTACAGGAGCAGAGAAAGAACTTTGACTAGGTTGAATTATACCCGCCTCTAACATTTCTGCAATCATATGTTCAATTTCACTCTTTTGGATGTAAGGATATCTATAAGGCCTGATGTTTGGAGGAACACTTCCTGGAATCAGATGAATAGCATGATCATGATCGCGAATAGGTGGGAGTCCTTTGGGAGTTTCAAACACCTTGGAATGATTGTCCAAGACTTGTTGGAGATCTGTAGAAATATTGATTTTGATGTTGGAACTTCTAGTGAGCATAATTGTGCAATTACGCCTCGTTGTTCTTTCTTTAGAAGCTTTGTCATGACATTAGAGCTTATTATCTTTCCCGGCTTCCCGCAATACCCCGTAATTCGACTTCCTTTCCTTCTGGAAAAAAAAATTCAAGAAAAGTTCTTGAAAATTAAAAGCTATCGTCCCCAAAGATTGTAACCATTGTACTCCTAGTACAACATCAGCACCTCCCATAGGAATGGAAAGCATTGGACTAGTCAATACATATTCCCCCATGGTTAGCTTGATATTATGGAATTTTCCAGAGAAATTTATAGCTCCTCCATTTGCAACCATCACTTGACATTCTGGTGCTGGGTATAGGAAACAATTTAATTCCTTGGCTACCTTACAATGAATAAAATTATGGGTGCTACCCGAATCAATCAACACTATTACCTTTTTCTTCTTGATTTGTCCTTTTATCTTGAGAGTTTGAGGAGTGGTAATTCCTGCCAGTGCATTACACGATATGGTCGCATTCATTTCTTCCTCTTCTAGGGCTGGTTCCTGGTGTATATCCTCTTCTTGTTCATTTTCTTCTTCCTCTTCACAATCTATGTAAAATAATTTCTTCTCAGCACACTTATGACCTTTAGTGTATTTGCTATCACAACTGTAGCAAAGCCCTTTTGCTCTTTTTTGTTCCAATTGTTGTGGTGTCAACCTTGTAGGTTGTGGAAATCTAGGCGTAGCAACACTTCCTTCTTTATAGAATTGAGTGGTAGGCTTCTTTGTCGCCATAATTTTACATTCAACTTTTCTTGCCAACCTGAATGCCTTCTCCAATGAATCAGGTTCCAAAACACGAACTTCATGTTGGATATTATCCTTTAGAGTACCTAAGAAGAGATCAATCCTGTGTTCCTCTGGAATATTAGTTACCCTTATATTCAATTTTTGGAAGTCCTCAATGTGCTGCCCCACTAAACCCTTTTGTTTGAGATTTATCAATTGGCTAAAGAAGGTGTTGCTCTTTGTATCCTCATAATGTGCTATCATTTCCTCCGTAAAATTGACCAAGTGACAATTTTTTTATGGGAGCAAAGCCATCGATACCATACAAATGTATTTTGTTCTAAATGTAAAGTTGCAATGCGTACCTTTTGTATGTTTTGCACGTTATGGAGATCAAAATATTGCTCCATTTGTAGTATCCATGTTACAGGATCCTTTCCATCAAACTTCCTCATATCCATCTTTGGAATATGGTGGTTCTTCCCGCCAACATTAGAGTTTATGAAATCAAAATTAACATTTATTTTTTCCTCATCATGAGGTTCTTCTACTATCTTTTCACCATTAGGAAACCTTTCTTGTATCAACTTTGTCAAACCTTCCATGTCTTCTCTTAGAAAATTCTTCATGTTTTCCATTTTCTCATCGATCTTAACTTCCATGTCATCCATCTTAGATTCCATGCCAACATCCATGCCATCCATGTTAGCTTCCACGCCATCCATCTTAGCTTGCACGCCATCGATCTTAGCTTCCATGCCTTTCTTCAAAATTTTCATTTCATTTTTTGTTTCTCTTTGCGAGAGTGAAATTTGTTGCACTTGCTCTTGTAATTTTGATATGTCATGTTGCCATTCTTCGTCTTCATGAGTCATAGTAGAGCTTTCCAAAGGCTTAATGGGTGTTGAATTCTTTTTAGGGACCATTTTATAATCCAATACTGATATCTATTCTACAATATGCCCTTGCAATCAATTCAACTTGATTCTTCAAACAAGACTTATGCAATTCGGAAAAAAAATACACACCTTTTACTTGCTTTTGAGGAGCTCGATATTGAAATTGTATTATCTCTATGATTGCGGAACTTAAATATCTGAAATTTAGTACTGAAGTATCCCTCTGAATTCTATTTTGAATGCCACAAGTCTGACTTCATTTGGATTCTCCAAGACAAAGTTATGTCCAATCTCCCATAATGACCTAATTATGGACTGGTTCAGTATAGCGAACTTGTACGACTTTGCACGTGTCACTGTTTTGTCCTTCACCACTGAAATTGATAGCTAAGAAACAAAAGTCTATGTGCTTGCGAACACTTTTTACGACACTCCAATCCGATGCTCAGAGAGCGAGTTATTGAAATTTTCCCACGATCACCTTTTTTAGATGAAATTCAGGAGCCTGAAAAAGCACTGCATTCCACAAATCATATCTTCGAAAATATTGCGAACCAAGATCTGAAATTTTTTTAAGCGTTTCCTTAGGATTTCAGCTTCTCACCATAAAAATTTCAGATTCTGAGCCTCAGTAGAAAAAACGTTATAGCGCAAATGCCATGATGACCTGTTTAGGAGCCTGAAAAAATATCTAACTTCCACAGATCATATCTCTGCAAATATTGCGAACCAAGCTCTGAAAATTTTAGAAAATCTTCCTCAGGATTTCGGCTTCACACCCTAAACATTTCAGCTTTTGAAACTTCATAGAAAATGAGTTATAGCGAAAATTCCACGATGACCTGTTTGGAGCAGAGAAACCCTAGAATCCAAAGCTCTGATACCAAATGTTGTGTAACCAGCTCCAAAAAGAGAAGAAAAGAGATATCAACGCCTTAGAAATGAGCCACTTTGAGGGGGTAACCTCCAATACATTACATAAATGAACAATTCTTGGATGATACAATTCACAAAACCTCCTTTATATATATAGGAGTCCATGGGGCCATAATGTAATCCTAGTGGGCCACAATGTAATCCTAGCCAACCTAACAATAATAATTTAAGGGCACAATAATAAAAAATTGGGAGGTTTACACTAACAATAATAAGGGACTATACTAGTGATATAGGGACCTAACATTTTATGGCTAATATGTTACCTTTTTCAGAATTATTTATTTTCGTTATACCCTATAATTCCTATTTAAGCACTATTTTTCCAAGTTTTGTGGTCATAATTTTTTACCAATTATTTTTTCCATGACATCTTCACCCATAATTGTGATTTTCACCCTATTTTTGTTTCTTTACACCACTTCCATCATTTCCCTTGAAAACCAAAATAATCCAATATAGTTAAACAAGTAATAGTGTGGAATTGAAATGATCCTCAAACCAACCATCATAATTTGGGATCTCGTTCTAGAATGTGTGTTGAATCAAACCTAGAATTGAATACATACTTCCATAAACACAAACTTAGCATTGAAAAACATGTGCTAATTATTGGTATAAGTGTTCATTCATTCCTAATAAAAAAATATTGATGTTTCTGAGACTAACATCCACCTACCTTCCTTCCTCTCCATTTTCACATGTGGTTGAACATGGCAGGACTCCATGCATTCTATAATTCATGCACTCTTTTTTGACATTACTTCTCTCCCCAATATTTTCACCCTTGCCTCCCATCACCCCCTCCTCTCTCTCTATTTACTTCCCTCTCCCTAACCCCCTCCATCCCATGTCTATTCCTCAAAACCTAGATGATCCTATACATAGGAATGTTTATCCATAAGAAATTCCCTTGCTAAAATAATATAATTAGAGTAAGCAATGAAAAAATTATTAAAATTAGTACCTTACCTTTTCCATCCCCTTGTGTAACACTTGAATTTGTATTTACTAAACAAAAAATTTCTTTCAATATCCTCAAATAAATAATTTTCTAGAATATATAATCTTAGGAGGTGTTTT
Organism: Pinus albicaulis; assembly: GCA_034641835.2. Classification (NCBI taxonomy): domain Eukaryota; kingdom Viridiplantae; phylum Streptophyta; class Pinopsida; order Pinales; family Pinaceae; genus Pinus; species Pinus albicaulis. The sequence goes on along the minus strand of CM076581.1, from coordinate 1,274,516,949 downwards.
TCCCTAACCGTAGCCTAGTGCTAGGATACAACATTATAGATGATTTTCCCATCTAAGTTCCAGTTTGAATTTTATGGAAATTTGTGACTTCCTTACTATAGCCATTAACAGACATATTTTGAATCTTGTATCGGCTTATAAAAACAAAATAGAGAGAAAACATATTTCCATAAGATCAAACACATCCGTTTGGCCAAGGCACAAGTGCAAACATTAACAACAATCACTTATGTCTGTTTCACAAAAAATAAATCCCTTGTGTAAAATTTTTATTAGCCTTTACTAAGAGGAGCCTTAGATTTTAATATTCTCAAATTAATAATTTTTTAGCTATGGAGTGCTAGGAGGGTGGCGTGACTAGTTTTAACTTAGTACGATGATTCAAATGGAATTAATTGTTCATCCATTTAATATTTTTGTTAGAATTTGATGGCAAATCATATCATTATTCTGAAATCCATTCATTGACATATGGTGAATTTGGTATAGGGGTATAAAAACCAAATCGAGTAGAAAAAATGAGTTCTATAGGCATTGGAACGTGTGTTTTTCTAGACCAAAAATATTCTCATTTGAACAAAAAATGTCAATATATTCCTTCAAATATGTCATCCATACTCCTATTAATCAAGATTCGTCGCTTCCTATTCCTCCTAGCCTCGTGAAAGAGGCTACATCAACTGGATCAAAGAATCCACTAAATATCAAGAAAAAATGATATGAAGTCAAATACATGGCTTCATGATAATACATGGTTGTAACAATGATTCCGAAAAACCCATACATGGCATAAAAAACTCTCATTAATATATCTCAAAGCATTCTTGAATAATTACTACATAACCAACATGACCCAATGATAAAATAAACAATGTTATAGGGATTTATCTCACACTCTATGGTTCATAGATGTATGAAACAAAATGACCCACTACAATACATTTCAAACACCATGGCTTCCCTCTATGCATGATTGATACAAGAGTGATACAATCTCATCCACATGCCCATGCATGGTTATCACAAGTGCTACTAAAATGCACAAAATATTTCCCTCTTCATTCCATTTGTAATTGAATGATATAATGCATGTACATGCCATTTATGGGAAATAATATGTTCTCTATGTATGTCTAGTAGCAATAATAAAATCACAATACATAGCACATTATAATAGATAGCTACTTTCAACTCCTCAGCCATAATATGAAACATCAAAAGTAAAATAAATGTGATGTCAATGAAGGTTGTTGATGGAATCTTATGTTCTCACAAGTCATAAAATATAGAAACAAATAAAACTAATTATAAACATGTCAAATACCAATCAACAAAACCAATAACCTCCCTATAGAAACGTCATGCAAAGAGCACAAGATAACCACTATATTCTGTATAGACATCAACAACATGTTATTCTTAATTGGTAGTAGCAACAAAAATATCATGACACAATGATATTAGAATATAACTCCTCCTCATTAATGAAAGTGATATATCATCATTAGACTAAACCACATACAAGCATACTTCTATAGCACTAATAAAAAATAACACATCAAAGAAGGAATGTGAAATAAATTATATATATAATAGCAACAAAACATAATATTTTTCAATGAAGCACCACCAACAACTCATGAACTCATAATATATTTTGAACTCTCACTATCAGGGCCAACACACTCTCTACTCGTATAATGAGATCAAAATCCCAAGAAATAGATGCATGTCAGTATCTTAAACCAAAACATCATAGGAAACAATTACATGCTCTTTGAAAAATCATGCCACATCAGACTAGATCCATGCATATCAATACTAAAAACCACAAACAACTCTCTAATCCAACTCTCTCTAACTCATAATATCATCACAACTAAATCATATAAATTCCCAATTCCCCAATAGTGGCATGTATGATACATCGAGATATATATATATACCATGAGTAGAAATATGCACACTCCAGATGTGCTAACTCCAATGCAACATCATATGATATCCATAACATTATCACATGCATGATAATACATGAAATTAATGTGATATAGAAATATGAGCACTAGAACATACTAACTATCCCATGCAAGCATACTAACACATCCTAAGAGAAAAATATGAACTAGAGTAATCATGTGACAGCAACAAAAAATCCTTTTTCAACAATATAGGGCAAGTGCATACTATAAAATAAGTTCTTTGTTATCTCCTTAAGAGCGAACATAATGGAAACACTATGGTAGTCCATTAGAAGCATTAATGCTGCCGCTGAATGTGTGATATCCCTTCACTCCTTGAAAAATATATCTATGAAGAGTTCATGCTCTAAATCCTGATCACAAAACTTTGAAAAAATTCACCAATAGTACCATAAATCATTGTATCATATAATTAGCGACAAAAGGAATGATCTTCAACAAACAAAACTAATATAAATCATGACATGAAAACAACCTCCCATAACCTCGTCATAGGCTCTCACCATATATATCAATCATTAAAAATATGCAATATAAATTTTCTTCAAACAAACATGTGGAGGAACATCACAATTCTACTAAATTATATCATTTACCATACACACAAGGTCAAATGCATGATTTTCATGTCATCATAATAATAAACATACAAATACTCCAAAAATATCAACAAATATATGTTGTTGATGTAGCTGATGATAAATAGAAATGAGGATAAAATTTGAAATAAAAAACAATACTTCAAAGCTTATGTATCCCACCCTGAGCTCATGCATCACCTTCCTAACACTTATATTTGTCTTCATACAATATCTTAGATATGGCTATACCTCCAGTGGTCTACACCCAACTCAATATGTTTCCATATGTTCCCCATGAGACCATGCAAACCTCAATTTTTTAGGTCCCTATATTACCAGTATAGTCCCTTATTGTTCTTAGTGTAACCCCCTTATTGTTATTATTATACCCTTGTAACCCCCATGTTGTTATTATTGTTCCCTTAAATTATTATTGTTAGGTTGGCTAGGATAACATTGTGGCCCCATGGACTTCTATATATAGAAGGAGGTTTTGTAATTTGTATCATCCAAGAATTGTTCATTCATGTAATGTATTGGAGGTTGCCCCCTTGAAGAGGCTTATTTCTAAGGCATTTATATATTTTTTCTTCTATTTTTGGAGCTGGTGTCACAACATTTGGTATCAGAGCTTTGGATACTAGGGTTTTCGCTACTCCAAACTGGTCATCGTGGAATTTTCAATATAAATTTTGTTCCACAAAGGTTCAGAAGCTGAAATGTTTAGAGTACGAAGCCAAAATCTTGAGGAACATCGTCGAAATATTTTAGAGCTTGGTTCACAATAGTTTCGGAGATATGATCTGTGGAAGTTGGGGCTTTTGTAGGCTCCTGAATTTAACCTAAACAGGTGATCACAAAATTTAGGCTATAACATTTTTTCTACGATGATTCAGAAACTGAAATTTTTAGAGAGTGATGCAAAAATCCTGAGATATCATCGAAAAATTTCTGAGCTTGGTTTGCAATATATTCAGAGATATGATTCGTGGAAGTTAGGTCACGTTCAGGCTCCTAAATTTCATCTCAAAGAGGTTATCATGCGAAAGTCTTCATAACTCTCTCTTCGAGCATAAAATTGGAATGCTGTAAAAAGTGGCCACAAGTACACTGACTTTAGTTTCATTTCTACCAATTTCAGAGCAAAAGGAGAAAAAAATGACATGTGTCAAGTTGTACAAGTTCGCTCTACTGAACCATTCCATAATTGGGTCATTGTGGGATATTGGATGTAACTTTGCCTTGAAGAATCCAAATTAGGTCAGACCTGTAACATTTGAAAGAAGCTTTAGAGGGAAACTACAAGGCCTAATTTTATATATTGAGGATCTAAAATTATAGAGATAATTATATTTCAATATAGAGATCCTCAAAAGCAAGTAAAAGGTGTATATTTGTTTTCCCGAATTGCATAACTCTTTTTTGAAGAATCAATTTGAATTGATTCCAAGGGCATATTGTAGAATATATATCAGTATTGGATTCTAAAATGGCCCCTAAAAATAATTCAACACCCATTAAGCCTTTAGAAGGCTCTACTATGACTCATGAAGATGAAGGATGGCAACATGACATATCAAAATTACAAGAGAAAGTGCAACAAATTTTGCTCTCGCAAAGAACAATAGAAAATGACATGGAAGTTTTGGAGAAAGGCATGGACACTAAGATGGATGGTTTGAACAAAGACATGGAATCTAATATGGATGGTTTGAAAAATGGCATGGAAGCTAAGATAGATGGCATGGAAGCTGGCATGGAAAATGAGATGGATGACATGAAGGCTAAGATCAATGAAAAAATAGAAAACATGAAGAGTGATGTAAAAGTAGACATGGAAGGTTTGAAAAAGTCGATACAAGAAATGTTTCCTAAGGTGAAAATATAGTAGAGGAGACTCGTGATGAGAACAAAATAAATGTTAATCGTGATTTCATAAACTCTAATGTTGGCGGGAAGAACCACCACATTCCAAAAATGGATATGACGAAGTTTCATGGAAAGGATCCTGTAACATGGATACTACATATGCAACACTATTTTGATCTCAATAATGTCCAAAACACACAAAAGGTATGCATTGCAACTTTACATTTAGAACAAAATACATTTGTATGGTATCGATGGCTTTTCTCCCGTAAAAAAATTGTCACTTGGTCAATTTCTATGGAGGAAATTATAGTAATTATGAAGATACATAGAGAAACACCTTCTTTAGCCAATTGATAAATCTCAAACAAAAGGGTTTAGTGGGGGAGCACATTGAGGACTTCCAAAAATTGAATATAAGGGTAACTGATATTCCAGAGGAACACAAGATTGATCTCTTCATAGGTAATTTAAAGGACAAAATCCAACATGAAGTTCGTGTTTTGGAACATGATTCATTGGAGAAGGCATTCAGGTTGGCAAGAAAAATTGAATGTATAATTATGGCGACAAGGAAGCCTACCACTCACTTCTATAAAGAGGGAAGTTTTGCTACTCCTAGATTTCCACAACCTACAAGGTTGACACCACAACAATTGGAAGAAAAAATAGCAAAATGGCTTTGCTACAATTGTGATAGAAAATACACTAAAGGTCATAAGTGTGCTGATAGGAAATTATTTTACATAGATTGTGAAGAGGAAGAAGAAAATAAAGAAGAGGAGGATATACACCAGGAACCAACCCTAGAAAAAGGAAGAAATGAGTCTGACCATATCATGTAATGCATTGATAGGAATTACCACTCCTCAAACTCTAAATATAGAAGGACATATCAAGAAGAAAAAGGTAATAGTGTTGATTGATTTAGGTAGTACCCATAATTTTATTCATTGTAAGGTAGCCAAGGAATTGAATTGTTTCCTATACCTAGCACCAGAATGTCAAGTGATGGTTGCAAATGGAGGAACTATAAATTTCTCTGGAAAATTCCATAATATGAAGCTAAACATGGGGCAATATGTATTGAATAATCCAATGCTTTCCATTCCTATGGGAGGTGTTGATGTTGTACTAGGAGTACAATGGTTACAATCTTTTGGGATGGTAGCTTTTAATTTTCAAGAACTTTTTTTGAATTTTTTTTCAAAATGAAAGGAATTCGAATTATGGGGTATGGCAGGGAAGCCGAGAAAGATAATAAGCTCTAATGTCATGAAAAAGCTTCTAAATAAATAACAACGAGGCATAATTGAACAATTATGCCCACTAGAAGTTCCAACATCAAAATCATCTATTTGTGCAGATCTCCAAAAAGTCTTGGACAATCATTCCAAGGTTTTCGAAACTCCCAAAGGACTCCCACATATTCGTGATCATGATCATGCTATTCATTTTATTCTAGGAAGTGTTCCTCCAAACATCAGGCCTTATAGATATCCTTATGTCCAAAAGAGTGAAAGTGAACATATGATTACAGAAATATTAGAGGCTGGTATAATTCAACCTAGTCAAAGTTCTTTCTCTGCTCCTGTAGTATTGGTACACAAGAAGGATGGATCATGGTGCATGTATCTGGATTATAGGGAGCTCAATAAGCTCACCATTAAAGATAAATTTCCCATTCCCATGATTGATGAATTATTGGATGAATTACATGGAGCATTTCATTTTACCAAGTTGGATCTTCGTTCAGGATATCATCAAATTAGAATGAAGACTGAAGATATTCTGAAAACAACATTTTGAACTCATGAAGGTCATTATGAATTTTTTATCATGCCTTTTGGCCTTACCAATGCACCTTCTACATTTCAAGGGTTGATGAATTCCATTTTAAAACCCTTAGAAAATTTGTGCTAGTATTTTTTGATGATATACTAATCTACAGCAGGTCGTGGAAGGATCATGTTCAACATGTTGACAGGGTGCTCAAACTATTGCAGGAGAAACAATTATATGCAAAAACATCCAAATGTTTCTTTGGAGTACAAGAGGTGGAATATCTGGGTCATATTATATCCCACGAGGGTGTTAAAGTAGACCCTAACAAAATTAAAGCCATTAACGAATGGAAAGTCCCCAAGACAATAAAGCAGTTGCGAGGATTTCTCGGGTTAACAGGCTATTATCGCAAGTTTGTTAAGAATTATGGGAGAATAGCAACACCTCTAACAACATTATTTAAGAAAGATGCATTTTCATGGACTCCTGAAGCAACTAAGGCCTTTGAACGTCTTAAAGAGGCAATGTGCCTAGCACCGGTCTTAGCTACGCCAGACTTCACAAAAACCTTTATTGTGGAATGTGATGCCTCAGGAAATGGAATTGGTGCAGTTTTAATGCAGGAAGGAAGACCCATTGCTTTTGAAAGTCATCAAATCAAAGGAAAGTATTTACATAAACCTATTTATGAGAAGGAAATGTTAGCAATACTGCATGCACTAAAGAAATGGCGAACTTACCTAATGGGAAGACACTTCAAGGTAAAAAATGATCATGAGAGTCTTAAACACTTTTTGGAACAAAGACTATCTTCAGAAGAGCAGCAAAAATGGGTCACAAAGATGTTGGGTTATGACTTTGAAATAATCTACAAAAAAGGAAAGCTTAATGTTGTTGCAGATGCACTCTCAAGACAGAATGAAGAGGTGGAAGCATTGCTTTGTGCCATTTCTATTATCCAACCAGATTGGATAACCGAAGCAAGAGATGAATGGAAGAAGGACAAAGATGTATGGACACTCATTCAAAAGTTGCAGCAAGATCCTAGTACATCTGATACATTTAGTTGGAAAAATGATTCCTTATGGTACAAAGATCGCTTTTATCTTTGTAAGAATTCCCAACTAAAACAAAAGATTCTTCTGGAATTGCACACTTCTCCTTTAGGAGGACACTCAGGATTTTTAAAAACTTACCACAGGGTGAAGAAATATTTTTTTTGGGATGGCATTAAATCTGATATTCAAAATTTTTTGGTGGAATGTTTGGTTTTCCAGCAGAATAAAGTGGAGACAATTAAGACCCCGGGACTTCTGCAACCTTTATCCATTCCAAGTCAACGTTGGGAGGAGATTTCAATGGATTTTATCACAGGTTTACCGAAGTCCGAAGGCAAGAATGTCATCATGGTGGTAGTTGATAGACTTACCAAGTATGCACACTTTTGTGCATTATCTCATCGATTTAAAGCAAGTACAGTTGCTACTACATTTATGGACAAACTTCAAAAGCTACATGGAAGCCCAAGGGTTATTGTGAGTGACAGAGATCCCATTTTTACAGGAAATTTTTGGACGGAGTTATTTTCTTGTTTGGGTACTCAATTAGCTCATAGCTCATCTTATCATCCTCAATCTGATGGTCAAACTGAGATAGTAAATAAATGTTTGGAAGGATATCTTTGTTGTTTTGTATCTGATAAACAAACACAATGGGTCAAGTGGTTACCTCTCGCCGAATGGTGGTATAACACTTCCTTCCATACTGCAGCAAAAATGACCCCATTTATGGCACTTTATGGATATCATCCACCATCAATCACATCATCTTTAAGGGAAAATTCGAAGGTTCAAGCAGTGGAAGATCACATCGAGCATCAGAAAGAAGTTCTCCAACTCTTAAAGGATAACCTGAATTTGGCACAAAATCGAATGAAACAACAGGCAGATCAACATCGCAGCAAGAGAATTTTTGATGTAGGAGACTTGTTATTTTTACAGCTACACCCATACAAACAAATGTCCCTCAAGCAAGCTAAGAAGGATAATAAATTATTGCCAAATTGCTATGGTACTTACAAGATGTTGCAAAAGATTGGTACTATGGCATACAAATTGGAGCTTCCTGCTTCTTCATGAGTGCATCAAGTTTTCCATGTTTCATTCTTAAAGAAGGTTATAGGTAAAAATATTCCAGTTTAAATAATATTTCTAGAACTTGATGAGGAAGGAAAAATCATATTGGAACCTGAAGCGGTCACGTAAACAAGAACTCGATACCTACGAAATCGATCAATTTCAGAGTATCTCATCAAGTGGAAGAACTTACCCACTGAAGATTCTACATGGGAGGATGAGAATTTTATACAGAAGCACCCAGAGCTACTCAAGCGCTGAGGACAACACTTTTTTGAACGAGAGGGGAATGTTAGGTCCCTATATTACTAGTATAGTTCCTTATTGTTGTTAGTGTAACCCCCTTATTGTTATTATTATACCCCTGTAACCCTCATATTGTTATTATTGTGCCCTTAAATTATTATTGTTAAGTCGGCTATGATTACATTGGGGCCCCACTAAGATTACATTGTGGCCCTATGCACTCCTATATATAGAAGGAGATTTTTTAATTTGTATCATTCAAGAATTTTTCATTCATGTAATGTATTGGAGGTTTCCCCTTCGAAGTGGCTTATTTCTAAGGTATTGATATCTCTTTTCTTCTATTTTTATAGCTAGTTTCATAACACAACTTTTGGTGGGTGTCTCTTGCTACTCATTTTTCCTCCAGACTTTGATGGGTCGAACTTCGACATGTGCATCGCTTTATTTCTTCATGCATGGATGCCCTTACATGATCTTTTCTCTTTGAATTGATTTATTGTAAAACATGGGAATTTTTAATCTTTTTCCTTACAGCCAATGTTGTCACACACATAACGCCTTATGTGACCAGCAAAAAAAGGATAAGACTATAATCTCATCTTCTTCACATAGGTCCTCCTTTGAATATCGTTATGGAAAAAATCATTCCATAAGAAACAATAACCATGAAAGTAACTATTATACCATTCTATATATTATATTCATTATAAATGAAATATTTCTTCGATGCTCTCTTGTGCTTTCTTCTCTATTTGTTGTTCTTTTGTTGAGTGGACTTGATCTCTTTACTTTGGCAATTTTCTACTATATGTTCATGTTTTTGACAGTTGAAACACTTTAACTTTATCATAATGGGAGAAAAAAATTTCTTGGTGAATGTACCTTTTATGGCTCATTCTCTTTCTCCTTTCTTGGTTCCTACTCTTGCAGATGACTCTCCTTTTTTAATTTTGCTACTAGCTTCTCCAATGTTTTTTGATTTCTTTAAGCGCTAGATCTAGTCCATTCCAATTCTTCTCTTGCAGATTCTACCTAAGCTTCCAAATTTTCACAATAATATATTGTTTCTTTAAGATGATTGATCAATACATCCTTGACTTTTCTTGCTCCTTTAAGCTAATTTTTTTAACTAATTATTTATTTTGTAGAAACACTCTTTTACATAAACAAATTGTAATAGTTTTTGATAATATTTATTCTCATGTGTGATCCTTTTAATCTCAGCTTCAAGGGCCACCTTTTTTTTCTTTTCTTGTCACCTTCATAAATTTTTTAACATAATTCCTCTATTAGACAATCATCTATGTTTGTTCTTGGAGAATCAATTTCAAGAAAATGATTATCATCCTCCAAATTAATAATATAAAGTATTTTACCATCACTTTTAGTACCAGGAAATGAGAATATATATGTATAATGGTCATGAAATCTACAATTGAAGAAAAATGTATTACTTGATATACCTGCACGGTTTTCATTAGCCTCATTGACTAGCAAAATGAGGGGATTTTCTCGATCTAAAGTTTTTATTTCTTATTTTCTACCCTTCAATTTCTAAGACATATTCTTCCTATTCTTGGTCATAGTTCTATGATCTACCCTTGAGTAGTTAAGTTTCACTAAATAGAACCAAATCTAATACCACTAGTTGGGAATGTAGATAAATACTGAGTGGGGGGGGGGGGGGGTGTAATCAGTAGTGATGGATCTCTTACAATTATTTTCTAATTAATTATTTAATCTAAAATTTATCATTTATAGCACCCGTGGAGAGGTAAAAACATCAAAACATAACACAAAACCACAAAAAAATAATAAACACATGGGACACCAATTATTTTAGGTAGAAACCCCGAAGGGACAAAAGCCACAAGTTGTTGTTCTATTTATTCTCATTCTCTTCTCATTAATAAATAAAATCATTACATTTTTACTTGGCCTCCACAATCTAGGAGATGATACACCTTTGAACAGTAGTCCTAGCCACCACTAGCTAGGAAGTATATACTCACATGACGTTGCAAGTCACTAGCTGCTAGAAGACACCACTCCCAATAAGTCTCACTCAACCATGATTGCATGGAGCTACCACTCCTTAAATATCATTTCAATGACCACCACTAGGAAGGAGAAACTACCCCTTTCTTTTTCATCCACTACTTAAGAAAGGCATCAATATCCTCAAAATATCGAATACATCCTTTCATTCATTTTCAGATGAAACTCAAAGCATGAATTCACAGCTCAAAAACACATGTAAGTTCTATTTGCAATATAATATTTTTTCCTAGAATAAATTATGCATAAAAAAAAAAATTCTGATGAATGCAATAGTAGAAAAAATACACTCAATTATTTTAAATCATTACTTACTCTATCTCCTTTCTCTTTGCATGAGATGTTGACTTGAACACACATCTGCTACCTTTTGCAACTTTTGCAAATTGCTTCAAATTGTTTGCAAAATGTTCCTCACATATTGCACACTCCTCTCACACACTTCATGAAACTCAAAATACATCTAACCCAACCTTTCCTATAAATAATTTCCTAACATAAATAATTTTCTAAAGTGATTAAAACAATAAGTACAAGAGAGTAGAAATTTCAAGAAATCTTTTCACACTATTGAAGTAGTCTGATATTTTGAAAATTTGTCCTCCTTAAATTGACCTTACCAGATCTTCATTGAATGATGGAAATTTTAAAATTTAACAATTTTCAAGATTAAATGTAATGTTCCATGACCTTTTTAAGAAAATAACATGGAAAAATACAATATAAAATACCCATGTAGTTAGTTGAGTGTGTGCACCATTCAAAAATTCAACGTACAATTATCTTAATTGGGATATTGTTATATATCCTTCCTAGTATCTGCCTACCTTCCTCCATCTACCTTTTCACATGTGGAGGACCTTGGAAATACCATATAAATTGTGGAATGTCAAATAATTAGTGCAATTACTTCTCCCCTATCTCTACACCCACTTATGTCCAATAACTCTTATCTCTCTCTCCGTTATCCGCCCCCACCTACCACTATTAGTGGTCCTCTAAGAGCAGGTTATCCTATATATAATAATGCTTATCCATAAGAGAATTCCTCAAAAAAGGAACATAATTAGATTAATGAATGGAATAATTTCTATGACTAATACCTTACCTTTTTCAGAATGATTTTTTTTTTATTATGCCCTATAATTCCTATTTAAGCACTATCTTTCCAAGTTTTGTCCTCATAATTTTTTACCAATTATTTTTTCCATGATATCTTCACCCATTATTGTGATTTTCACCTTATTTTTTATTCTTTACACCACTTCCATAATTTCCCTTGTAAACCAAAATAATCCAATATAGCTAAAAAAGTAATAGTGTGCAATTGAAATGATCCTCAAACCAACGATCATAATCTGGGATCTCGTTCTAGAATGTGTGTTGAATCAAATCTATCATTGAAGATCTACTTCCATAAACAAAAACTTAGCATTGAAAAACATGTGCTAATTATTGGTATAAGTGTTCATGCATTCCTAACAAAAACATATTGATGTTTCTGAGACTAGCATCCACCTAGCTTCCTTCCTCTCCATTTTCACATGTGGTTGAACATTGCAGGACTCCATGCATTCTAGAATCCATGCACTCTTTTTTGACATTACTTCTCTCCCCACTCTTTGCACATCTTGACCACCTTTGTTTCATAGCTAGTTATGAAGCATGAAGGTAAAATATTAGTGGAAGCACCAATATCTTCGAAGAATTTCTCCACGGTGCTTCATTTTTCATTGGAGGAGAAAATTCACATTGTTCCACTTGAACGTTTGAATTTTATGTTATTTTATTTGATATGAAATCTATTAGTCTAAATTACAATAGTGAATGAAGCTATGGATATTTTAGCCCCATTTTCCTTCATGGTAGGCTCTCAAGGAGCTATACAAATTTTTCTTTTATATTTATCATGGTTTGGTCTAAGCATTGTTCTTTCTAGAACTAGATTTCCTCTGTAGGTAGGTGTCTATCTAGATATACATGTATAATCTCTTTCTTCTATGGTTTATTTTTAGCATCTTTTTTTAGGAATGCTAGACCATTTTTGGAAAATCAACTAATAGGAGTAGAAAATGATCATTATGCACTTTGTAATAATATTAAAAAGCAATAGAAAACTCGCTAACAATATATATATATATATATATATATATATATATATATATATATATATAATTCTAATGAGTTTCCAATATTAGTTAAGTTAAATCCTAAATGCCTAAATAATTCCATGACTAAAATCGTTTAGTTACAAATAACTTGTTTGAAAAATACATGAACTAAAGATCTCATAACTCATATCACTAGAATCCCCATTGCAATAATTTGAAACATCCTATTTAAGTATTGAATTTCCATTTGAAAATTCACCCTTTGAAAATAATATATAATGATATACCAACCGCTAACATAAAGAATTATAGTAAAGAAAAATATGACAACGTTTTCATCCCTTTCACAAAACATAATTATGTTGATAGGAGTGTAAAAGGTTTTCAATAATTTTAGTTTAATTATAAATAATTATTAGGTGGGTGTTAGAGATTCAACCTCCATGAAGTATGAAATATGCCAAAATATTCATAGTAGTATTTACAGACCAAGGGTTAATATTTTTCTAAAAGTTAGTTAGGTTTTTTTTAAATTTGGACAATAAGAAATATATCATACACAAAATGTTTTGATACATGTGTTGATGCCTAGATCCACGGTAACCATCATAATCATCATCATCATCTTATTTTATCAATCATTTAATATATAAACTAAATTAGTAAAATATAATATGAAAATAATAAATCACTTAATAACCACTTAAAATATAATTTAAAAATCCTTGGACCACATAGTCGAAAAATTGTAAGCATAGGAGGCTCAGAAATATTTATGAAAAAGAGTCTAGGATTCCTAATGGCACAAGTTCTCCTATGGAACCCTAAGTGAAAAAACTTTGAAACTATAAGTTAAAATTTTTGGTGAGGAAACTTGGGAATAATGAGAAATATTGCAAAACTATGTAAGTTAATACTTTTACGTTGTTGATCTAAGTGCTCATTTATATATGATTTATAAATCAAATTATCGTTTTCTTTATTTCTATAGTTTGTATACTTTAATATTATTTTATAGGTTGTAATCCTAAAATATATTTAAACCATTTTTGGCCTATGGTATCCTACTAGGTGGGATATCTGTTGTTATAACCCATTGGGAGGTGTCTAATAGAATCAAATATTTCATAGATTTGCACATAATTTCATAGATCCATTCAAGGACACGTTGTGAACTTTGACTATAAATATGATTTCAAGAAACAAATGAGATTCTACATAGAATCTAATGTGGATTTTAAAGCCCCTGTGAAGACTTTCATAAATAAAACAAACATTAATGAAAACGATGCATAATAAATCTAAGGAATTGCTACATTTGAGGCAAATATGCATCATTTCTCTTTAGGGATCTCATCCTTTTTTATTTGGATTGTAAATTTTTTTTTTTCTTCTTCACTTACATTTTAACATCCATTACTTGATTCACAAATATACCAAGGAGTAACTAAATAAATATGTGCAAAACCATCTATGTATGGCTTTCCATCAAAATTTGTATAGTTGTAATTATGAATTCTATTTTCCATAAGTTAGAATTATTGTGGATATTTTGCAAAATGGTGGAAAAACCATTTTCATATGAATTTCACAATGTTATTTAAAAACCTCATTTTTTTGAAAGAGGTCAACAAAAGATTCCTATTTATGCATTTTGCTTGGGATGTTATATTTTCTCATATGACGGGTATGAATTAATGAAATATTATATCGATGGAATAGTTTTTATTCTAATGTGAATACTTTGTAACCAACACATCATAATATACTCACATGTTAATGTTAAAACTGAAATAATAAAAGAAAAGGTTAAAAGAAATAAAGTTTTAAAAAATATAATTTGTGAAGTTCATCTTTGGAAATGAGAAAGGATTTCCAAAAATTAGGAGAGTTTAAAAAGGGTTAAAACTTGTAAAAAATAAAAAAATAAACATTTTTTTGGTTTTATTTTCAAGTTATATGTGATCCTATAGGCTTTACATCTGGCTCATGGAGATGTGACCTAGTACTATCTAATTCGTCAAATTCGGTTGGGGTTCGTACCTCGGCCACACCAGCCAAACGAGATGACTCAATTTTTAGCATGTCTCCTCCGCCTAGGAAAAAACACAACCACCCCCCTTGAGGTTTCATCCTGGGTCTTTTTTATAATGAGGATCATCCTCAACCGTTTGTGCTAGTGTTAATTGATCATCCTCTACTCTAATTCCATGTTGTATATCGATATTAATACTCATCGATATTTTTAACAAAAAATGCTTCGTTTCTTTGTTAACACATCTTCTAATTTATTTTTATTTTGGATAATATATTTATTCGACAACTTATAATTTCTAATAACCATTTTACCTACAATTGTCCATTGCACTTATGGTTAATTCCTGGATAACCATTACATTATACTTGAACATTTGATAAATGACAATGAAACATCATTTAATTACCCTTATATTGGGGGTTTGCAATACCATTAACATACCTCTATCAATTTTTACAATCTTTTTAATACTATATATTAATGCTACATTATAATGGATACGAATCTTAACAACCCTCAATCATCTCATATTATTAGTATATAGATGATATTCAATATGGTGTTAAAATGATTGTAAAAACTATTAGTGACTTGCTCATATGCCAAGTAACCACGCCTTGGCGTATCAACTTACCCTTCATGAAATTCGAGGAATGAACCATTAATGAAATTCAACATTCTGGTGTACTGGTGTACTATGAAATTAAAACATTGCTTTGAATTTTAACTCCATATGGTGATTTCTTTGAGGACTGTAGAACTTGATTACGGATCTTATCGAATCCCACCATTTTGATTTGTTGTACTGCACCATTTATCGTTTTAATATACGAATTCTGACGACCCAAAGGTTTACAACTGTGGTTTGGTTTTCACATTAAATTCTCAGTCCATTGCATACGCATCGATCCCAATTTGATGAACACAATGAGGAAAAGTGTAAGGCTCTGATCATTTATGGTTTTGATGCCTATTGTTTTCAAATGCAGAATTTTCCGGAATAGTATCATTTTTTTTCTTCCCTATTTTCCGATTCATGGTGGCTCCTTCTCTATGATTTTCATGGCATGGGAAGGATTTTTGCATCGTTGAGATTTTTCAACCATGAGAAACATGACTCGAGCTTCCATGGCTCTCCACTATGAAGGTGTCTCAGCAATATATCTGGTTAAGCATTTGTTTATATATGTTTTTTTTATCAAGGCCTTCTTTCTACAGAATCATATATTGGTTCTAATTAGAATATCGATTTCGATTGATAGCTCTGTGGAATATTTTTTCTACCCACTCTACTGGCGAGTTGAATGGGAACTGCGACTTTGATATACATGTATAAAAATGATTTCAGTTATGACTTCTATGACACAGAACACATGGCATTTTATCATATTTGTAGTGCCCTTTCTTCCAAGTATTTGAAATTCATACAATTCTTCCTTCCGAATCATTTTCAATGGCTATATATATATAGCTCTTATTCTCTGATTATTATTCTCACTTACATAGGTCTTTGTAAACCCGGTTTTACCTACTGGGTTTAAATTCAACCCTTCTTCATTTATTCTAAAAAGTTTCCACCATAGTTTCACTGAGGTCGTATTTATAATAGAAACGATTTATGTTCACATATCTATGATTAATAACTGTTTACTTGTTGCTACAGGTAAGAATGTGTTCGATCATTATTTTTTTTGTTCTTTGGACGCGGTCGATTCCTGCCGCCCCCCCCCCCCCCCCCCCACATATATCCTGACACTAATTTGGGCATGTTCTCTAGGTTGGTAATCGTAAACAATTTCCACGCTTATGCGAGAGACTTGGGGAAATTTTTTGATGGCTATTATCTATCTTTTAGATTCTATGAATTTTGTGAAAATTATTAATTTCCATTCTAGTTTAATTTTCCATGACTTGTATAATTAAACTCCTATATTTGGGATAGGCATCCCTAGTTTATTTTATGTTGGATTTTTATTTTAGTAGTTATATCCATAAGACAGTACGATCTTGTCACTCTTGTTGACTGTATAATTCTCCTCCAGATTCACTAGTGACATTTTCTTTTCAGTACTATGTAATATTCCGCTCGAATCTCCTACACTTCTATTATTTGTTTTTATACGCATTTCGTTTTGACTGATATTTTCATGGTATTATTCTACCATAATTTGCAATGAGTTTCTGTTTCGATTTTGGGACCCAAATCGTGAGTTAAAGTTCTTTGCAATACTAACATGATTCAAAGTATTAATATGCCTGCTGATATAATTAACGAAATGGTTTTGACATATTAGCAGATCAGGTTTCTATACCTCTGTTGGATCCATGTATATATATCATATCATTAATTCCCAAAATTTTGGAATCGTTCTGGCTTTTAGACTTATCAATTTATAGTTGTTATATATATCTATGGGAAAAATACATGGGAGAATTTTTCTGAATCTGCATGTAAAATTTTATTTCTTAAACACAGATGTTCCATACTGGTAATAATATACCTCTCTCTGGTTTGACCAGATTTATAGAAACACTATTTACAACAGTACTTCCCATTTTATCTCTATTCTATACCCATAGTAGCTAAAATGATATTTCATTTCCCTTCGTGTATGTACTACTACAGAGTTAAAGTTTTTTGTTGCAGGAAATTTCCGTATTATGTTTCTCATTTACAATGTATAAAGAATACAATTTGTATGAATTTATAATATCACTTAGAATAAATATAAAATGTAATTCTATTAATAGAATTTTCTGTGTCTAATCAATATTACTCTTACCTCACAATGGTGAGAACAAAATTTATTTATACTTTGCACATATAAAATCGAACTATAGTGACCACAATGAATAATAATTTTGTTTAAGTATTTACAAGATCTATGCCTCTGCAATTTATATTCAACTTTTATTTGTTTTTAAGCATATGTATCATACCCTTTTCAGATTTAATATTTCCTTTACCCTCTTCACACAGGTATTATATCCACTTAATGCTAGAACAGGAAAATTAATTATTATTTTTTTTCAAGACAACTATTCCTTATAGTAGCAGATTAAATTTAGATTTAAATTATTTGAGGGAATTCATTTTGAATATCTCCAGATTTAAACCAAACTCTGGTTTAGAGATTCTGGTTGATAGTATTCCCGAGAATCTACTCCTACTACTATACAGAAATTTGGAAGATTTATTTCTTCTGTTCAATGTTGTTAAAGGTACGAAATAACAATCTCAGAAACTTAATTAAAAAGATCATCTACAGCAGTTATCAACATTGTAAAATAGCATATAATTTAATCATTCATAATATTTAGGTGCATACCACTTCTTCTGATGACCAGTCCTCCCAACCTTAGAGTTCTTCTGTCTCCAGAACTCACCCTTGAGCTAAGATCCTCTCCGAGAATAGACCAACCCTCAATCTATTTTGGAGTAGCTTATTTAAGCTTATGCTCTCCCCAAAGCCTGTTTCTAATTCTGCGTCTAGAATTACAAGATTCTTTTATTCCTGTTTGCCTAGGCTTCCCTTATTTAGGGACTTTAAAGCTGCTTTCTGCTTTTCCATCTTCTTACCTCTTCCAAACTACTCTCCACATCATTGGGGAAATTTAGATTTTTCCTCAAAAATCTAAATTAAAAATAAACTCTTTCAAGGCTTTTTGAAAGATTTTTTGGGAAAGTCTTAGCCTCTTTCCATACCTCATGGATTAGGCAAGTGATCTCAAAAATCTCATTTGGTCAATATGCACAAAAAATATTTTATTTATTTTTCATAAATAATTAATTAATTACATCCACACAAGATTTATCCATTGGGGTCCAATCCCCTTTCAACTGAAGTTCAAATGTATAACTTGAAAACATAAAACTAGGGGTATTACATTTTCCCCCTCTGAAAATAAACACCGTCCTCGGTGTTAACAGCTAACTACTAGAGTTTATTTTGAAACTAGATATGGATATTTTTCCATCATCTCAGCTTCTCTTTCCCACGTAGCTTCTTCAGAAATAAAGTGCTTCCACTACACCTTTACTCTTTCTATTTTTCGATTTCTTAATTCAATTTCTTCCCGCTCCAATATTTGAAGTGGTTCTGGAAGGAACTCCCCTTATGGTTCCACCTGTATCACATTCCAATCAACAATATGAGAAGCATCATGTACATATATTTTTAATAATGAAACATGAAACACATCATGCACTTTAACATGAGGAGGTAAGGCCAGCTTATAAGCCATTGGTCCCACCCTTTCTAACACCTCAAAAGGCCAACAATATCTAGGAGCCAATTTTGCACAACTTCCAGCATAAAGTGTTCTCTTTTTGGGTTTAATACACAAATACACATGATCACCCACTTTGAACTCTTGATGCACCCTCTTCTTATCCGCATAGTTTTTCTGTCGATCTTGTGCTATCTTGATGTTTCTCTAAATTTGTTTGACAACCCTTTCCATTTTTTGTAGATTATCTGGCCCCAATACTAGCTTATCTTCAGGTTGGCTCCAACTTAAAGGAGTACGACACTTCCTTCCGTAGAGTGCTTCAAATGGACTCATTTTGATGGAGGATTGATAACTGTTGTTGTAAGCAAATTAAACTAAATGCAAGTAGTCTTCCCATTTTTATGGCCTATCCATCACATACATTCTCAGCATATCCTCCAAGATCTGATTTGTTCTCTCTATTTGACCATCCGTCTGATGGTGATAAGTAGTACTAAAATTCAATTTAGTGCCCATGCCTCCAAATAGACCTTTCTAGAAGGCAACTGTAAACTTAACATCTCTATATGAAATAATCATCTTTGGGACCCCATGTAGCCTTACTATTTCTTTTAGAAACACATTTGCTACTTGGGTTGTCCCAAAAGTAGATTTTACAGGTATGAAGTGTGCAGCCTTTGTTAAAGTATCTACCACTACCATCACTGAGTCATGCTGATACTTTGTTTTGGGTAACCCAGTTATGAAATCTATAGAAACGGTGTCCCATTTCCATTCTGCAATTGACAAGGGATTCAAAAGACCAGCTGGATGTTGATGTTCAACTTTGACTAGTTGACATTCCATGCATCTCGCTAAATAATTTTCTACATCTTTTTTCATTCCTGGCCAAAACAATTTCTTTTTCAAGGTTGTAAGCATTTCTGATATCCAGGATGTCCTGAATATGGCTGTTTATGATATTCATCTAGAATTTATTCTTTCAAAGACTCCACATTGGGGATATACAATCTGTTTTTATAACAAATCAACCCTTTCTAGTTTAGGGTGTACTCAGCCATTTCTTTTTTCATCATTTTCAATTGCAGATTTTCATAATTGGGATATTGATCTGCTACCTTTTTAACCAATTCTTCTAAGTCAGGACTAGCACTACTACCAATGTTGCCTATGTTTTGGCAAGAATTTCTTCTTAGAGCATCAGTGATTTTGTTTTCTTTTGCTTTGATACGTTTTATGTCCATATCAAATTCAATCAAAAAAGACAGGCATCTCGCTTGTCGAGCATTTAAATCTATTTGAGAAAAGAAATACTTGAGACTAATATGATTTGTCATCAATGTAAATTTTTTTCCAAGAAGATAGTGTCACCACATCTTCAAGGCATGAATTACAGTAGCCAATTCTACATCATATACATTGTAGTTATGTTCATGTTTCTTAAGCTTCCTAGACTCATATGCAATAACATAATTTTATTGCAACAGAACTCCTCCCAATTCCTCTTTACATGCATCCGGACACATAGCAAACTCTTTGTCAGGATCTGCAATTTTCAGTATAATGGCTGTAGTAAGTTTTAATTTTAGTTGTTCAAAGCTGTTTTGGTATTTTTCAGTCCATTCAAATTTGGTTCCTTTTCTCTATAGTGAAGTTATGGGATATGCTATTGCAGAAAATGTTTCCACGAACCTTCGATAATAACCTACAATCAGCATAAATGATCTTACTACTAAAACATCAGTCGGCACTGACCATTCTGTAATAGCCTTTATTTTCTCAGGGTCCACAGCCAATCCTTGTTCAGAAATAATATACCCCAAATATTGAGTCTTGTCTTTATAAAATTCACATTTACTGAATTTGGAATATAGCTGGTTTTCATTCAAAGTCTGCAAAACTATCCTTAAGTGTTATTGTTGCTCTTCCACACTTTTTGAATAGACTAGAATATTGTCTATGAACACTAGTACAAATTTATCTAAGTATTTGTTCAAAATGTTGTTCATTAAGCAAATAAAAGTGGCAAGGGCATTTGTCAAACCAAAAGGTAGAACTACAAATTCGTAGTGACCGTACCTGGTTTGAAACGCTGTTTTACTGATGTCTTCCTCCTTAATTCTGAGTTGGTGATAAGTAGTCCTCAGATCAATCTTAGAAAATACTAAAGCCCCTCTCACCTAATAAAAAAGGTCATCTATTCTGGGAAATGGGTACCTATTTTTGATTGTCAACTTATTCAGTTGATAGTAGTCAATGCACATTCTAAAGGTTCCATCCTTCTTTTTCACAAATAACACCAGTCTGATGTAACCTTTATCCAACAATTCTTGTAATTGCATTTTTAACTCCATGAGTTCAGGGGGGCTCATTCGGTAAGGGGCTCTAGAAACAGGTGTTGCTCCTGGCACCAAATCGATTGAAAAATAAATCTCTCTTTTGGGGGGAATATGAGGAATCTCATCTGGAAAGGCTTCCTTAAATTCTCTTACCACTGGTAAAGTGTCTAGTAGGTTTCCTTCGGGTTTATTTCCTAATTCTTCAACATGTAAAACATATACTTGATATCCTTTTCTAGCTGTTCTTTTTAATTGTAGAGCTGATATTTGTCTTACAGAGATTGGTTTTGGTTTTCCTTTTAGTATAAAGGGTCTCCCTTCGTCATCTATGTAATGTGAGTTTTATTACAAAAGTTCATCATAACCTTTCTCTTTTCTAACCAGTCCATTCCTATTAGCAAATCATATGATCCTAAGGGCAGAATGTTTAAATTTACTTATGTCTGAGAATCATTTAATTTAATTGCTGTTTGAGGTAACTTATGAGTTACTTTTCGTTTGGAGCCAGTGGCTAACTGGACCAACCAAGACTGTTGAAATTTCTCAGTTTTGAGATTGCATTTCTCTACAACTTGTGGACTAATATAACTCAAAGAAGCACCCGGATCAATTAAAATTGTAACAGATTGGTCAGTAATATTACCTTCCATCTCAACCATAGTAGCCTGGTGTTCTGCTTGTCAATTCTCCAAGGCTGCACTGATAGTGGGTATGTTCCTTGCAATATCATTTACTGTGGTAGTTCTCTATCTCTCATAATCATCAGAATATTTATGTGTGGACAGTCCCTCAACAGATGAGGTTCTCTGCAACCCCAACATTTAAAAGGTTCCTACATTTTGATTGTTCCTTCTTTCTTATTATCCCCATCTATTTGTTTTGAACCAACTTGGGACTGAGTAGTTTGACTTTCCTTTGGTTTGTTAAATTTTTTTCACTGATGATCGCTACCAAAGTTCTTCAAGTAAGCTGGTTTTTGTTTCTTTCCTTTGAAATCACCCTTTTTTACCCAGCTTTTTCCATTTTCACTCTTTCCTTTAAATTTTTGGTAGCATAATATAGCTTTCCTCACCGCTTCATCCATAGTTTTTAGATTATCAAACTATATTTTCTCCTTGTGCACAATAGGCAAACAGTTCAAAAACCTTTGTACCTTTGCATTCTCTTGACGAATATAAGAAAAATACATTAACATATTTGTAAACTTGGTGACAAACTCATCTATGGTGAGCTATCCCACTTTGATTTCATGGAACTCCTTTTCTTTATCATCATAATAACGTTCCTTCAAATAGCGGTTTTTAAACTTGACCTGGAAATCTTCCCAAGTCACTATCTTTTCATCAATAGCATGAACCATTTTTGTCTCCTCCCACCACAAGGTAGCCTTACCCTGCAACTGGTAGATAGCTAGTCTGGCCTTCAGATTGATTTCATATTCATAGACCTGAAAATACTTAATCATATTCAACAGCAATGCCTCAACATCTTCCTCCTTCTCCCCATCATAGGAGGGAGGTTTAATTTTCTAGAATTCACCCTGTAATTCCTTCTTTTGTTTAGATTGATGTCTAGTAGTGTGATCTTCCTTAGAATCATCTGAGAACTTGCCTTTCCTCCTCTTTCTGAAACCTTCACCTTCTTGGCTATTCTGCGAGGTCAGTTCTCTTATCAGCTTTCCATGCTCCTCACTGGCTAATGACAGCCTGTCATTCTGGCTTCTTATCTCAGCCATATCCCATTGCAACCTGTGCAACATAGCCATCAAAGTAGCGTTGCGATCTGGCGTGTTATCTCCATCACCCAGACCAACATAAATTTCATCTCCTTCAGCCATTGACTTTTCAGTTCCAGTACCACTGTACACTAAACAAAACAACATCAGTAACATTTTTTTTTCCTTAAAAAAATAATCTATACCATGAGCACAACAACAGCTCAGTTTTTCTAACATGAGCTCTGATACCATTTGTAACACCTCTCCTGCTTTCAAATTTTTTTTTTCTACTTTAATTCCATGTTGTATATCGATATTAATAGTCATCGATATTTTTAACAAAAAATGCTTCGTTGCTTTGTTAACACATCTTCTAATTTATTTTTATTTTGGATAATATATTTATTCCACAACTTATAATTTATAATAACCATTTTACCTACAATCGTCCCATTGCACTTATGGTTAATTCCTGGATAACCCTTACATTATACTTAAACATTTGATAAATGACAATGAAACATCATTTAATTACCCTTATATTGGGGGTTTGCAATACCATTAACACACCTCTATCAATTTTTATAATATTTTTAATACTATATATTAATGCTACATTATAATGGATACGAATCTTAACAACCCTCAATCATCTCATATTATTAGTATATAGATGATATTCGATAGGGTGTTAAAATGATTGTAAAAACTATTAGTGACTTCCTCGTATGCCAAGTAACCTCGCCTTGGCATATCAACTTACCCTTCATGAAATTCGAGTAATGAACCATTAATGAAATACAACGTTCTAGTGTACTGGTGTACTATGACATTAAAATGTTTCTTTGAAGTTTAACTCCATATGGTGATTTCTTTGAGGAATATAGAACTTGATTACGGATCTTATCGAATCCTGCCATTTCGATTTGTGGTACTGCACCATTTATCGTTTTAATATATGAATTCTGAAAACCTAAAGGTTTACAACTGTAGTTTGAGTTTTCAAATTAAATTCTCAGTCCATTCCATATGCGTCGATCCCAATTTGATGAACATGATGAGGAAAAGTGTAAGGCTCTAATCATTTAGGGTTTTTCTGCGTATTGTTTTTAAATCTGGAATTTTCTGGAACAGTATCATTTCTTTTCTTCCCTATTTTCTGATTCATGGTGGCTCCTTCTCTGCGATTTTCATGGCACGGGAAGGCTTTTTGCATCATTGAGATTTTTCAACCATGAGAAACATGACTCGAGCTTCCATATGTCTCCGCTATCAAGGTGTCTCAGCAATATATCTGGGTGAGAATTTGTTTATATATGTTTTTGTTATCAAGCCCTTCTTTCCACATAATCGTATATTGGTTCTAATTAGAATATCGATTCCGATTGATAGCTTTGTGGACTATTTTTTCTACCCACTCTACTCGCGAGTTGAATGGGAACTACAACTCTGATATACATGTATGAAAATGGTTTCAGTCACGACTTCTATGACACAGAACGCATGGCATTTTATCATATTCGTAGTGCCATTTCTTCCAGGTAATTGAAATTTATACAATTCTTCCTTCTGAATATTTTTCAATGGCTATATATATCTAGCTCTTATTCTCTAATTATTATTCTCACTTACATAGGTCTTTGTCAACCTGGCTTTTACCTACTGGGTTTAAATTCAACCCTTCGTCATTTATTCTCAAAAGTTTCCACCATAGTTTCACTGAGTTCGAATTTATAATATAAATGATTTTGGTTGACATATCTATGATTAATAATCATTTACTCGTTGCTACAGGTAAGAATGCGTTCGCTCATTAATTTTTTTGGTCTTTGGACGGGGTGGATTTTGCCCCCCCCACATATATACTGACACTAATTTGGGTGTGTTCTCTAGGTTGGTAATCATCAACAATTTCCACGCTTATGCCAGAGACTTGGGGAAATTTGTCGATGGCTATTGGCTATCTATTCATTTCTATGAATTTTGTGAAAATTATTAATTTCGATTCTGGTTTAATTTGCCACGACTTGTATAATTAAACTCTTATATTTAGGATAGCCATCCCTAGTTTATTTTATGTTGGATTTTTATTTTAGTAGTTATATCCATAAGACAGTACGATCTTGTCACTCTTGTTGACTGTATAATTCTCGTCTAGATTCGCTAGTGACATTTTCTTTTCAGTACTATGTAATATTCCACTCGAATGTCCTAGACTTCTATTATTTGTTTTTATACGGATTTCATTTTGACTGATATTTTTATGGTATTCTTCTACCATAATTTGCAATGAGTTTCTATTTTGATTTTGGGCCCCAAATCGTGAGTTTAAAGTTATTTGCAATACTAATATGATTCAAAGTATTAATATGCTTGCTAATATAAATAACGAAATGGTTTCGACATATTATCAGATCAGGTTTCTATACCTCTGTTGGATCCATATATATATATATATATATATATATATATATATATATATATATATATATATATATATATATATATATCATATCATTAATTCCCAAAAGTTTGGAATCATTCTAGCTTTTAAACTTATCAATGTATAATTGTTAGATATATCTATGGGAAAAATACATGGGAAAATTTTTCTGAATCTGCATGTAAAATTTTATTTCTTGAACACAGATGTTCCATACTGGTAATTATATACCTCTCTCTGGTTTGTTCAGATTTATAGAAACCTTATTTACAACAGTACTTCCATTTTTATCTCTATTCTGTACCCATAATATCTAAAATGATATTTCATTTCCATTCATGTATGTACTACTACAGAGTTGAAGTTTTTTGTTGCAAGAAATTTCCGTATTATGTTTCTCTTTTACAATGTATAAAGAATACAATTTGTATGAATTTATAATATCACTTAGAATAAATATAAAATGTAATTCTATTAATATATTTTTCTGTGTCTAATTAATAGTACTCTTACCTCACAATGGGGAGGACAGAATTTATTTATACTTTGCATATATAAAATCAAACTACAGTGACCACATTGAATAATAATTTTATTTAAGTATTTAAAAGATCTATAAATCTGCAATTTATATTCATCTTTTATTTGTTTTTAAGCATATGTATTGTACCCTTTTGAGATTTAATATTTCCTTTACCTTCTTCACACAGGTATTATGTCCACTTACTGCTAGAACAGGAAAACTAATTTTTTTTATTTTTTTCTCAAGACAACTGTTCCTTATAGTAGCAGATTAAAGTTACATTTAAATTATTCGAGAAAATTCATTTTGAATATCTCTAGATTTAAACCAAACTCTAGTTTAGAGATTCTGGCTGATAGTATTCCCGAGAATCTACTCCTACTACTATACAGAAATTTGGAAGATTTATTTCTTCTATTCAATTGTGTTAAAGGTACGGAATAAAAATATCAGAAAATTAATTAAAAAGACCAGCTGCAGCAGTTATCAACATTATACAACATCATATAATTTAATCATTCATAATATTTAGGTGCATACCACTTCTTCTGATGACGAGTCCTCCCAACCTTAGAGTTCTTCTGTCTCTAGAACTCACCCCCGAGCTGAGATCCTCTCCGAGAATAGACCAACCCCCAATATGTTCTGGAGTAGCTTATTTAAGCTTATGCTCTCCCCAAAACCTGCTTCTAATTCTACGTCCAAAATTACAGGTGCTTTTATTCATGTTTTCCTAGGCTTCCCTTATTTAGGGACTTTAAAGCTACTGTCTGCTTTTCCAGCTTTTTACCTCTTCCCAACTACTCTCCACATCATTGGGGAAATTTAGATTTTTCCTCAAAAATCTAAATTCGAAATAAATTCTTTCAAGGATTTTTGAAATATTTTTGGGGAAAGTCTTAGCCTCTTTCCATACCTCATGGATTAGGCAAGTGATCTCGAAAATATCATTTTGTCAATATGCATAGAAAATATTTTATTTATTTTTCATAAATAATTAATTAATTACATCCACACAATATTTATCCATTGGGGTCCAGTCCCCTTTAGACTGAAGTTCAAATGTCTAACTTGAAAACATAAAACTAGGGGTATTACACTAACGAGGATCATCCTCAACCATTTGTGCTATTGGTAATTGACAATAACAATATCATTAAAAGGTAAATAAAAGATAAAAATTAAAAAAAAAACCAAAAAAATAAAAAATAGATTAAATAATAAAAACACTAATTTATAAATATATATAATAAAATATTTTTTATGAACAACAAGTTTTAGTGATTAATATAATCGATAATGGGTCCTTTGCATGTACAGTAGCATGAGAACATCGAAGTGATGCTGCAAATGGTGGTAACTCGACCACTCCATGTAGGTTAACATGAGAACATCGAAGTGATGTTGCAAATAGTGGTAACTCCACCACTCTATTTGAGATGTGCGAGTAATACAAGATTTCAATCTCTATACCTTTCCTCTTACAATGAATTCGTTACAACACTTCCAGTCCAAAGGAGGGTCATAACACTCCTTTATTATGTAATTATAAGGTATCAAGGTATTCAACGTAGAGTCATACTTAGGAAACTAAGATATCCACAATAAACGATAATGACATCTCGAAGGATTTGGTGTGGCATGAGGTAGATCAATTAGGTATCCCACGTTCTCTTCATGATAATTTTGTATGGTGTTTTCAGATGTGGGTGAATTATGGAGGGTATTTAGGACAATATCCTTATTGCACCTCCCAATTTCCCCACTACTTAGTGGATTTTATGGTTTTGTTTTCAATGCATTTCTCTGGTTCTATTTTACATTTTACCTTTTGGCTCATTGTCTGAGAGATTTGCCCACGTGAGAAAATATCCTCTTACAGAAAGCCTCCACAACACTCCACTAATGCACTCATTCCACCTCATGGGTTTATATAGTGACGTGTAATCAATAGAGAAAAATTTTCATCATTAGCGGGGTCTTCTGAAGAAAGTCCAAATTTTGGGGGAAATGATGCATTTCATCATGGTGCTTCATTGTAGTAGAACTAAGGAACCAAGCATAATTGTGTCGTACATTTATAATAGCTCATAGAAATCTTCATGGCCCAAGAATTAATGTATCAAGAAAAGGAATGATAAGAAATCTGTGAATTATAACGACTTCTTGGCCACCTTTGTTTCATGGCTATTTATGAAGCATGAAGGTAAAATATTAGTTGAAGCACCAATATCTTCCAAGAATTTCTCCATGGTGCTTCATTTTTCATTGGAGGAGAAAATTCACATTGCTCCACTTCAACATTTTAATTTCATGTTATTTTATTTGATATGAAATATACTACTATAAATTACAATATTCAATCAACCTATGGATATTTTAGGCCTATATTCCTTCATGGTAGGTTCTCAGGAGCTATGTGAATTTTTCTTTTATATTTTTCATGGTTTGGTCTAGCCATTTTTCTTTCTAGAACTAAATTTCCTTCGTAGGTAGGTCTCTCTGTAGATCTACATGTATAATCAGTTTCTTATATGGTTTATTTTTAGTCTCTTTTTCTAGGAATGCTAGACCATTTTTGGAAAATCAACTAATAGGAGTAGAAAATGATCACTATGCACTTTGTAATAATGTTACAAAGCAATAGAAAACTTGCTAACAATATATATATATAATGAGTTTCCAATATTAATTAAGGTAAATCCTAAATGCCTAAATAATGGCAAGACTAAAATCCTTCAATTACAAATACTTTGTTTGAAAAATACATGAACTAAAGATCTCATAACTCATATCACTAGAATCCACATTGCAATAATTTGAAAAATCCTATTTAAGTACTAAATTTCCATTTGAAACTTCACCCTTTGAAAATAATATATAATGGCATACCAACCACTAACATAAAGCTTTACAGTAAATAAAAATATGACAATGGTATCAACCCTTTCACAAAAATAATTATGTTGATAGGAGTGTAATAGATTTTTCATAATTTTAGTTTAATTATAAATAATTATTAGGTGGATGTTAGAAATTAAACCTCCATGAAATATGAAATATGCCAAAATATTCATAGTAGTATTTAGAGACCAAGGGTTAATAATTTTCTAAAATTTAGTTATGTTTTTTTCTTTTTAATTTAGGAAAATATCACCACCTAAAATATAATTTAACAATCCTTGGACCACATAGTTGAATTCTTGTAAGCATAGGAGGCTTAGAAATATTTATGAAAAATAGCATAGGATACATTAATGGCACAATTTCTCCTATGGAACCCTAAGTGAAAAAAACTTTGAAACTATAACTTAAAATTTTAAGTGAGGAAAGTTGGGAATAATGAAAAATGTTGCAAAACTATGTAAGTTAATACTTTTACATTACTGATCTAAGTGCTCATTTATATATGCTTTATAACTCACCTTATTGTTTTCTTTATTTTTATGGTTTTTATACTTCAATATTATTTTATAGGTTATAACCGTAAAATAGATTTAAACCATTTTTGGCCTGTGGTATCCTACTAGTTGGGTTGTGTCTTGTTATAACCCATTTGGAGGTGTTTAATAGAATAAATTATTTTTTCCATCCAAGTCCTAGTTTGAATTTTATGACATGCATATCAGTTCATGTACCCATTCAAGGACACATTGTGAACTTTTTCTATGGGTATAAATATAAAAACTTATAATCAAAAGACTATAAATATAATTTGAAGACACAACTTAGATTCTACAAAGAAAATAATGTGGATTTTGAAGGCCCTATGAACACTTTCATAAATAAACCAATAATTAATGAAAATGATGCACAATATATCTAAAGAATGCCTACAATTGAAACAACTATGCATCATTTCTCTTTACGAATCTCTTCTTTGTTTATTGTGATTGTAAAATATATTTTTTCTTCTTCATTTACATTTTAACATCCATTACTTGATTCAAAATATATCAAGGAGTAACTAAATAAATATGTGCAAAACCATGTATGTATGACTTTCAATCAAAAATTTTATTGTTGTAATTATGAATTATATTTTTCATATAGATAGTTTGTGGGATAAAAGCTAAAATTAGTGTGGAGATTTTTCCAAATGGTGGAAAAGAAAATTCATATGAATTTCACAATGCTATTTTAAAACCTCATTTTTCCCTAGGATGTCAACCAAATATTCCTCTTTATGCATTTTCCTTGGGATGTTATATTTTATCATATGACGAGTATGAGTTAATGAAATATTATATCGATGGAATAGTTTTTATACTAATGTGAATAATTTGTAACCAACACATCATAATATACTCACATGTTAATGTTAAAACTGAACTAAGAAAAGAAAATGTTAAAAGAAATAAATCTTTAAAAAATATAATTTGTGAAGTGCATATTTGGAAATGAAAAAGGATTTCCAAAAATTAGGATAGTCTAAAAAAGGTTAAAATTTGTAAAAAAAAAAGCAACATTTTTTTTGGTTTTATTTTCAAGTGGTATGTGATCCTATAGGATTGACCTCTAGCTAGAGGAGATGTGATCTAGTGGTATCTAATATGTCAAATTCAGTCAGGGTGCATACTCGACCTCAGCCACACCAGCCCTTAAATGACTAGATTTTTAGCATGTCTCCTCCCCCTACAAAAATGCACAACCACCCCCCTTGAGGTTTCATCCTAGGTGTCCTTTCTAACGAGGCTCGTCCTGAACCAATTGTGCTAGTGGCGCTTGACAATAAAAATAACATTAGAAGGTGAATAAAAGATAAATATTAAACCAATAAATAAATAAATTAATTAAAAATATATTAAATAATAAAAATACTAATCAATAAAATGGTGCTAACTCCACCACTCCATGTAGGGTAGCATGAGAAATTTGAAGTGATGTTTCCAATGGTGGCAACTCCACCACTCCAGTTGAGATTTGCCAGTAATATAAGATTTCAATGTCTATACCTTTCCTCTTACAATCAATTCGTTACAATGCTTCTAGTCAATAGGAGGGTCATACAACTCCTTTATTATGTAATTATAAGGTATTGACGTAGTCAACGTAGAGTCATACTAACGAAACTAAGTTAGCGACTAGAAACGATAATGACATCTGGAAGTATTTGGTGTGGCATGAGGTAGATTAATTAGATATCCCACCATCTCTCCATGATAATTTTGTATGGTATTGGAAATTGTGGGTGAATCATGGAGGATATTTGGGAAAATATCCTTATTTCGCCTCCTAATATCCCTGAATGGGTGCAGTCCATTGACTATGAACACGTGCCTTTTAGATGTTGAAAATGCCATAAACATGGTCACCTCTTCCACGACTGCCCTCTGAATGTGCCCCCCAGCAAGCCCTCTGCTGCTTCCTCTCCCCCTGATGCAGAGGGTTTTACTAAAGTCCAGAATCAGCAATTCCATAATAATAAATCCCCCCCTTTGAATTCTAAGTCCCCCCTTCAAGCTCCTGATCCGCCCTCAACCAGTAATAGCTTCGAAATCCTTGCTAATCCTTACTCAAAAATCCCTCAAACGGAAGCCATACCCCAACCCCTGCTAAACTCGGAGCCTGAGACTAACACTGGCCCTTCCAATAACATGGAGGTGGACAAATCTGGAGTTAATGTGAGCTAGATCAGTCTTATGGAGGATGAATCTGACATGGTTGATATTGGAGAACTGGACATTTTCACTCTGGAACAGGCATGTAAGAAAAAGGATTTTGATCAGATCTCTGAGAAAAAAATCGAGAACCTAACCGTGGCCCTCACCCAAGCGCAACAGCATAAAAAATCCCTAGGTATTCAATAGGGATGCCAATGGGATGGGAAGAAACTCTTTAAAGATTCAAAAAAAAGAGGTAGGAAAACTGACCTTCAAAGGACTATCCTCCTTGGGGAGATGATTATGGAATCTGGTAGGTACCCCAAACTTTCCAAGTTATTCCCACCCCGTGAAGGTAGTTCCCAATGAAACTCATCTCTTGGAACATAAGGGGTCTAAATAGCCCCTCAAAAATTCCTATGATTAAGAACTTGATTCAGATGGAAAGACCTCAAGTCTTTTTCCTGCAGGAAACTAAATGCACAAGCACTACCCTAGGTCCTATTCTCTCAAGGGCCTGGCCAGGCTGTCAGTCTGTTGCTATCGATGCTTCCGGAGCCTCAGGAGGTATCTCCATTGCTTGGGATCTGAAATCTGTCTCAATAAGTGATGCCCATGCAGCTCATAACTTAATCCAGGCTTCTTTCCACATTCACGAAACTAACCTGCATGGACATCTTTCCAATGTTTATTTCCCTCATGATATCACCAGGAAAATTTCTCTGCTAAACACGGTAGAACTACTAAACTCTACCAGAACTCATCCTCTTTGGATCATGGGAGGAGACTTCAACATGATAACTAACTTGGATGAGAAAAGAGGTGGTCGGGCAAAGCTTGAGGAAGACAGCACCCACTTCAAAGGATTTATACAACGGAATTGGTTGATTGATCTTCCCTTTGCAAATGGCACTCACACCTAGAACAATAAGAGATCTGGTTCACAACAGATTGCCTCCAGACTAGATCGCTTTCTTCTATATGACAATGCTATTCACATTGGGGGTGACTTCCAGACCTCAATCTTTCCTTTTTCAGGATCGGATCACTGGCCCATCTCTCTCCAATGGTCTAGACCAGGGGACTTCATCAAAATACCTTTTCACTTCGAAGCTTTATGGCTCACTCACCCAAGCTTCAAGGAAATGGTCCACTCTTCTTGGAAGGCATTCACCCCGCCTCTAGGCTCTCAGATGTTCTAGTTCCGGCAGCATCTCAAAGATCTTAAGGCTCACATCAAATGTTGGAATCACTCCACTTTCGGAAACATCTTTCACCAGCAAAAGCTTCTTGAAAAGGAAATGGTAGAACTCTAGCTTCATATCATCCAAGAGGGACTTAATAAGACATTGGATATGAAAGAGCAAAGCCTGCTCAAACAGCTGGAGGAATGAAGGCAGCAATAAGAGATTTTCTGGAAGCAAAAATCTAGAATCAGATGGTTAAAGGAGGGGGAACGGAACACCAAGTTTTTTCATCATTCCACCATCCAATGCAGGATGTGCAACAACAGTAGCTTTCTCCTTAACCAAACAGGAGAAACACTAGAAGACCATCAAGCCATAGAAGCAGAACTTGTCACTCATTTCAAATCGGTGCTGCAGGAAGACCAGATCGATAGGAAGCCAGCAATTAATAAAGTTCTTCAACACATTCATAAAATCATTACGGAGGATCACAATCACCTTTTACTGTGTCTAGTTACGCTCTTGGAAGTGGAATAGGCCATTGCCCAAAAAAAAGAAGGCAAGGCTCTAGGACCAGATGGCTTCACCTCTAATTTCTTCCATCACTTTTGGGTCCTGATCAAAAATGATGTTTGGCCTTTATTAGAGGAATCCAGATACGTACATTGGCTCCTACCATCTATCAATACCACCATCATAACTCTGGTCCCTAAGGAAGACCAAGCTGCCACTCCTAACAAATTCCGACCCATTGCACTCTGCAATGTCATCTACAAAATCATATCTAAGGTTATCACCAACACGCTCAAGCCGCTGCTTCCTCTGCTCATCTCACCAGAGAAAACAGGGTATGTGGAGGGGTGCCAAATCCTAGATGGCAATATCCTCACTCATAAGTTCATTCACTCACTGAAACAAACCAAAAAGCCAGATATGCTCCTGAAGATTAATTTATCTAAAGCTTTTGATAAACTTAGCTGGAATTACAGTCATCAGATGTTAGCTACATATGGTTTCAACCCTCCTTGGATCAGTTGGGTCATGAGTTTAATCTCTTCTTCCTTCTTCTCCGTCTTAGTCAATGGTATCCCCTCTCATCCCCTCTCCCCCTCCCGTGGCATTCGTCAAGGTGATCCTTTGTCTCCCTTTCTCTTTGTTCTCATGGCTAAGGGTTTAGGTCGCTCCATCAATCATGCTATCCACATGCAGCGACTCCGGGGAAATTTCGTTCATGGAGCCCCAGCCTTCACCCACCAGCAATTCGTGGATGATAATATGCTCTTCGGACATCCCTCTTCCCAAGAAGCCTCCGCCTTTAAAGGCTTACTGGATTTGTTTGTTGAAGCCTCGGGTATGACAGTCAATGCCTCCAAGTCGCAAATCTTTTTCTCTAATACTGCTCTCCCCATCCAGAATCGCATAGCCAGAATCCTTGGATTCTCCATCGCCAAACTGTCAGCTAAATACCTTGGCACCCCCCTGATTGATTCTGCCCTCAAGCACTCTTCCTGGCAAATCCTCCTGGACAAAATCGAGGCTAGATTATCCTCCTGGACTTTTCGTTCGCTTAACCTCCCTAGTAGACTCACTCTGGTCAAGTCAGTCTTACAATCCATGCCCCTCTATCTCTTCTCTGTTTTAGCTGCCCCCAAATGGGTCCTCAAGCAAATCAAATCCCTTCAACGCAATTTCCTATGGGGAGCCTCGGGAAAAAACAGAAAATGGGCTCTGGTGAAGTGGACAGCGATTTGCAAGCCAAATAATGCCAGGGGCTTAGGACTCCACGATCCTTAGCATAGCAATGCCATCATGGGTGCTAATTTTTGGTGGCAATGGTTAACTTCCCCTCTTTTCCCTTGGGTGAGGCTTTGGAATGCCAAATATGCTAACAACAAACCCACCTCAGAGCTCATCCGATTGACAGTAGCAGAAGCAGGTTCACATATCTAGAACGCTGCTAAACAACAATGCCTCCTAATCCAAGAACACAGCTTCTAGTAGGTCTGTGACAGCCGCACAGCTTGTTTTTGGATGGACTCTTGGCAACAGCAACCCAAAATGCTTAACACCATTAAGCCGCCCCTTTAGCCAGACATGATCACCCCTCTTGAAGCTACGGTTCATCATTTCTGGGAGGAGAACCATACTCAAGGTTACAGGCACTGGAAATCGGCAGCCTGTTGTCTGAACAATCAACAGGAACAGGCTCATCCAGCTCTGGAAGCAGA
This sequence comes from Pinus albicaulis, assembly GCA_034641835.2. Lineage (NCBI taxonomy): Eukaryota > Viridiplantae > Streptophyta > Pinopsida > Pinales > Pinaceae > Pinus > Pinus albicaulis. The sequence continues at coordinate 1,274,481,868 of CM076581.1, read as the reverse complement.
ATTAATAAGCAGGAAAATTAGATACTCAGATAAGCAGGATATCCTTCGATGGGGTCACACCTCAAAAGGCAAGTTCACCACTCAGGAAGCCTACACTCTGATGACCCATAATCAAGATCCCATTGATCCCATCTGGAAAGATCTTTGGTCACCGTATTTGTGGCCGAAGGTTTCCACGTTCTTGTGGCTTCTTTGTCATAAGAAAATCCTTCCCTGGGATAATCTAACAAAGAGGGGCTTTGCTGGGCCTTCCTGATGCCCCAACTGCCAGGAGGAAACCATCCAACATCTTATGACTACCTGCACTCTAGCTTCCTTCTTTTGGGGAAATCTAAGTTCCAAGTGCAGGAGGGATGGTAGAAGTTCAGGGGATTTAAACTCTATCATCCACAACTGGCCCATCGCTCCCTACAGATGTAATCTCCTTAACTCTCTCTGGAGGCTCATCCCCAGACTCACTTTTTGGACCATCTAAAAGGAAAGGAATAAGCGGATCTTCAAGAATAATTGCACTCCACCAAAAATCCTCTAGAAAAACCTCTGCAGCAACCTACAGGAAACCATGGCGCTTCAGAAATGGCATCAGGACGACCTCCCGACACTGCCAATTGAACAACAAATATGGGATAGTTTGCAATTTAAGCTCAACCTTGATCATATGCCAACTTGCAATCATGGCCTACAACAGAACATTCACGTAAATTGGGTCCCTCCCCCAAATGGCTTCCTAAAGCTTAACTTTGACGGAGCGTCCAAGGGCAATCCAGGGGAAGATGGGTTTGGGGGAATTTTCTGTGATCACAAAGGTAATCCTATGCTCATCTATTACAGATCTATAGGATGGGACACCAATAATTCCACGGATCTGGAGGGACTTTGACAAGCTATGTAGCTAGCTCAGCTACACAATTTTTTCCCCATTGAAATTGAAGGAGACTCACAAATTCTTATCAGTATGGTCCATAAGATTCTCTCAGGCTCTCCTCCATCTCAAGTTGCAGACAGCTAGAGACTCATGGCTAGACTAGAGCTCATTGCTGGTTGGTTGCAAGAGAATAGGGCCATCTGTCTCAAGCATACTAGAAGAATAGGTAACAAAGTGGCTGATCTTCTGGCAAACAAAGGTGTGATGAGTGCCCAATCCCTTTCAGCAGGGCCCCTCTCCATTATCAATGATAGTAAACTCCTTTAGGATTGCACTCAGTTGGTGCACCAGGACTGCAACACCCTGGATGCGGGTGTTAATTGTTGATCTGATGGGAGCGAGTCTGCGGGCTAGCGCATGGCATGGCCACATGGCCACTTGCGGGCTGCATTTATTTAACCTTGATACGATCAATTCACTAGGGCGTCACCCTGCGCGACATTTATGCCAGTGGGGAGGCCGAGATGACAAGCACTTCAAAATGCATTTGCTTGGTTCTTCGTCCCCATCTCTCGACTCGGCTTTAGGGTTCTTGGCTTGGATTCATCACAGCCTGCAGGTCTCCATGCCGATGCAACTCCTGCCTATTGGATCTAGCTGCTCTCTGGAAGCCGACTTTCCTAGCCTCCGCACTTTTGTTGGTAGGTATTTTCCTCTGGGCTGTTGTGTTAATTTCATCCCTGGTGTCCATTTTTTGGACAGTCCCTTCTGCTCCCTGCACTTCGCTTCTCTGCCCGGTCTCTTTTCTCCCTCCCCCCCTCTGGTGCCTACTTTCAATTCTGCTTTCTCCTTTCACCTCAGTGCTGCAATGCCAAGACTTAGGCATCGATTGAGATGCCGACAGGGTAGCTCCAGAGTCAGCACCATTAGTCGACGTCGCTCCACCTCCTCAAGCTCACCATATTCTTCTTCTCAGAGTCTCAGTGGCCGCTATCCGCCTTCGCGTAGTCAACGTGGAAGAGATCGTGGGCGTCATCCCCCCTCCTCCCCCAGGCATGGCACCTTTGTCTCTCTGCTGCCTCTTGAATCCTAGCCTGTCGTCTTTGCTTTTCTTCATAACCCTTCCACCGCCATCTTTCACTACCAATGTAATTCCAATCGCCCCTTGGTCATTGCGACGGTCTCTGTTTCGTTCAAAGAAATCCCTGAGGCAATTCCTGACCCCCCTCCTTTTGCACATCCTATTGATTTTTCGACCCCCCTCTTTGTTGCGCAAGCCTCTCAGCCTGTGGACAAAGGCTCCTCCCGCAAAGCTCGTGACTGCAGCTCGAGTATCCTCTAGGACCTTGGGATGCAGATTGGGGGTCGTGAAGCAGGTGTCGCTGCAATTCAAAGTGGTCTGGTCCCTGACGATGAGGATGTTTGCTGGTGCAGAATTGAAGAGGAATCACCCTCGGGAGACTATGGGCTCTAGCGCATTTGTCTTTGCCCAAGTAATTATGTCTAGTCTTTATGTCATTTTTGATGTTTCTGATTGCAACAAGTTTTGGTATGTCAAAGCTAGTTTCCTCTGTCGAGGCAGCTCTAAAACGTTGTTCGAGTCGGTTTCCCCTTGTGGGCGGCTCAGTTTTTTGCTAAGTTTTGTTATGTCAAAGCTGGTTTCCTCTACCGAGGCAGCTCTCAAACAATTCTCGGACCAGTTTCCCCTCAAGGGCGGTTCAATTTTTGTTATCTTGCTGACTGTATGTCGCCTCTGAAGGCCTTGAACTTGCTGTATCATAAGTTTCATTAATAGATTTAAACTTACTTAGAAAAAAAAAAAGTTAGTAAAATATATATTTAAAGAATTACTATATATAATTTTTATTATTTCTTCATTTTTTTAAATAATCTTATTCCAATAATTCTTATTTCATATTTATGTGATGAGATATCATTGCTCCTCCTCTATTTAACAATATTGTACATTACACACCTACCATATAAACCAAAATATATATAAATATAAAAAAATAATACATTTATTTTCTTTATTCATTCTCTCTTCATCTTTCAATATATTCAAAAAAATATAATACTATAAAACACTTCACGTAGAAATAAATTTAATGAAAATGGTATAATTGTAGAGATTTTTTTTGTTTTCTTTTGAAAATAATTTTCAATTTAGATATCAATTAAATATATTTTCATTTAATATTTTCTCCAATGAAATTGTTTTTTATAATTAAAAAATTATCTAATTAAAATAATAAGAAACGAAAATATAAATTTATTTTATGATTATAACTTATAAAATAATACTAAAGTATAAAAACTATAAAAAGAAAGAAAACATTAAGTTGAGTTATAAAGTATATATAAATGAGCACTTAGATCAACAATGTAAAAGAACTAACTAGACATAGTTTTGCAACATTTCTCATTATTCCAAAGTTTCCTCACCTAAAATCTTAACTTATAGTCTGAAAGTTGTTTTCACTTACAGTTCCATAGGAGAAATTGTTCCATTAATATATCCTAGCCTCTTTTTCATAAATATTTGTGAGCCTCCTATGCTTAGAATTTTTGGACTATGTGGTTCAGGGATTTTTAAATTATATTTTAAGTGGTTATTAAGTGAGTTATTATTTTTGATATTCCATTATACTAATTTAGTTTATAAATTAAATGATTGATAAAATAAGATGATGGAAATGATGGTTACCATCCATCTAGGCATCAATACATGTACCAAAACATTTAGTTTATGATATATTTCTTATTTTTCAAATTAAAAAAAAAAAAAAAAATTGTGAAATTTAACTAAATTATAATTTCATTTCAGGTTTTGTTATTATGAATTATAAAAGGTATTAATATATGAGTTAAACATGTATGCATTTTGAAAACATACAGAAATATTCTTAACCATCGAGATTCATAACTTGCAAATAGATTTTCTATCATGGGCCTATACCATGGTTTATCATACCCCATGGACAATATAACACTTGTTGATGTGACATTTTCTTAAATTAAAAAGAAAAAAAACATAATTAACTTTTAGAAAAATATTAACCCTTGGTCTGTAAATACTTCTATGAATATTTTGACATATTTAATATTTCATGGAGGTTGAATTTCTAACATCCACCTAATAATTATTTATAATTAAACTAAAATTATGAAAAACCTATTACACTCCTATCAACATAATTATGCTTTGTGAAAGGGTTGATACCATTGTCATATTATTCTTTACTGTAATGCTTTATGTTAGTGGTGGTATACCATTATATACTATTTTCAAAGGGTGAAGGTTCAAATGGAAATTCAATACTTAAATAGGATTTTTGAAATTATTGTAATGTGGATTCTAGTGATATGAGTTATGAGATCTTTAGTTCATGTATTTTTCAAACGAAGTATTTGTAATTGAAGGATTTCAGTTTTTCCATTATTTAGGCATTTAGGATTTAACTTAATTAATATTGGAAAATCATTATATATATATATATCAAGTATTCTATTGCTTTGTAACATTATTACAAAGTGCATAGTGATCATTTTCTACTCTTAGTAGTTGATTTTCCAAAAATGTTCTAGCATTCCTAGAAAAAGAGACTAAAAATAAAGCAAAGAAGAAAGTGATATTCATCTAGATCTAGACAAAGACCTACCTACGAAGGAAATCTAGTTCTAGAAAGAACAATGGCTAGACCAAACCATGACAAATATAAAAGAAAAATTCACATAGGTCTTAAGAGCCTACCATGAAGGAAAATAGGCCTAAAATATCCATAGTTTTATTGACTATTGTAATTTATAGTAGTATATTTCATATCAAATAAAATAACATGAAATTAAAATGTTGAAGTGGAGCAATGTGAATTTTCTCCTCTAATGAAAAATGAAGCACCATGGAGATATTCTTGGAAGATATTGGTGCTTCCACTAATATTTTACCTTCATGCTTCATAACTAGCCATGAAACAAAGGTGGTCAAGAAGAGGTTATAATTCACACATTTCTTATCATTCCTTTTCTTGATACATGAATTCTTGGGCCATGATGATTTATAAGAGCTAGTATAAATGTATCAAAAAATGATGCTTGGTTCCTTAGATCTACTACAATGAAGGACCATGATGAAATGCATCATCTCTCCCAAAATCTGGGCTTTCTTCAAAAGACCCCACAAACCATGAAAATTTTTCTCTATTGATTACACGTCACTATATAGACCCAATGAGGTGGAACGAGTGCATTAGTGGAGTGTGGTGGAGGCTTTCCTTGAGAGGATATTTTCTCGTGTGGGGAAATCTCTGAGACATTGAGCCTAAAGGTAAAATGTAAACTAGAACTAGAGAAATGTATTGAGGCCAAACCGTAAAATCCACTAAGTCGTGGAGAAATTCGGAGGTGAAAAAAGGATATTGTCCCAAATACCCTCCATAATTCACCCAAATTTGAAAACACCATACAAAATTATCATGAAGAGCACATGGGGTATCTAATTGATCTACCTCATGCCACACCAAATCCTTTGAGATGTCAAAATCGTTTATGGTGGCTATCTTATTTTCCTGAGTATGACTCTACCTTGAATACCTTGATACCTTATAATTACATAATAAAGGAGTTTTATGACCCTCCTATGGACTGGAAGTGTTGTAACAAATTAGTTGTAAGAGGAAACATATAGACATTGAAATCTTTTATTACTCACACATCTCACCTAGAGTGGTGGAGTTACCACCATTTGCAACATCACTTCAATGCTCTCATGCTAACCTACATGGAGTGGTGGAGTTACTACCATTTGCAACATCACTTTGATGTTATCATGGTACCTTACATGCAGAGGACCCATTATTCATTATATTAATCACTAAACCTTCTTGTTCATAGAAAATATTTTATTATATATATTTATTAATTAGTGTTTTTATTATTTAATCTATTTTTTCTTTTTGATTTTTTGGTTTAATTTTTATCTTTTATTCACCTTTTAATGTTATTGTTATTTTCAAGTACCACTAGCACAAATGGTTGAGGATGATCCTCATTAGCAAGGAGACCCAAGATGAAACCTTAAGGGGGGTGGTTGTGTCTTTCCTAGGCGGAGGAGACATGCTAAAAATCGAGTCATACTCTTTTAGCTGGTGTGGCCAAGGTATGAACCTTGACTGAATTTGACGAATTACATACCACTAGGTCCCATCTCCTCAAGCCAGATGTCAAGCCTATAGGATCACATATAACTTGAAAATAAAACCAAAAAAATGTTGTTTTTATTTTTTACAAGTTTTAACCCTTTTTAAACTCTCCTAATTTTGGGAAATCCTTTTTCATTTCCAAAGATGCACTTCAAAAATTATATTTTTTTAAAATTTATTTCTTTTAACCTTTTCTTTTCTTATTTCTGTTTTACCATTAACATGTGAGTATATTATGATGTGTTGGTTACAAAGTATTCATTTTAGAATAAAAAATATTCCATCGATATAATATTTCATTAATCCATACCCATCATATGAGAAAATATAACATCCCAACAAAAATGCATAAATAGGAATCTTTTGTTTACCTCCTTGGAAAAAATGAGGTTTTAAAATAGCATTGTGCAATTCATATGAAAATATTTTTTCCACCATTTGGAAAAATCTCGACACTAATTTTAATTTTTATCCCACAAACTATCTATATGGAAAATTGAATTCATAATTACAACTATAAAAATGTTGATGGAAAGTCATACCTACATGGTTTTGCACATATTTATTTAGTTCCTACTTGATATATTTTTGAGTCAAGTAATGGATGTTAAAATGTAAATGAAGAAGAAAAAATATCTTTTACAATCCAAATAAAAAAATAAGAGATCCCTAAGGAGAAATGATGCATAGTTGTCTCAATTGTAGGCATTCTTTAGATTTATTATGCATTATTTTCATTAATGATTGTTTTATTTATGAAAGTCTTTATAGGGCCTTTAAAATCCACATCAGTTTCTTCTTAGAATCTCATTCATGTCTTCAAATTATATTTATAGTATTTTGATTATAATTTTTTTATATTTATACCCATAGAAAAAGTTCACAATGTGTCCTTGAATGCATCCATGAAATGATATGCAACTCGCCATAAAATACAAACTAGGACTTGGATGGAAAAATAATTGATCTTATTAGACACCACCTAATGGGTTATAACAAGAGACAACCCACCTAGTAGGATACCATAGGCCAAAAATGGTTTAAATATATTTTTAGCATTACAACCTATAAAATAATATTAAAGTATAAAAAGTATAAAAATAAAGAAAACAATAAGTTGATTTATAAAGCATATACAAATGAGCACTTAGATCAACAATGTAAAAGTATTAACTTACATAGTCTTCCAACATTTCTCATTATTCCTAAGTTTCCTCACCTAAAATTTTAACTTATAGTTTCAAAGTTTTAACACTTAGGGCTCCATAGGAGAAATTGTGACATTAATATATCCTAGCCTCTTTTTCATAAATATTTCTAAGCCTCCTACGCTTACAAGTTTTCGACTATGTGGTCCAAGGATTTTAAAATTATATTTTAAGTGGTTATTAAGTGATTTATTATTTTGATATTCTATTTTACTAATTTAGTTTATATATTAAATGATGGATAAAATAAGATGATGATGATGATGATGGTTACTGTGGATCTAGGCATCAATACATGTATGCATTTTGAAAAAATTCAGAAAATATTCTTAACCATGGAGATTCATCAATTGAAAATAGCTTTTCTTGCAATACCATGGGCCAGTACCATGGTTTATCATACCCCATGCACAATATAACACTTGTTGATGTGACATTTTCTTACTGTTAAAAAAAAACATAACTAGCTTTTAGAAAAATATTAACCCTTGGTCTGTAAATACTACTATGAATATTTTGGCATATTTCATATTTCATGGAGCTTGAATCTCTAACATCCACCTAATAATTATTTATAATTAAAATAAATTTATTGAAAACCTATTACACTCCTATCAACATAATTATGTTTTGTGAAAGGGCTGAAAACATTGTCAGATTTTTCTTTACTGTAATTCTTTATGTTAGTGGTTGGTATATCATTATATATTATTTTCAAAGGGTGAAGTTTCAAATTGAAATTCAATACTTAAATAGGATGTTTCAAATTATTGCAATGGGGATTCTAGTGATACCACTTATGAGATATTTAGTTCATGTATTTTTCAAACAAAGTATTTGTAAGTAAAAGATTTTAGTCTTGGAATTATTTAGGCATTTAGGATTTAACTTAACTAATATTGGAAACTCATTAAAAATTATATATACATTTTTTTTGGCGAGTTTTATATTGCTTTGTAATATTATTACAAAGTGCATACTGATCATTTTCTACTCCTATGAGTTGATTTTCCAAAAATCGTCTAACATTCCTAACAAAAGATACTAAAAATAAACCATAGAAGAAAGATATTATACATGTATATCTAGATAGACACCTACCTACGAAGGAAATATAGTTCTAGAAAGAACAATGCTTAGACCAAACCATGAAAAAGATAAAATAAATATTCGCATAGCTCCTGAGAGCCTACCATGAAGGAAAATAGGCCTAAAATATCCATAGGTTTATTGAATATTGTAATTGATACTAATAGATTTCATATCAAATAAAATAACATAAAATTCAAACGTCGAAGTGGAGCAATGTGAATTTTCTCCTCGAATGAAAAATTAAGCGCCATGGAGAAATTCTTGGAAGATATTCGTGCTTCTAGTAATATTTTACCTTCATGCTTCATAACTAGACATGAAACAAAGGTGGTCAAGATGTGGTTATAATTCTAAGTAATCTCTAGGAATTCAAACATTTCTTATCTTTCCTTTTCTTGTGACATGAATTCTTGGGCCATGAAGATTTATATGAGCTAGTATAAATATATCAAACAATGATGCTTGGTTTCCTTAGCTCTACTACAATGAAGGATCATGATGAAATACATCATTTCTCCCATAATACCATTTCTCCCATTTTTATGTATACCCGTGGACTAAATCCATAATTCATCCCTAAATGGCTCCAAGAAGCTTGTTGCAAATCACCATTAAATTCAAACTATGACTTGGATAGGAAAATATTTATCCCATTAAATAATTGGTAATGGATCGCAAGTAGGAGCGAACCCCTCCTAGGATTACATAGGCTATAAAATGAATTATTTTAGAAACTTTAGATCTAGAGTTATTTTAGTAATACCAATGCAAATTTTGCATAAATAGGTGAATTTTTCAAAGCAATATCTCAAGTTATTGTGAGTAGTGTGCTCACATAGGCATTGGAAAAACATAGTTTCCAATGCTTATGGGACTCATTTATACTAGTCATTTTGGTGTTTATCTCCTTATAAAATATTCATAGTACGTCCTTGAATCACTTAAGGAAGAGAGCTACAACTCGCCATCGAATTAAACTCAAGAATTGGGTGGTAAAGAAATAAAATTCATTGGACTTTAGCATCGATATATAACTAGTGGAACTCCCCACCTAGTATTTTTAGAACTAATTTTTTGTTCCAAAATGACCAATGTAAAATTCGCATCAGGCAATATATTTTGTAAAACATTGTCTCAAGAGATTGTGGGTAGTGTCATAACCTGTGGTCTAGAAAAACACACGTTCCAATGCTTATAGAACTCATTTCTTCTACTCTATTTGGTTTTTATACCACTATACCAAATTCATCATATGTAAATGAATGTCTTTCAGAATAAAGATATGACTGGCCATCAAATTATAGCAAAAATATTAAATGCGTGAATGGTTAATTCCATTGGAATCATTGTACTAAGTTAAAACTAGTCACGCCACCCTCCTAGCACTCCATAGGTAAAAAATTATTAATTTGAGAATATTAAAATCTAAGGTTCCTCTTAGTAAAGGCTAATGAAAATTTTACACAAGGGGTTTATTTTTTGCAAAAACTAGAATTAGTGATTTTCGTTAGTGTGCGTACTTGTGCCTTGGCCAAACATATGTGTTTGATACTATGCAAATATTTGTTCTCTCTATTTGGTTTTTATAATCCCATAAAAGATTCACAATATGTCTGTTAATGCCTCTAGTAAGGAAGTCACAAATTTCCATAAAATTCAAACTCGAACCTAGATGGGAAAATCATTTATAATGGTGGACTCCAACTAGTGGTATTAGATTTGGTTTTATTTAGTGAAACTTAACTGCTTAAGGGTAGATCCCAAATTATGATGGTTGGTTTGAGGATCATTTAAATTGCACACTATTACATGTTTAACTATATTGGATTATTTTGGTTTTCAAGGGCAATGATGGAAGTGGTGTAAAGAAACAAAAATAGGGTGAAAATCACAATTATGGGTGACTATATAATGAAAAAAATAATTGGTAACAAATTATGAACAAAACTTGGAAAGATATAGGATCATCAAGGTTTTGAGGACTAGACATGGGATGGAGGGGGTTAGGGAGAGAGGAGTAAATAGAGAGAGAGAGGAGGGGGTGATGGGAGGCAAGGGTGCAGTGTAATATCCCTCGCGTAAGCCACTGTAAAAACTCTCATAAAATGAGGGTTATCAAATAATTAAATATTATTAATTATTATATTGATATTACATGACGAATATTCTTGTAATTCTTAATTATAAGAATATTGGAAGAATTATTTCTTAATTATTTTATTTAGAATAATTTATATTCTTCCATGGAAATAAATTATATTTCCAAGTTGGTATATTTTATGAGTTTTAGATATAATGAGTAATAGATTTGGAAAAATTATGGATAAGTGATATTTTTCTCATAAGGAAAAAGAAAATCTACCTTTAAAAATAAAAGCATGAGGGATTTATGGAATGCTTTTCTGATTTAGGAAAAATCAGATTTATGGAGGCTTTATGGATTGCTTTTGTGATTTAGAAAAGATGGAATGCTTTTATGATTTAGAAAAGATGGAATTATTTTATGATTTAGAAAAAAGTTGGAATACTTTTAGGATTTATAAAATATATTCCATTTTAATTAATTCTATTTTATTATAATCCCATGAGAGAAATAGAAGAAGGAAATGGGAGAATACATGGAGAATGGAGCCAAGGAAGAGGAAGAGAGTATTTCAAGCATGCATCAAGAGATGAGTAACCATATTATTTGAAAATCTCTTTGTTTGCATATGGACCCTAATTATATAATGATTGAATTTATTTGCAGTAAAAATTTCAGTGTATTAAAAGCTAGATCTACACTTATTTATGCATTATTTTGATAAAACCCCAGGGGGATCTTGTTTAGAAGGCTGAGTAGTTCTAGATCTAGTATGGATCTGATGTTTCAGCCATATATCAGTTTTAGATCTGAATATTAACCTACAGCAGCTGAAAATCCTCATATAAAATGCTGTCAAGTCTTTCTACAGCTTTTCCAATTGTTTCTGCTATTTTTTTGAAGGATTCTTGCTCTTGCTTCAAGTAAATCCAATGCTTCTACAAAGGAACTTGATTATAGATCTGATTTCTTGATGCCATACTATAACATGAGTCTAATGGCTGATTTCCAGTGTCTTCCAGCGGAAACCGCGCAATTCCTAAAGGACAGTTTCTCTATTTACCAACTCTCTCCTTTAGCTGATTTTCAGCTAGTGTTGATTGTGGGAGATCTGTTAAAACCTCTAAACTCATTTATTTTTGCTGAAACTTTGCTAGAGGTCTGACACAGCCTAAAATAAGGGAACCCAACCCTGTTCTACGTTATTTTCACACTGGCTTGCTTATACAATGTCCTCCTTGAGCCTATTGCAGATTTTCCTAAGAGTGGAATTTAGCGCTTCTTCCTTGGTTGGTTTTTACTTCTCTTTTGGATCCATTGTTTATATCTATAGATCTAAGGTTCCTAAGAGCAGAAAAATATAAGAAGATTGTGTCATTCCCACACTTGCTATGTTTCACCATTCTTCTATAGACAAAGTCTGGAACGGGCCAGGAAGCCTCTCGATTTCACCCTTCCTTGTGAAGGTGATGCATCTAGTAAATGCCCTGCCAGTCTATCTCTGGTTTAGATCTATTGGTGTAATTCCATATTGTTGTGATTCCATATTGGAATATCTTAGGATATTCCCTACTGAGTCTATTTTTTCCCATTTGGAACATTACATACGTGTATGCAAGGAAATAATTATTATGTTAAAACTCTTCAAAATGAATAGAAGAGAAAAGTATATCCTTGTATGCATTATTGGATTATATTCTTGGAGAGGAAAAAGGGTAATCACATGCTTTATTATGTAAGATTATTTAGAGAAACATATATGCTTTTATGCATGGGAAAAGTATAGTTTTGAGTATTAGATTTCTAGAGAAAACGAAGATGAAATCACATAATATTTATTGTGTTAGCCCTCTTTTGGGAAAAATAATATGTATTTTTCCAACCTAAAGGGATTAGCTATGGTATTAGCTTTATCTTGGGAGAATATTATGCATAGTTATTGGTTATATCTTCTGGATGAGAGGGAAATGTCACTTTGCATGCATGAAATGATAAGTGGTATGTGTTTGACCCTTGGAAAAGAAATGTGTTTATTTTTCCATGAAATATTTATTTGGTTTCTTTTGGAAAGAAATATATGTTTTACATGCAGGAAGAACAAGATATGTTATTGCATGCACAAAACTATAACTTGTATGTTAACTTTGTTTGAAGTAGAGTTGGCATTGTTATACATAGTAACCATTATGAATAGATCTTGGGTGGAAAATATGTTTTTGGAAAAGAACATGTATTCACATGCATAAGTATAACATCTATTGCATTAATCCATATTGAAAAGAAAACATACGAGTAGGCAAAAAGAGAAATTTCTTGTTGGGATAGTTATCTTGAAAATCTTGTTATGCATTTGCATGCATAGTATTATTATAGTATGTTAGCTTTCTTTTGGAAATAATATGAAAGTGCATGCAAAATTTTCTTAGTGTTTGGTGGAAAGAGGATGCTTGATAGTGATTTATTTGTTACTAATTCATGTGAAATGATGTTAAATAAGGAAACAAATGTCAATGTGGTTATGTTTTATACATGCATATAAATATTTGTTGAAGTGTCACAAATAGAGATTGATTATTGGTTTATTAATATTTTATCTAATCATGATATCAAGTGTGCTGACGACAACAATGGCAGGAAAGAAGGATGACTTGAGAAAAGGAAATTTCAAGTTTAACATTGTGGAAGATAAAGAGTTTTTAGTCCATGCAGGTTTAGTAGCTCCAATTGCACAATGATCCCCTGAAGGAAGCAGTCTGACTACAAAGACAGAGATTGATGATTCGTGGGTAAATGGTATCATGATGATTGTAATAGCTTATAGCTAGTTATGTTTCGTTTAAGATTATTTTTATATGTAAATTTTATGACAATGGTAAAGGGATGGACTCCCTTATAACCATTGAGTGAGAGGTGACAACCCTCACGAGCATTTAATAAGAAAATTAAACGTTTGCTGGTTTTCACCCTACGGGGTTTCCAGGGTATATCGGTGTCTATTTATGTGATTGTTCATTGTGTCGTTTTGATGATGTTAATTTCTTTCATGATATGACGTTGATATTATCAATTAGGTGATCTACTAATTGAATTAAAATGATCATCGGATCGATGCATAGTTATAGCAGCAAATGTAAGTTAATATGCTACAACAAGGACAATTAATGGTTGTGTAACTCACTATGATTTTTGCTAAATATTTCTCTAAGTGATGATAATGGGTATTTAAATGGTTAATGCAGAAATATATAAAGAAATTTATAAGGTTACACATTCGTAAATTTTGAAAAAAAAGTCCTAACTCCATGCATTTTTCCTCCGAGGTTATCGGGGTATGTTACATGCAGAGAGTGGGGAGAGAAGTAATTTCAAAAGAGAGAGAATGGATTCTAGGATGCATGGAGTCCTTCCATGTTCAACCACATGTGAAAATGGAGAGGAAGGAAGGTAGGTGGATGTTAGTCTCAGAAACATCAATATGTTTTTATTAGGAATGCATGAACACTTATACCAATAATTAGCACATGTTTTTCAATGCTAATTTTGTGTTTATGGAAGTAGATCTTCAATGCTAGATTTGATTCAACACACATTCTAGAAGGAGATCCCAAATTATGATGGTTGGTTTGAGGATCATTTCAATTGCACACTATTACTTCTTTAACTATATTGGATTATTTTGGTTTTAAAGGGAAATGATGGAAGTGGTGTAAAGAAACAAAAATAGGGTGAAAATCACAATTATGGGTGAAGATATCATGGAAAAATAATTGGTAAAAGATTATGACCACAAAACTTGGAAAGATAGTGCTTAAATAGGAATTATAGGGCATAATGAAAAAAAATCATTCTGAAAAACATAAGGTATTAGTCATAAAAAATACTCCATTCATTAATTTAATTATTTTGTTTCTTTGAAGAAATTTCTTATGGATAAGCATTATTATGTCTAGGATAACCTGCTCTTAGTGGACCACTAATAGTGGCGGGTGGGGGGGGGGGGGGGGGGATAATGGAGAGAGAGATAAGAGTTATTGGACATAGGTGGGTGTAGAGATAGGGGAGAAGTAATTTCACAAATTATTTAACATTCCACAATTTATATGGTATTTCCAATGTCCTCCAAATGTGAAAAGGTAGATGGAGGAAGGTAGGCAGACCCTAGGAAGAATATATAACAATATCCCAATTAAGATAATTGTACGTTGAATTTTTGAATGGTGCATGCACTCAACTAACTACATGGGTATTTTCTCTTCTATTTTTCCATGTTATTTTCTTAAAAATGTCATGGAACATTAAATTTAATCTTGAAAATTGTTAAATTTTAAAATTTCCCTCATTCAATGAAGATCTAGGAAGATCAAGTTAAGGAGGAAAAATTTTCAAAATATCAGACTAGTTAAATAGGGTGAAAAGAATTGTTGAGATTTCTACTCTCTTGTACTTATTGTCTTAATCACTTTATAAAATTATTTATGTTAGGAAATTATTGATAGGAAATGTTGGGTTAGATGTGTTTTGAGTTTGATGAAGTGTGTGAGAGGAGTGTGCAATATGTGAGTAACATTGTGCAAAAAATTTGAAGCAGTTTGCAAAAGTTGCAAAAGGTAGCATATGTGTGTTCAAGTCAACATCTTATGCAAAGAGAAAGGAGATAGAGTAAGTAATGATTGAAGATCATTGAGTGTATTTCTGCTACTGTTTTATTCATCAGAATGTTGTTTTTTATGCATAATTTATTCTTGGAAAAAATATTATATTGCAAATAGAAGTTACATGTGTTTTTGAGTTGTGAAGTTATCCTTGGAGTTTCATCTGAAAATGAATGAAAGGACGTCTTTGATAGTTTGAGAAGATTGGTTCCTTTCTTAAGTACTGGATGAAAAATAAAGGGGTGGTTTCTCCTTCCTGGCGGTGGTCATCGAAATGATGTTTAAGGAGTGGTAACTCCATCCAATGGTGGTTGAGTGAGACTTATTGGGAGTGGTGTCTTCTAGTGGGTAGTGACTTGCGACTTCATGTGAGTATATACTTCCTAGCTGGTGGTGGCTAGGACTATTGTTCAAAGGGGTATCATCTCCTAGATTGTGGACACCAACTAAAAATGTAATGATTTGATCTATTATTGAGAAGAGAATGAGAATAAATAGAACAACAACATGTGGCTTTTGTCCCTTGGGGGTTCTACCTAAAAGCATTGGTGTCCCACGTGTTTATTATTTTTGTGTGGTTTTGTGTTGTGTTTTGATGTTTTTACCTCTCCCCAGGTGCTATAGATGATAAATTCTAAATTAAATAACTAATTACAAAATAATTGTAAGAGATCCATCACTAATGATTCACCGCCCCACTCATTATTCACCTACATTTCCAAGTAGTCGTATTAGATTTGGTTCTATTTAGGTGAAAAGAAATATCTCAAGTTATTGCAAGTAGTGTGATCACATAGGCATTGGAAAAACATAGTTTCTAATGCTCATGGGACTCATTTATACTAGTCAGTTTGGTATTTATCTCCTTAGAAGATAATCATAGTATGTCCTTGAATCACTTAAGGAAGAGAGGTACAACTCACCATTGAATTAAACTCAAGAATTGGGTGGTAAAACCATAAAATTCATTGGACTCTAGCATTGATTTAGAACTACTAGAACTCCCCACCTAGGATTTTTAGAACTAGTGTTTTGTTCCAAAATGACCAATGTAAATTTCGCATAAGACAATATATTTTGTAAAACATTGTCTCAAGAGATTGTGGGTAGTGTAATAAAATGTGGACTAGAAAAAAACACTTTCCAATGCTTATAGAACTCATTTTTTCTACTCGGTTTTGTTTTTATACCCCTATACGAAATTCACCATATGTCAGTGAATGGATTTCAGAATACAGATATCACTCGCCATCAAGTTCTAAAAAAAATATTAAATGGGTGAACAGTTAATTCCATTGGAATCATCGTACTAATTTAAAACTAGTCACACCACCCTCCTAACACTCCATAGGTAAAAAAATATTAATTTGAGGATATTAAAATCTAAGGCTCCTCCTATTAAAGGCTAATGCAAATTTTACAAAAGGGGTTTATTTTTTTCAAAAACAAGAATAAGTGATTTTCATTAATGTGCACACTTGTGCCTTGGCGAAACACGTGTTTGATATTATGGAAATATGTTTTCTCTCTATTTTGTTTTCATAATCCGATACAAGGTTCACAATATGTTTGTTAATGCCTATAGTAAGGAAGTCACAAATTTCCATAAAATTCAAACTGGAACCTAGATGGGAAAATCATCTATAATGTTGGACTCCTAGCATTAGGCTACAGTTAGGGAAAACCCCCTCCTAGGACTCTATATTCTAGAAAATTATTTATTTGAGGATATTGAAAGCTAAGATTTTTTTTAGTAAATAACAACACAAGTCTTACACAAGGGGGTGGAAAAGGTTAGGAACTAATTTTAATAAAATTTTCATTGCTTACTCTAATTATATTAGTTTAAAAAGGGAATTTCTTATGGATAAACATTCCTATGTATAGGATCATATAGGTTTTGAGGACTAGACATGGGATGGATGGGGTCAGGGAGAGAGGAGGTAATAGAGAGACAGGAGGGTGTGATGGGAGACAAGGGTGCAAAGAGTGGGGAGATAAGTAATGTCAAAAAAGAGTGCATGAATTATAGAATGCATGGAGTCCTGCCATGTTCAACCACATGTGAAAATGGAGAGGAAGGAAGGTAGGTGGATGTTAGTATGAGAAACATCAATATGTTTTTATTAGGAATACATGAACACTTGTACCAATAATTAGCACATGTTTTTCAATGCTAAGTTTGTGTTTATTGAAGTAGATATTCAATGCTAGATTTGATTTAACACACATTCTAGAATGAGATCCTAAATTACGATGGTTGGTTTGAGGATCATTTGAATTTCACATTATTACTTGTATAACTATATTGGATTATTTTGGTTTTCAAGAGAAATGATGGAAATGGTGTAAAGAAACAAAAATAGGGTGAAAATCATAATTATGGGTGAAGATATCATGGAAAAAAAAATTGGTAAAAAATTATGACCACAAAACTTGAAAAGATAGTGCTTAAATAGAAATTATAGGGCATAATGAAAATAAAATAATTCCGAAAAGCTAAGGTATTAGTCATAAAAAATATTCCATTCATTAATTTAGTTATGTTCCCTTCTTTAGGAAATTTCTTACGGGTAAGCATTATTATGTCTAGGATAACCTGGTCTTAGAGGACCACTAATAGTGGCATGTGGTGGGGGGGGATAATGGGGAGAGAGATAAGATTTATTGGATAGAAGTGAGTGAAGATATGGGGGAGAAGTAATTTCACAAATTCTTTGACATTCCACAATTTGTATGGTATTTCCAAGTTCCTCCACATGCGAAAAGGTAGATGGAGGAAGGTAGTTAGACACTAATCTCAAGAAGGGATGTGTTTTTTGTTAGAAAATAATGTGTGTTTTTGCAATCATTAAGGCATGTTTTTTAATGCTAAGTTTTGTTCGTTTGCATGTAGAAACTCAATGATAAATTTATATGAAAAATCACTATAGACAGAGATACTAAATTCGGAAATTGACTTTTAGGGTCATTTTCATTAAACCATATTATTTGGTGAACAATATTTGATCATTCTGGTCTTTAAGGGAAATGATGGGATTAGTTCGAAGTAATGAAGATTTGTTGAAATCAATAATTTTGACTAAATTAACCATTGAAGACATAATTAGTAACAAAATGGTGTCTGAGGATTTTGAAAATATGATGATGATGTAGGAATTGTATAACATAATGAACAAGAATTTCATGTGAGGAAAGCTAAGGTATTAAATTTTAGAAATATGTAATTGATTTATCTAACTATAGTTTTTTAATAAGGATATTTCTTATGGATAAAACTTCCTATGTCTAGGATCATCTAAGTTTCAAGTATGACATATGGGGGGGGGGGAGAGAGAGAGAGGAGATAATGAAGAGAAGAAGTATAGAGAGAGGAGGGAAGTGTTGTCACAAAATAATGCACATGTCCCAAAAAATTTCTATGGTACTAAAAAGGACCACCACACATGTAAAGGGGAACCAGGAAGGTATGTGAATTTTAGGCTCAGGAAAACTTCTGTGTTTCTTAAAATATGCACATGATTTTTTACGGAACACATCCAAATTGCTACCAATATTTAACATGTGTTTTTCATGTGGTCTAAAATGAAGAGAAAATTATCGTAGATGTATAAAAAATAAGACACGCTAGGAGCACATGTGACTTACTAAGTATGATGCATCATGGACATGTGAACATTTCCATGAACACTTGCATATTTCTAATAATACATGTCCACTGCTAGGATATTCTTACTTGACATCCTAGTTGGTGTCCTGTTTGGTGATCTGATGCTTTCCAATATTTTGTGTGGTAGAAGTCATGCACGTTATTAGGAAAACTCATGCATTCATGTGCACAAACAAACCTACTGGCCCCATTTCTAATTTTTATATTATCTTTATTATTGCAGCATCATTTTCTATTCATAGAAAATTGCAGAGGTGACATTTCAGCCATGGGAAAAGTTTGAATGATTTAAAAATTCAATGATGAGAGAGAGAGAGAGATTTATCCCATGAATTCACCATATTGTGTTTCAAATTAACCCAAATTTCAAGGAATCAAGCCCTAGTGATCGCAAATTTTCTCCCAAAAATATTATATATATATATATATCATCAGTACACCCTCATGTGCCTAGAATTCACCTTAATTTCATGAAATGAAGCTCTAGTGATTATGATTTTACCCAATTTTATGTATTTATTACATATTTGATGTATATTGTATTATCCCAAAGAATCCTAGGAAGAAGGAAAAGGAATAAGTAACACCCTATGGAATTTTGTTAAAATATATAAGGTTACTAGAAAGGATTAATATACCTAATATGCCTAAATCTATGTGTATATAGACATATCACAACCCCTCAAAAACTCCATTAATATATCTTACTAGGACATAGTACGGAAGGAATCATTAGATTATGAATATATCCATTTCTAATTCTAGGAATTCCAAGAATATGGCCACCTATTTACAGATAGTCCCTTATAGAGGATAAAACACACCCAAAAGCAAGCATATCTACAATACAAGGGTGGTTTTTTATACTTTAGTTAGAGGTGAAATGGACCCACACACGATTATCTTTTATGACAAATGCAAAGGTCTCAACTCAATACTTTTGAGTAACTTAACACTTAGAAGTTATCAAATTATGGGAAAGTTACCCAAGAAAATTCAAGAAATATCCATACTAAAAGGGGAAATATTAAATATGAGGGGGATATTAAGTAATTCAAACCATTAAAACCAATAAAAAATCCAAACATTACATTTTGTTTCTTGTCATTTTTTGTGTCTCTTGAGCATTCTTAGAAACATTTTATTATTTCTTCCTCTTCTTTGGACTTCCAGGGTTATGAGGATTATTTTATTTAATGAAAGGAACCATATGTACCTTGATGGTGTGCTTAAGATACATAATGACCAAGAGCTCAAAATTATGCTAAAAAAATAAATTTTTTGGAATGGTGTAGAACCTAAATGACCACGTAGATCTCATCGTTATGAATCTGACACAATTTGTTTCATATAAAACTGACACAGTATGCTCCGAGAAAAACATTTTGTTTTCCCAAATAAGTAAAACTTCAACAAAAATTGTGCAGGCTAACCAGACAGCAGTTTGTACAACTAACTGTTCATGGTTGACTGGGTTCGTTGGGCCAATTAGGCCTCGCCACATTTCAATAATATGATGGTGATGGTTCACGTATTTTGGTTGGTTGGTTGGTGGCCAACCACATGTTCCCATGTGGCCCAAACAAAGGTCGCCATGTGGCAGCACAAGGGCCACCAAAATGTGCTTAAGTATCAAAATGCACCACGTAGGAATCAAAATGGGAACCTCACATCAAAAAACTCCAAGTCTTAACGAGGCAGTCTACTGAAATCATTGATAATACCTACAACTGAACCATTATTTAACTGTTATTTCAACTGAATATAGGGTATGGGGCTAGGGCATAGCCCTGCCCCCCAAAAAACTCACCATACAATCAACGATGTGAGACCAAGGGCGCAGTGGAGGCGGAGGACCACTGCCGAATTTATTAATTATAAAAAAAAAAATTGAATAAAATATATTTAATTAGTTTTTCAAACCTTAGGCCTTAGCACGCAAATTAACTATCCAAAACTTTTGCTTAAAATTTCGCAAATTTATTGCTCGGTTAGTTGAAATCAGAGCGAATTTGTAGGATGGTTACAGATTTTGGGGAAACTCTAGAGCAGTTAGGAGCAAAGCTGGGGAGGCTCATAACTTCTTCAACTTTTGACCAATTTTGGATCAGAAAGAGGGTAGACAAGAATTTTTCACAGTTTTGGAGCTAATGGAATAGGTTTTGAAGCCATTTGAGCACTGTAAATGTATGTAATCATCGTTTTGAGCATAATGATATAGGTTCAAGCCATTGGAAGCTGAACCAAGGAGATGTAGCCCAGGACGGGTTAACTACTTCATCACTTGTTGTGTTGTGGTTATTTTTATGGTGCATTTGTCTACTGTTTCTTCTATTTCAGAGGTTTAAATTCATGCTTTATGTGTTTAAAAATTTAACATAAAGGCTCATAAAAATGAGTTTTAACACTTGCAATTTAGAAACCCTCAAGCACATTTTCATTAAGATCTCATACAAATCACATAAATTATAGAGAATTAGGCATAGAAGATGTGGATTATGGTGTAACAATCATTTGTCCCAATAAAGGAACTAATTGCCTCCCAATGTCTACAGGGAAAAAAACTATCATGCCATCAAAATGTGGTCCTAATTTGGAATGAGGTGTATCATGCGATGGTTAAATATAATTTTGGATGATTCTATACAATGTGCTTCGTTATTAATATATAAAGTCAACATGTTGGGCACATAGGATAGCATGCTCCTTAGTATAATCCCCTAACATGTGACATCCTTCAAAATTTGAGTATGTCCATTAGCAATATTAATCATATTCGAAACCTTATGTCACCTCCTTTCACGAATGTGAACATAAATGTGGGTGATGTTTCAGGCCAAAATATATGATATCAATAACAATATATTATCTTGAGCATAACTATAATTAGTTTAGGAACATCTAAAATAATGTGGCATAGTCCATTTTGAAGTGCCATTGATCAAGGTTCCTTGGAAGAGGCACACGTTAATGAAACATTCCACTAAAGAGTTGCATTAACAACAACGGTGATATGCGGTGATGTGTGTAGTTGAGTTATCTCTTGGATTTCCATTGAATTAATGTATTTTTTATGGTAACTTAATGGGTGTAGGTGTTGGCACTGTCGTTTGGAATTTATGTCAACACTTGGCACTATTTTCCTTTTAATGATGTCTTCTATGCTTTGTATTTTCTTTCTTGTGTAATACTCTATGGTTATAACAATGTATATGCCTACATGTTAATGTCCTAAAGAAAAGTTTCAACATTGGTGAAAAAATGATGCAAACTCCATGTGTTAGGGCATCTTATATGGGAGGAAGTTATGCATAGAGAAAAGATAACAATATCAGTTTTGGGATGTCCATATTGTCAAATCGAATATGTTGTATGAGATCCTACTTTGTCCCTACGAAGATAATTATACATTGAATTTTGGAATTGTGTGCTCACTTTTGCATGTTATTTTCTTAAAAAGGTCATGGAATATTACACTTGATCTTGAAAATTGTTAAATTTTAAAATTTCCCTCTCTCAATGAAGACATAGTAAGATTAATTTAAGGATGACAAATTTTAAAAATATCGGACTAGTTCAATAGTGTGAAAAGAGTTGTTAAGCTTTCTACTCTTTTGTACTTATTGTTTTAATCACTTTAGAAAATTATTTATGTTAGGAAATTATTTATAGGAAAGGTTGGGTTAGATGTATTTTGAGTTTGATGAAGTGTGTGAGAGGAGTGTGCAATATGTGAGGAACATTGTGCCGAAAATTTGAAACAGTTTGCAAAAGTTGCAAAAGGTAGTAGATGTGTGTTCAAGTCAAAATATTACGCAAAGAGAAAGGAGATAGAGTGAGTAATGATTGAAGATCATTGGGTGTATTTTTTCTACTATTGCATTCATCAGAATGTTGTTTTTTATGCATAATTTATTCTTAGAAAAAATATTACAATCCAAAGAGTACTTACATGTGTTCTTGAGCTATGAAGTTCTCTTTAAGTTTCGTCTGAAAATGAATGAAAGCATGCCTTTGATAGATTTAGGAGGTTGGTGCCTTTTTTAAGTAGTGGATGAAAGGGTATTTTTTGCTTCTTGATGGTAGTCATCAAAATGATATTTAAGGAGTGGTAGCTCCATCCAGTGGTGGTTGGGTGAGAGTTATTGGCAGTGGTGTCTTATAGCAGGTAGTGACTTGCAACGTCATGTGACTATATACTTCCTAGCTAGTGGTGGCTAGGACTACTGTTCAAAGGGGTATCATCTCCTATATTGTGGAGGCCAACTAAAAATGTAATGATTTGATTTATTAATGACAAGAGAATAAGAATAAATAGATCAAAAACATGTGTCTTTTGTCCCTTTGGGGTTTCTACCTAAAATAATTGGTGTCCCCTGTGTTTATTATTTTTGTGTGGTTTTTTGCTATGTTTTGATTTTTTTACCTCTCCCCACATGTTATAGATGATAAAGTTTTAATTAAATAATTAGTTAGAAAATAATTGTAAGAGATCCATCACTACTGATTCACGCGACACCCCCCCCCCCCTCCCAAGGGTAGTTCAAAGAACTATGACTAATAATAGGAAGAATATGTCTCAGAAATTGAAGGGTAGAAAATAAGAAATAAAAAATTCATATCGAGAAACTTCCCTCTTTTTGCTAGTCAACGAAGCTAATGACAACCATGCAGGTATACCATGTAATACATTTTTCTTCAATTGTAGATTTGATGGCCATTATACATATATATTCCCATTTCCTCGTACTAAAAGTGATGATAAAATACATCAGATTATTGATATGGAGGATGATAATAAAGTTTTTGAAATTGATTCTCCGAGAACAAAGGTAGATCATTGTCTAATAGAGGAATTAAGTTAAAAAATTTATGAAGGTGACAATAAAAGAAAAAAAATGTGGCACTTGAAGCTGAGATTAAAAGGATCACACATGAGAATAATATTATCAAAAACTATTACAATTATTTTATAAAAAAGAGTGTGTCTACAAAGAATAAATAATTTATTTTAAAAATTGGGTTAAAGAAGCATGCAAAGTCAAGTATGTATTGATAAATAATCTTAAAGAAAGAATCTATTATTGTGAAACTTTGGAAGCTTAGGAAGAATATGCAAGAGAATAATTGGAATGGACTAGATCTAATGCCTATGAAAATAAAAAAATGTTGGAGCAGCTAGTAGCAACATAAAAAAGGAGAGTCAACTGCAAGAGTACGAACCAAGAAAGGAGGAAGAAAATGAGCCATGAAAGGTACATTCACCAAGAAAATTTATTTCTCCCACTATGATAAACTTAAAGTGTTTCAACTTTCAAAAACTTGAACATATAGTAGAAAATTGCAAAGGTAAAGATATCAAGTCCACTCAACAAAAGAACAACAAATAGAGAAGAAACCACAAGAGAGCATTGAAGAAATATTTCCCTTATCAATAACATAGTATATATAATGGTATAATAGTTCCTTTCATAGATATTGTTTCTTATGGCATGATTTTTTCCATAAGGATATTCGCAGGAGGACTTATGTGAAGAAGATGAGATTCTAGTCTTATCCTTTGTCTGTTGGTCACATAAGGCGTTATCTGTGTGACAACATTGGCCATAAGGACAAATATTTAAAAAATACCATGTTTTACAATCAATCAATTCAAAGAGAGAAGATCATGCAAGGTAATCCACGCAAGAAGAAATAAATCGATGCACATGTCAAAGTTCGACCCATCAAATTCTAGAGGAAAAAGGAGTAGCAATAGACACCCACCAAAAGTTGAGGTTTGTATGGTCTCAGGGGGAACATATGGTTGCATATTGAGTTCGGTGTAAACCACTGGAGGTATAGCCATATCCGAGATATTGTATGAAAACAAATATGCGTGTTAGGAAGGTGGTGCATGAGCTCAGGGGGGGATACATAAGCTTTGAAGTATTGTTTTTTATTTCAAATTTTATCCTTATTTAAGTTTATCATTAGCTACATCAGCCACATATATTTGTTAATATTTTTGGAGTATTTGTATGTTTATTATTATGATATTTTTGAGGACATGAAAATCATGCATTGGACCTTGTGTGTATGGTAAAGGACATAATTTAATAGTAGAATTGTTATGTTCCTCTACATGTTTGTTAGAAGAAAATTTATATTGCAAATTTTTAATGATTGATATATATGGTGACAACTTATGACCAGGTTGTGGGATTTTGTTTTCATGTCATGATTTATATTAGATTGGTTTGTTGAAGATCATTCCTTTTTTTGCTCATTATATTCTACAATGATTTATGGTACTAATGATGAATTTTCTCAAAGTTTTGTGATCAGGATTTAGAGCATGAACTCTTCATACATAGAGTTTTCAAGGAGTGAAGGAATATCACACATTCAAGGGGAGAATTCGTGCTTCTAATTGACTACCATATTGTTTCCATTATGTTCACTCTTAAGGAGATAACCAAGCACTTGTTTTTTCATATGCACTTGCTCTATATTATTGACTAAGTATTTTTTGTTGCTGGCACATGATTGCTCTAGTTCATATTTTTATGTTAGGATGTGTTAGTATGCTTGCATGGGAAATTTAGTATGTTTCTAGTGCTCATATTTATATATCACATTAATTTCATGTATTATCATTCATGTGATATTGTTATGGAGATCAGATGATGTTGCATTGGAGTTAGCACATCTGGAGTGTGCATATTTCTACTCATGGAAGATATATATCTCGATGTATGATGCATGCCACTATTGGGGAATTGGAAATTTATATGATTTAGTTTTGATGATATTATGAGTTATAGAGAGTTGTATTAGAGAGTTGTTTGTGTTTTTTAGTATATATATGCATGGAGCAAGCCTGATGTGGCATGATTTTTCTAAGAGCATGTAGTTGTCACCTACGATGTTTTGGTTTGAGAGATTGACATGCATCTATTGCTTGGGATTTTGATCTCATTATACAAGTAGAGAGTGTGTTGACCCTGATAGTGAGAGTTCAAAATATATTATGAGTTCATGAGTTGTTGGCGGTGCTTCATTGAAAAATATTATGTTTTTGTTACTATTATATATATATATATATATAAAATTTATTTTACAATGATTGTTTGATGTGTTATTTTTTGTTAGTGCTATAGAGTTGGTCCTCTAGAAGTATGCTTCTATGTAGTTCATTATAATGATGATATAGTGCTTTCATCAATGAGGAGGAGTTATATTCTACTATCATTGTGTGATGATATTTGTGTTGCTACTACTAGTTCAGATTATCATGTTTTTTATGTCTGTGTGGAATATGGTGGTTATCTTGTGATCTTTACATGACTATGCTATAGAGAGATTATTGGTTTTGTTGATTGTTATTTGACATGTTTATAATTAGTTGTATTTTTTGCTATATTTGATGGCTTGTGAGAATTTTAGATGTCGTCGAGAGCCTTCATTGACATCTCATTTATGTTACAGTTTATGTTTCATATTATGGTTGAGGTGTTCAAAGTAGCTATCTATTATAATGTGCTATGTATTGTGATTTTATTGTTGCTACTACGTACGTAGACAACATATTACTTCCCATAAATGGCATGTACATGCACTATATCATTGAATTGGGAATTCAATGAAGAGATAACTCTTGTGTGCATTTTAGTAGCTGTAATGTATCTCCTTTCCAATTTTGTTTTTTTAATTGTAATTTTTTTATTTATCCTATGACAATCTATTTTCCACCATTAAGTCATTATTGAAATCTAACGAATCTCTGACATCCATGCTACCATCATTAAATTGTCATACCTATGACAAATTCTTTGGACCATAATTTTTTAATAACATTTATGAACAATTTATTTACCAACCATATATATATATATTTATGAAATTATATATACACATATTTCCCTTACTAGTCATATATTTATTCCTTATACTAGAAGAATTACTTTCATGGTAAACTACCTTATGTTCTAGTATATATTTCTTTTTATGTAAGTATATGCATACACATGCAAGTCCTTAACTATCTTATATATATATCTTTACACATTAATATTACAACCAAACACACTTTATATCGAATCCACATGTTCCCAAAAAGTTTCTTTAATAACGTACCTTACCATCCCATCAATACCTATATACGATTTCTACTTTATGAACTAACGTCCTAAGGGTTTTTTCCTAGTTAATATTATTAACTCCCATGAAGTGATACATTATATGCTCAATGTCATTTCTTGTCCCCAATTGAGTTATTTAAGATAATTAACACGATACTCATTAAGGTTGTACCATTTCCATGTCACCGTAATTCCAGGACCTTACATCGAATTGACACCATTTAAAATTTCACCTAACTTTACTCTACCCTTTTGATATGAATTTAAAGAAGTCAATTCACGACACCATTTCTCGAGCCCCATGAAACACTTAAAGAGACATGTTCATTACTCCTCGTCCAGAATATTTGATTTTCCCGTCCCTGATGAATTTATTTAGTACCATTTCACGTGACAGTTACAACTTGACGTTTTGACCTGGTGATCCAACTATGATTCTCAAGTTCTTAATCATTCGACACTTGTATGGCTGAGAAATGTTAGGGTTTTAGAAGGTTTTATGAGTTAAAAGGTTACTTCTTGGAAATTTCTCTTATTTCCATTTTCTGCCATGAAAATTAACTCTCTTTCTTTGGTCAAGAAAGTTAGGAGGAATTTCTTGGCTGTATGGCTGGGACTAACAACCCACAGAATTCAGCCATGAAGGGAAAATACCAATGAAAGGTATGGCTTTGGTTGCGTTGATCTTTATTTCTGTTAACCCTGCATAAATACTGTTTCTATTAACGTTGTATATATACTACTTCTATTAATGGTGAGAAATAACATTTGAAGGTCGTTACTATATTTATGAGTTCGTATTGTTCTCTTTTTATAAATTTAGAGACTCACTTTCTCGCCTTGAACTTCATTATCCATGCTCTGCTTTCGGAAGGTTAACCTGAACATTTCAATAATGGGGGTTTTTCTTTGTAGTCTATGATGAGGTAGCGAAATGAAGAATTTGCTTTGCCATATTTCTATTAGCATAAATCTCGTTCATCTACCAGATTTTTGAAATATGAATCAACTAAAAACTTTAGTCAGTTTTCTTTCTTTGCAGCCATGAACTCATCTTTGCCATAGTCTTAAATTCTATCGAAGAACTTGATATATGTCAACAAATAAGTAGTGTACCAACAACCTGGTATAATTTTTTTTTTATATAAATTATTGTCCAAAATGTTTCTATTTACTAGAGTGGATTAACTTCGATTAAATCTTTCAAATCGTTGAAATATTTTTTCAGGTATCAGAATGAAGAATTTCCGAACTTGCTAAGGTATGACCCTTCACTAATAATTTTGTTATTCTTCATAGTTGTTGGATTCTTAGCAACTCATTTTTTCTCTAATTGGTGCTAACACAGTCCATGGAAATTTGCAGGTACGTGCAACCATTGATATATGTTCTCGAGTTGAATTTGGAAAAATCAAACCCGATTCCTAACTCAGTCTACCTCCACGCATTTATTTCACAGGTCGGTATTAATGTACTAGAATGTCTCTTCACTACAGACGTCTTCCCATATTTTTCCAGTCACGGAATATAATCTAGCATAGAAATTAATTCAGTTACAGTATATTTTTCATTTCATCTGGCTTTGCTGAGACATTCTCTATTTATTATTAAAACCCAAAATATTCTAAACTTTTGTATAATTTCTTTGACATTCCACATTATGTGGAAATATTTCCAGGATGGAATACTGGAATTCCATTTTTCGAGACCATAACTAGAGTTTTCTTAATGAGTTAACATAGGTGTATGGATGTATTTCCAGTATGGTTAACATAAAATTTTTCTTTTCCAGGCATACATTAAAATATATCTCTCTTAAATCTCACTGCTCATTTAAATAGATATAATTTACAATTGAAACTTTTATTACGAGATTCAAATTAAATACATATTACCTATTTATAAAACTCTTGTTACGACAGTTTCACATGATATATAGAAGTGTAGTTTTTAGAAAGACTATTCACTGTCTTTTACACCCACAATTTCTTTACGTTAATACAAAAAATATCTATATGGATGAAAGAGTGTAGTGTTTTTTTTTTCTTGCATGCATCAATGCAGAATAGTGGTAAATAGTGATATTTAGCCTTTGGTTACCACTATTGTATAGAACTAAAATCTAGTTTTATGTTCTCGAGTCTCTACCCACTTTTGTTATTCACAGTTCAGAATAATTACCATATCTTATTTTACCACAGAATATTCATTAACTAAACTTGTTCTCTAATTGTATATAGATATAGGTTTACTACTGGTAGCTCTCTATTTTAATTCGATATGCCATTCAAATTTCGATAAGCTATGGCCTATGAAATCAACAAGAGTTCTTTAGATTAATTTTGGTAACCATATAAATTTCATTCATGGAATTTTTTTTTGAACACTAAGTATATTTTCTATCAATACTGAAACAATAGGGGT
Source organism: Pinus albicaulis (assembly GCA_034641835.2). Lineage (NCBI taxonomy): Eukaryota > Viridiplantae > Streptophyta > Pinopsida > Pinales > Pinaceae > Pinus > Pinus albicaulis. The sequence goes on along the minus strand of CM076581.1, from coordinate 1,274,452,550 downwards.
ATTCACAATTTATCACAGCAAAATTTTATCAGTTACTCACTGAAATTTATTAACCACAACCACACAGGTCAACCAAGTGGTAGTTTAGCACACAACAGATTTATTCATATGTTTAAACAGTAATGTAAAAGTCTATTTCAAGTTCATTTTTTTTTTAAATTAGAGAATTTCTGTAGTTAGAATTCCGAACCCCAGATCTAAATCGGTATTCAGATTTAGAAGTTCTAGGAGTTGGAACTAACTGGTTTTCTTCCATACAACTATGAAATATTCAGTGCAGTTACTAGATGCAATATGTGCTATAATTTAGGGACCTATACAAATTTTCTATCACTAGTGGCATGCAATCTTTAACAATAATAGTTCCAGAAATTGTAACCAATTTATACCTTTTAACTCAAAAAATCTAAGCAGATAAGTATAATTCATATTGAACCATAACATTCGTAAATAAATGTGCATACCAAGTTGTATGACTAGTTCCACCCAACCTTAGAGTTTTATCTCCTTAACTCACCCCAAGCTGAGACCTTTTGCTCCCAGTGACAGACAACCCCTTGTCTATCCTAAAGAAGATTATTTAAGCTGTGCTTTCCCAAGCCTATTTCCAATTTCTGCGTCTAGAAATTCCAGGATGCTTTCTTCATGTTTTTCCTAGGCTTTCCTTCATTGAGGTTCTTTAAAGCTGTCTTTTCCTCTTTTCTAGCTTTTCTTCCTCTTCCCAATTAATTTCCTCTTCATTAGGGAAAATAGATTTTTCTCTCCAAATCTAATTTTAGTAATATTCCTTCCAAGGATTTTTGGAATGTTTGGGAAATTCGCACCTTATCCATGTCCTCATGGATCTAGGTTTTTCGATCTCAATTCTCAATCTAGTCATTGCACACACACAACTGTTCCATTTACTTTTATTAATAAATAAAATAAATACACAAATTATTTCTCCATTGGAGTCCACTTCCCCTTTGGACTTATTCAATTGTCATGTTTAAAAGGCATAGAAATTTGGGGTGTTACAGTAGTACTTGTGATAGCCATGCATGGGCATGTGGATGAGATTGTCTCACTCTTGTATTAATCATGCATAAAGGGGAGGCATGATGTTTGGAATGTATTGTAGTGGATCATTTTGTTTCAAACATATATGAACCCTAGAGTGCAAGATAATTCCCTTTAACATTGTTTCTTTTATCATTTGGTCATGCTGGTTATGTAGTAATTAGTCAAGCATGCTTTGAGAGATATTTATGAGAGTTGTTTAGGCCATGTATGGGTCTTTGGGAATCATTGTTACAACCATGTATTATCATGAAGCAATGTATCTCACTTCATATCATTTTTTCATGATGTTTAGTGGGTTCTTTGATCCAGCTGATGTAGCCTCTTTCATGAGGGTAGGAGGAATAGGAAGCGGCGAATGTTGATGAATAGGAGTATGGATGAGATATTTGCAGGAACATATTGGCATTTTTTGTTCAAAGGAGAATATTTTTTCTTTTATGCAGGGGTAGTGTGTTCCGTAGCTCAGGGAAAGTATGCTCCTGTTGCAATTTTACGTTGCCAATATTATGTATTTTTTGTTGAAATTGCTATGAATTGCACTTCTCCATCGATGTCAAAGGGGGAGACAGTGTGGAGATCATATTCAAAGGTAAGTGTTAGGAGGGATGATCATGTTTGACAACAATGCCAAGGGGGGGAGCATTTTTTTCATTGTAATTACCTCTTCTTCTATTTAATATTCAATAATTCTAATGAAAATTTTACACAAGGGGTTTATTTTTTGTTAAAACAAGAATAAGTGATTTTCGTTAGTGTTCGCACTTCTGCCTTGGCCAAAAAAATGTGTTTGATCTTATGGAAATATGTTTTCTCTCTATTTTGTTTTTATAATCCCATACAAGATTCACAATATCTCTGTTAATGCCTGTAGTACGAAAGTAAAAAAATTCCATAAAATTCAAACAAGAGCTTAGATGGGAAAATCATCTATAATGTTGGACTCCTAGCACTAGGCTATAGTTAGGGGAAACCCCCTCCTAGGATTATATATTCTAGAAAATTATTTATTTGAGGATATTGAAAGCTAAGGTTTTGTTTAGTAAATAAAAATGCAAGTGTTACACAAGGGGGTGGGAAAGGTAAGGAACTAATTTTAATAAATTCTTCATATCTTACTCTAATTATATTATTTTAACAAGGGAATTTCTTATGGATAAACATTCCTATGTATAGGATCATCTAGGTTTTGAGGAATAGACATGGAATGGATGGGGGTAGGAAGAGAGGAGGAAATAGAGAGAGAGAAGGAGGTGATGGGAGACAAGGGTGCAAAGGGTGGGGAGAGAAGTAATGTAAGAAAAGAGTGCATGAATTCTAGAATGCATGGAGTCCTGCCATGTTCAACCACATCTGAAAATGGAGAGGAAGGAAGGTAAGTGAATGTTAGTCTTAGAAACATCAATATGTTTTTATTAGGAATGCATGACTACTTATACCAATAATTACCACATCTTTTTCAATGCTAAGTTTTTGTTTGTGGAATTATATCTTCAATGCTAGATTTTATTCAAGACACATTCTAGAACGAGATCCCAAATTATGATGGTTGGCTTGAGGATCATTTCAATTGCACATTATTACTTGTTTAACTATATTGGATTATTTTGGTTTTCAAGAGCAATGATGGAAGTGGTGTAAAGAAACAAAAATATGGTGAAAATCACAATTATGGGTGAAGATATCATGGAAAAAATAATTGGTAAAAAATTATGACCACAAAACTTGAAAATATAGTGCTTAAATAAGAATTATAGGGCATAATAAAAAAAAAATCATTCTGAAAAAACTAAGGTATTAGTCGTAAAAAACATTCCATTAATTAATTTAGTTATGTTCTTTTTTTTTAGAAAATTTCTTATGGATAAGCATTATTATGTCTAGGATAACCTGGTCTTAGAGGACCACTAATAGTGGGAGGGGGTGGGATAATGGGGAGAGAGATAACAATTATTGGATAGAAGTGGGTGTAGAGATAGGGGAGAAGTAATTTCACAAATTCTTTGACATTCCACAATTTTTATGGTATTTCCAAGTTCCTTCACATTTGAAAAGGTAGATGGAGGAAGGTAGGTAGACACTAGTCTCAAAAAGGGATGTGTTTTTTGTGAGAAAATAATGCATGTTTTTGTAATCATTAAGACATGTTTTTTAATGCTAATTTTTGTTTGTTTGCATGTAGAAAATCAATGATAAATTTATATGAAAAATCACTATAGACGGAGATACTAAATTATGAAATTAACTTTTAGGGTCGTTTAATTACACCATATTATTTGGTGAACAATATTTGATTATTTCGGTCTCTAAGGGAAATTATGGAATTGGTTCGAATTAATGAAGATTTGTTGAAATCAATAATTTTGACTAAGTTAACCATTGAAGAGATAATTAGTAACAAAATGGTGACTGAGGATTTTGAAAATACGATGATGATGTAGGAATTATATAACATAATGAACAAGAATTTCATGTGAAAAAGGTAAGGTGTAAAATTTTAGAAATATGTAATTGATTTATCTAATTATAATTTTTTAATAAGGATATTTCTTATCGATAAAACTTCCTATGTCTAGGATTGTCTAAGTTTCAAGTATGACCTATGGGAGGGAGAGAGAGAGAGAGAGAGAGAGAGAGAGAGAGAGAGGAGATAATGAAGAGAAGAAGTAGAGAGAGAGGAGGGAGGTGTTGTCACAAAAGAATGCATGTGTCCCAAAAATTCTCTATGGTACTAAAAGGGACCATCACTCATGTAAAGGGTAACCAGGAAGGTATGTCAATTTTAGGCTCAGGAAAACTTGTGTGTTTCTTAAAATATGCACATGCTTTTTTAGGGAACACATCCACATTGCTACCAATCATTAACATGTGTTCTTCATGTGGTCTAAAAGAGAAAAGTATCGTAGGTGTATAAAAAATAAGATGTGCTAGGAGCACATGTGCCTTACTAATTATGATGCATCATGGACATGTGAACATTTCCATGAACACGTGCATACTTCTAATATTACATGTCCACTCCTGGGATATTCTTACTCGACATCCTAGTTAGTGTCTTGTTTGGAGATTTGAGGCTAGCCAATATTTTTTGCCCAAGAAGTCATGCATGTTATTAGTAACACTGATGCATTCATGTGCAGAAAAAAACCTACTAGCCCCATTTCCAATTTTTATATGATCATTATAATTCTAGCATCCTTTTCTATTCATAGAAAATTTTAAAGGTGACATTTGATCCATGGGAAAAATTTCAATGATTTAAAAATTCAATGATGAGAGAGAGAGAGAGAGAGAGAAAGAGAGAGAGAGATTTATCCCATGAATTCACCATATTATGTTTCAAATTAACCCAAATTTCAAGGAATCAAACCCTAGTCATCACAAATTTTCTCCCAAACAAATTATATATATATATATATTAACATAGTATGGAAGCAATCATTAGATTATGAATATATCACTTTCTAATTCTAGGAATTCCAAGAATATGGCCACCTATTTACAGATAGTCCCATATATAGGATAAAACCCACCCAAAACCAAGCATATCTACCATACAAGGATCGTTTTTTATAGTTTAGTTAGAGGTGAAATGGACCCACACACGATTATCTTTTATGACAAATGCAAAGGTCTCAACTCAATACTTTTGAGTAACTTAACACTTATAAGTTATCAAATTATGGGCAAGTTACCTAAGAAAATTCAAGCAATATCCATGCTAAAAGGGGAAATATTCCATATGAGGGGGATATTAAGTAATTAAAACCATTAAAACCAATAAAAAATCCAAACTTTACATTTGGTTTCTTGTCATTTTTTGTGTCTCTTTAGCATTCTTAGAAACATTTTATTATTTCTTCCTCTTATTTTGACTTCCAGGTTTATGAGGACTATTTTGTTGAATGAAATGAACCATATGTATCTTAATGGTGTGCTTAAGATACATAATGACCAAGGGCTCAAAATTATGCTAAAAAATTAAAGTTGTTGGAATCGTGTAGAACCTGAATGACCGCGTAGATCTCATCGTTATGAATCTGACGCAACTTGTTTCGCAGATAAATGACACCGTATGCTCATAGAAAAATGTTCTGTTTTCCCAAACAAGTAAAATTTCAGCAAACATTGTGTAGGCTACCCAGTCACTAGTGTCTACAACTGACTGTTCATGGTTGAATGGATTTTCTGGGCCAATCAGGCCACACCAGTTGTCAATATTATGGTGGTGATACTTCACATATTTTTGTTGGTTGGTTGGTGGCCAACCACATGTTGCCATGTGGCCCAAACAGAGGCCTCCATGTGGCAGCACAGGTGCCACCAAAATGTGCTTAAGTGCCAAACTGCACCACATAGGAATTGAAATCTGAACCTCACATCAAACAACGCCAAGTCTTAACCGGGTGGCCTACTGCAATCCTTGATAATACATACAAATGAACCGTTATTTAACTATTATATTGGTTGATTATGGGGTAAGGGGTTAGGGCCTGGCCTTACCCCCCCAAAAACTCACCATACAACCAACGGCGCGAGACAAAGGGTACGACGAAGGCGGAGGCCCACCTCCAAATTTCTTAATTATAAAAAAAATAATTGAATAAAATATATTTAATTAGTTTTTCGGACCTTAGGCCTTGGCATGAAAATTAACTATCCAAAAATTTTGCCTGAAATTCCGTGAATTTATTGCTCGGTTAGCTGAAATCAGGGCAAATTTGTAGGATGGTTACAGATTTTGAGGAAATTATAGAGCGGTTAGGAGCAAAGATGGGGAGGCTCATAACTTCTTCAAATTTTGACCAATTTTGGATCAAAAAGAGGCTAGACATGAATTTTTGACAGTTTTGGAGCTAATGGAATATGTTTTGAAGCCATTTGAGCACTGTAAATGTATGTAATTAGCATTTTGAGCATAATGATATAGGTTCAAGCCATTGGAAGCTGGACCAAGTAGACATAGCCTAGGATGGGTTAATTACTTCATCACTTGTTCTATTGTGGTTATTTTTATGGTGCATTTGTCTACTGTTTTGGCTATTTCAAAGGTTTAAAGTCACGCTTTAGGTGTTTAAAAATTTAACATAAAGGCTCATAAAACTGAGTTTTAACACTTGCAATTTACAAAACGGCAAGCACATTTTTATTAAGATCTCATAAAAATCACATAAATTATAGAGAATTAGGCATAGAAGATGTGGATTATGGTGTGACAATCATTTGTCCCAACAAAGCAACTAATTGGCTCACAATGTCTACAGGGACAAAAACTATCATGCCATCAAAATGTGTTCCTAATTTGGAATGAGGTGTATCATTCGATGGTTAAGGAGAATTTTGGATGATTCTATTATCTATACAATGTGCTTCATTATTAATATATAATATTCCACTAAATAGTTGCATTAAAACCAATGGTTATATGCGGTGATGTGTGTAGTTGAGTTATCTCTTGGATTTCCATTGAATTTATGTATTTTTTATGGTAACTTAATGGGTGCAGGTGTTGGCACTGTCGTTTATAATTTATGTTAACACTTGGCACTATTTTCCTTTTAATGATTTCTTCTATGCTTTTTATTTTCTTTCTTGTATGATATTCTATGGTTATAGCAATGTATATGTCTACATGTTAATGTCTTAAAGAAAAGTTGCAACATTGGTGAAAAAGAGATGCAAACTCCATGTGTTAAGGCATCTTATATGTCATGGGTGAACCTTGAGCTTTGAGATTGTGCAATGCACAGTGTAGGATGGGATGAGGAAGAAAACTGTGCAATTTTGGAGGTGAGTGTGAAAGACCGAGGGGATGGGTACTGGATCAACACATTAAACAGTTCCAGGAGATAGAGGAGGAAAATCCATTATGCAATTCTATAGGTCAAGAGTTCAAGGGATGAGCTTGAGGCTAGATATTCTGCAATGCGCAGTTGAGGCTAGGTTGGGAAGATGGAATGCACAATTCTGGGAGCCACGGTTGGGGCTTGAGCACTGGAACTATACAGTGCAACAGCCCTAGAAGGAAATAACTATGCGTTGCACAATTCCAAGAGGAAAGGTTGCAACTTTTGGATTGGGATTGCACAATGTGTAGTTGAGGAAGGTTGGATGAGGCTAAGATGCTAGGGAATTTCCGAAAAGTGGCTAAGTGTGGGATCAATAATGCTGAGGTGAACATTGATATGAATTGATTGTGATCATACACTTAGAAAACTTGATGAAACAACAACATAGATCATCCAAAACATGTTAACAACATGTTTCCTTCAATGTGACAACATTGCAACAATTTTACGACAAGTCCGACACTAAAGATACACTTTGTGACATCTAGGATGACACTTGTGCGTTTATTCTTAAAACTTTGGGAATGAGTGTTATGAGTGTTTCATGGTAATATAAATCATTCACATAAGGATAAATATTCAAAAACACCTGAACAAGCATATTTACAATGTGTGACAGTCAATATGCAAAAATATGAAACTGTGTCCTTCTTGCAAAAAGGATCAAAACACTTAAAAAAAACACATGGAATGGTTTTCATTGTTTGCGACAACACTATACAATACCAAGAAAGGCTACGAAATTGAGCATAGGAAAATATTTTGGAGGGTGTTGTAGTAGCAACAACACATATCTTCTTCAAAATTTTCACTAGATTATGATCTTATACTTTTTTTCATATTTAGTTATGTGAGGGTTATCAACTACCCTTATTAGGTTCTTCCAAATTTCATGAGAAAGGAGCAGTTCCTAGGCTAACCCATCAATTAATAGGTTAAGGTGATAAGTGGCATCATAGTATTATACATGGGTAATGAAACACCATCATCCATTAAGCCCTTTGTAGAGGGATTTCATGCATTACTTGAGTTTCCCTTCCCTCAACACTAATTTTTACACCCTTACTTAGCCTTTTTCTTTGTTTTGATTATATTTTTTGATAGGCTTCATCAATTTCATTTAAAACCTCATTTTGGTATGGGTATTTCATTGGTCGTAAGGATTGTGATATTGTTTAAGTCCCTTTTATTTTTATAGACAATGATGTTCACGGGACTAACATGATGGCCACATGAGGGGGTAAAGCTTAAGGTGGTCAAACTTGAATAGAAGGAGAAGATAACTACCAAGGTGAAATATGGCAACAAGTTTAACATCCAAGAATCATGATTCATTACATGATTTCAACTCATGATGATTACTTAAATTCCTAATATATTAAATGTAAAAAATTAATATGTAACAATGATTAATGTACCTAATTTGTCACTGAACCGTCATGTTTCTTTGGGCATGCTAATCAAGTGGATGAGTTAAGCATGTAAGGAAATATACTGAATCTATGATGTTGTTGTGTGTGGAGGATGCTGGTCATCATCTTTGCAAATATGGATCAATGAATGAGGATCTCTATTGGGTGGATAAGGATTTTCATCATCGGAGAAAAAAAAATCTTCTAAGGTTCACCATGTATATAGATGGGTAGCATAGAATAAGCCTTAAAATATGTTTCTCACATTTTTCTATATCTAAATGTTGATAATATGTATGAGTTTAGTGTCATAAAGCACCAAGTGAATGATCATTGTTTTAATCAACCCTTAATTAGTTATTTGGTAGTTATGTAGTGTGGCAAAGTTTACTAGTTTATGTGAGCTACTTGTGTTATACATATGTATCATATGGGTATGATATCATGGAAAGATCGAATCAATCATGCATTATTTTGTGTCGCATCTACAATCGTCTTCCCTAGATTCCTTTTACAGAATTAGTTAATTTAATTGATATTGTATATTGCATGAAATATAAAAATCCTATGATACTAGCAATATTTTGAGTGTTCCTCATTAGAAATCATTTTAAGAATTTGGGTGCTTTAATTTAATATTGTATAATGCATGATACATAAAACTCTAATTACATTAACAATAATTTTCTTGTATAAGATATCTTTATTTCTTCTCATATTGTTGGTGCTCTTATCTTAAATTGAAATATTATTTAAAAATATTTTTATGATCATGTGACTACTTTAAACAATTATAATAAAGTAAAGTGATTATAATTTAAAATTAATGATTTATATTAAATAACAAACACAAGACACTCACATAAAAATTGATTATTTTGATATTTTTCTATTGTAATAAATTCCTTATTAATCATACTATTGAGTGAATTGGAGAACTTTATCATAAATCCATGAACACAATTATTGCAAACATAGATTTAACATATGATTAGTAAAAACCCATATATATTTGAGAAACAAAGTTCCAATTGGAAGAAAATGGTTGTATAAATCTAAATTTAAAGCAGATGGTAGCATTGATAAATTTAAGGCGATATTAGTTGCAAAAGGATATGCTCAACGGGAGGGAATTTATTATGAAGATACTTTTGCACCAGTAGCTAAATTGAATGCAATTAGAGTACTGATTGCCTTAGCTACAAAACATAATTGGAATATACATCAATTGAATGTCAAATCTGCTTTTCTGAATGGTTATTTTGAGGAAAGAAGTTTATCTGGTTCAACTTGAAGGGTTTGTAAAACAGGGACAGGAGCATCTAGTTTGCAGGTTAAGAAAAGCCTTATATGGTTTGAAACAGGCGCCGAGATCATGGTATGTAAAGATTGATACCTTATTTCATCAAAATGGGTTTGTGAAAAGCAAAAATGATCTTAACATGTATGTTAAGAAATATGAAGAAGGAAATGTTGGTTTAATATCTTTATATGTGGATGATCTCATTATCACAGGCAATGCTTACAAGTTAATTGAAGAAATTAAAATTCAGTTATCTCAGGAATTTGAAATGAAAGATCTGGGTGAATTGAATTACTGTTTAGGAATTGAGGTATGGAGAGAGTGTGGTAAAACATTGATCACTCAAAATAAATACACAAAGGAAATTCTTAAAAAGTTCAATATGAGTGATTGCAAAGCTACGTCAACTCCCTTAGAACAAAATGCAAAGTTGTACAAAGAAGATGGAACTAAAGAGGCAAATGGAACTTTATATCGTCAGTTGGTGGGAAGTCTAAACTATCTCACCCCTACCAGACTAGACATTGCATACTCAGGCAGTATCCTTAGTCAGTTTATGGCTAAGCCTTCAGGAAATCATTGGAACGCTGCAAAGAAAGTTCTCCGATACTTAAAAGGAACAATCAATTTAGTTGATGTTGCACTGATAGGTTTTTCTGATTCAGATTGGGCACAAAATACTGATGACAGATGATCTACCTATGGCTATGCATTTCATATAGGATCAGGGGTTGTGTCATGTAGTAAGAAACAACCAACTATTTATTTATCATCAACAGAATCTGAGTACAAAGCTTTGACCAATACCACCTGTGAAGCTATTTGGTTGTGGAGAATTCTTCCAGATCTCGAAGAGAAGAAAAGTGGTTCAACATGCATAAATTGTGATAATCAAAGTGCTATCAAATGATCACATAATCCAATATATCATACCAGATCAAAACACATTGAGCTGCAATACAACTTTGTACGAGAGAAGATTGAATCAAATGAAATTGATTTAGTATCTTGTAATACCAAGGATAATATGGTTGATATATTTACCAAGCCTTTTGTTAAACTCAAGTTTGAAGTCTTTATAAGTAAATTAGGTGTTGTAGAAAATCCATTTCTCCATTAAGGGAGGATGTGAGAATAATCTAGAATAATGTAGAAATAGAAGTGTTTATGGTTTTTTGAATGAGAGTTTTATAATTAGAGTTTAGTTCCACGAGTTCAGGATTGTTGCCTCAAACTTAGGAAGATTAGGTGAATGCCTATGCTATAAATATGTAATTTCATCGTTGAGCTAATAATAAGTTGTGTGTGAGCTTTGCCTCACGGTTGTGTGTGTTGCATTTGTTTTGTTTATTTGATTTCATATTAAACAACAAACACAAGACACTCACATAAAAATTGATTATTTTGATATTTTTCTATTTTAATAAATTCCTTATTAATCATAATACTGAGTGAATTGGAGAACTTTATCATAAATCGATGAACACAATTATTGCAAACATAGATTTAATATATGATTAGGAATAACCCATATATATTTGAGAACACAATTATTATAAAAATGCATTTTTATATTATTATTAGTCATAATTTAATTTGGTTCAACTATTGAAATACTCATTATTTATATAATTACGTTTTAATTTTCATTCTTTTTAATTAACATAATTTCATTTTATTAGATATCATATTTTGGGATTCAACTAGGTTAAGTAAGTCATTCATTTATGACCATTTCCATGAGAGGTAGTGGTAAGTGACTAATTTCTCATGATTTTTGAATAGTCCACTTAGGAATCATTGCATAGGGTGATTCTAGTTAGTTACGACTACCTCTCATGGAAATGATAAGATGAATGACTTACTTAAAACAATTGAATCTCAAAATATGATATCTAATACAATACACTACTAAAACCTCTCAATATTTCAATACTTAAATTTCATTTTAAACCGCTTTAACCACAATAATAATAAAAAGTAATGATCGATGACAAAACGAAGGATCAGCTGAGAGACCCAAACTATCTTCCCAAAATCCGAGGTTCCGGTGTCTAAGGGGCATAGCTTAATATTACTATTGTCATTAGCTGTAAATGAATGTGCGGGAAACGTAGAAGTTTTGAAAGTGTGTGTTATGGCGTTTTGTGGAACTCGTAGTTCGATAGGCTAGATAAGTTGCAGCTTTTGGGTTAAATGTTTTGGGTTTTTTTGGTAAATTTCAAAGTAGTAAAATGCTCTCCTATAGGAGCATAACAAATTTGTGAAAAACGAATGGCATGTTCACCATGCGAAAATTTATGAGTAAAAAATATCTTCGTGAACTAATATAAATGTTTGTCATATATGGTGTGAGGTTTCGTATTAAATGCTCGAGATATATGTTGTGTATGTTTCTTAACTAATAGAAATGTTTGTCATATATGTTGTGAGGTTTCGTATTAAATGCTCGAGATATATGTTGTGAAGTATTGTAAATGTTTTTGAAAAGAAGTATTGTAAAGGTTTTTAATTTATGGGAATTTCATTGAATTGTGAGAGAACTACGTGCTAGGGGATTTTATCCTATAGCAGAATATGGCAATTGATTTTTATGGATATTAAGGAAATTAGTACTGGCAGTGTCTATGCTGCGGAGTAATATAAATGTTCGTGATACATTGGGAGGTTTCATGCCAAATGTGTGACAAATGTATTGTAAAGTATTATAAAAGTTTGTGTTTCCACGGAAGTTCTTGGGAAGTAATATAAATGTTTAATGTAAGGTTTAATACTAAATGCTTAGGATATATAATATTACATATGTTCCAATCACAATAATATATGTATGTAGCTGAGTTATGTATATTTTTGGAAGTCAGATATATCATTTGTTCGGCACGTATTTTATACGCGATCTTCTGAGCGCTATTGGAAGTTAATGTGGGTGGTTATATGGATTTTGTATTAATTTTGAATATGTTTTTGGTAAATTTGGTTATGTATGTATTTGGAAGTCAGATATATGTTTTGGGCACATATTTATTACGCATATCTTCGCAGGGCTATTTGAAGATGTTTGAATGTTATTCGATGGATTTGACGGTCGCTTGTCGGTTCACGTTAACGAAATTGGTGATGGATTTATTTTCGAGTTTTACACCCAACCTAGTGTGTTCTACTTGATACCTGTGAACCTCGACGACTTAATTTTTAAATTTATGTTGATATAGAATCGGAGTATTTAATAAGCGAATGCAAGTGAAACAGAGTTTTAAATCAATATATTCAAGTGAAACGCATCGGCAGATGTGCACAATTTAAAGATTGATTGAACGAGTCTTAACATAAATGGTGAGAGACTGAAATTTCTACTGGGATTCAAATGGATGTGGAAAAGTATAAAACATATATTTTCGTAAAATATAATGATGGATGCGAAGGGTTTTTTTTTATTAATGGATTGAATGAAGTTGTGTAAGCATTTACAAGACCGGTCTTGACATGGGAAATAATATTTTTCATAGAAATTTGATACTAAAGGTTTATATAAAATATGTGGTGAATTTAATAGAAACTTGATATTAAATGTTTATATAAAATATTTGGTGAATTTTTAGAAGGTTATTTTTGTTTACCAGAATTTGAAAATCTTGTAAGTAGATTTTATTGAATGTTATTGTTTGAAAAATCTTGTAATTGGATTTTATTGTTTTGATAGAGTGGAGGAAGAGATCTGTCTTGACATGGGAAACAATATTTTTGATAGAAAATTTATAGTAAATGTTTATATGAAATATTTGGTGAATTTTTATAAGGTTATCTTATTTTATGAGAATTCAGAGAATTTTGTAGTGGTTTTTATTTTTTTGATAGAGTGAATGACTTTGTGTAAGTATCTAAAAGATTGGTTTATTTATTTGAAACATATAAAAATATTTTATGTTATTGAGAAGTAGGAAGTTAATATTATTGGGAAATAGGAAGTTATTTTACATTATCCATTTAATAGATTTGTGCAAATATGTAAATAGTTACTCAATTTGAAAAAGAAAAAAATTATATAATGTCAATAGGTTTTTAAAGATTAATAACCAGTAAGAAAAGAATTATGTAATGTAAATAGGTTTTTAAAGATTAATAATGAGTTACATAAATTATCTAAATAGTTTTTTAAATTATTTAAATAAGTTTTTAAAGATTAATAATGAGTATCATCATAGTGTAATAATACAACTATTTATAGAATTGTGGAAATTTATCTATTAAATGGATTTTATTGTTTTGATATAGTGAATGAAGAGATTTGTATTGACATGAGAAACAATATTTTTAATAGAATATTTATATTAAATGTTTATATAAACTATTTAGTAAATTTTTAGAAAGTTATCTTTGTCTATGAGAATTTGGAAAATCTTGTTAGCGGGTTTTATTGATTTGATAGAGTGAATGAAGATGTGTAAGCATCAAAAAGATTGGTTTATTTATTTGAAAAAGATAAAAAGAATTCTTGTATTGAGAAGTAGGAACTTAATGTTATTGGGAAATAGGAAGTTATTTTACATTATCCATTTAATAGATTTCTGCAAATATGTAAATGGTTACTCAATTTGAAAAAGGAAAGAATTATATAAATGATGTAAATAGGTTTTTAAAGATGAATAATGAGCATCCTCATAGTGTAGTAACAAAACTTTTTATAGAATTTCTGAAATTTATCTACTAAATTCACTTCCCCATTTATATAATTGTGGAAATTTATCCACTAAATTCACTTCCCCATTTCCTTTGAGATGGTGCATCTTAAATTAAATTTTCACATCTTCCTAATTTTTTCTTAGAGGTTGTATAAAATTTTCACATCTTACTATTTTATCTTTAAAGGTTGCATTTTCAATTAGATTTTCAAGTGTTATGGTTTTCAAAAACTATGTGCTGCTTTTATAGATTATTAAAATTGTTATCTTAGATAAGAATGTCAAGTAAATTTTTATGTTATTCTGATGAAAAATATAAAAAATTTAAGGATTTGTTGAAATATTTGTAATATTGTTTTCACAAATACAACTAACAAATATTTTGATGAAATTTGGATGATGTCATTGTTTTTTATTTTAAAATTTGTATATGGTATAATAACACATTTAATGATGAAATTGTGAAAACTATTATTCTCATTTTACATAATAAAACAATTAATGATGAAATTGTGAAAACTATTATCCTCATTTTACATAATAAAACAATTAATGCTCAAATTGAGAAATCTATTTCTCTATTTTCAAAACTAATTTACATTGTAGTGCAAAATGTGTCTTTTCATAACATTGGAGAGTTGAACACATTTAAATATTTGTTGATTCTAATATAGATGTTTTCAATTGATTTATGGGTAGTTGTTTGTTGCTAGCAAAGATTTGTAATATTGTTATCAGATTTTTTATGGATTTGCGATGAGGTATTTAAATGATTTTAGATATGGGAAAAGGTAGAGCTCTCGATTAATGAAATTGTTACAGGTATTTTGAGTTTTTGATCATCTCATTATTTAGATAAGAGTGTTTCTAGATTCATGTTTGCTTTATAATTGGTACAGGTAGAATACTTTATCTAATAACATATAAAATTTTATAGAACATCACTGGACCAAAGTTTAATTATTTTTTTTGGAAAAAAATTTAATTTATGCTAATGAAATTGAATTTGAATGTAACATAAGGTTTATATTTATATTTGTATGTATAATAAAGTTAGTATTAATATTTAAGTAGAATTTTGATGAAGCATATAAATAATTAAAGTAAAAATTTAGAGGATTAGTAGAAAGATTTTTAAGATTTTTTTTGTTACTTATCTAATTAATATTTAGATGAAATTTGTAAAAGAAAAGTCTTTTCAATATTTTTCTAAAATTTGTAATAAGGCACATTCTAATGAAATTGTGAAAACTATCATCCTCTTCACTTTACAAAATAAATGTTACCTTCCAGTGAAAGATGTAAACCTTTTCATAAAATTCAACCATGTAAAAGATTCAAAAATTTGGAGTTTGAAATATTAATGTTTTTAATGGATTTACTATTTGTGATGTATTATTGAAATATTTGTCATTTTGTTATGTGAAATATCTAATACTATTACAGGATTCACGATAAGTTATATAAATGATTTAGATAGGTTAAAAAGTATAATTTTGAATAATGATACTCTTACACCTTTAACTACACACATTTTTTTGGGCTTTTAATCAATTTCATTTCTCTAGTCCAAAGACTTGAAAGATGAAATAAGCAGAATAATTTGATTAAAAAATGTGAATCCTTATAGAAGATCACGACACCAAAGTTCAATTAAAACAATTTGTGGAAAGCTTTAATGTATGAAAATGAAACTGGTTTATTAAGTAACATAAAGTAACATTCATAATTCATAAAGTTAGCATCAATATTTATGTGGAATTTTGCTGATGTGTTAGTGAGATTTTGATGAATCATAGAAGGAATTTAAATAATAAAATTTAAAATATCAGTTGAAATATTTGTAACATTTTTTATGGAATTAAAAGTAACAAATATTTGGAAGAAGTTTTGAAGGAAAAAAATTGATGTTAATGTTTTATTATTTATAATACTTTATAATAAGACATTTTATGAGTGGTCTACAATTGTGTTTTCCTGGCTAGGAGCTTGTCTTATTTCACTTAAAGAACCAAAAACTAAAGGTATTTGATAGGAGTGAAACATGTCAGACCACCAACAACACGGTACTTCTAAGTGGCATGGTTCTCCTTGAATAACAATAACGAGTCGGACAATGTGCTTGTTGTCACGACTAGTTATGGTAGATTTTCCCACTATTTAAAAGAAAAAATATATTTTTAAACTGTGAAAACTATTGTGCTCACTTTTTAACATGAATACTACATTGAGGTGCAAAGATGTGAGCCTTTTCTTAACATTGAACCATTTAAATCATTTCAAGATTGGTTGATTGTAATATAAATATTTTTAATGGATTTATGGGGTAGTTATGTATTTTTAATGAATTTATGGGGTAGCTATGTATTTTTATTATAAATTTGTAATATCATGATGATATTTTTGATAGATTTGTGATGAAGTATTTAAATGATTTTGACTGGTTAAAATATATAACTTTTGATTAATAAGATTGATACAATTTTAATTACCAAATTTTTTTGAACGATTTAAAACTGAAGGCTTTACTAAATATATGTTTGTTTTAAATTGAAAAATGAGACAAGTAGAATATTTTAATTAAAAAAACATCATGACAACCAAATATAATTGAATAATGAAAAATTTGTTTTTGGGTATGCAAATGAAATTAGAGATGTTTTCAATTAACCTTAATATTTATTCAATTTTAAATATCAAATAAAAATAAAATTAATGTTTTGAGATTTGTTATATTTTTTTTGTTTTGTTAATTACTTCACTTTCCTTTTAAATTTATGGAAAGCTCATTTCCATATAATATCACTTTTAAAAAATTTCATCATCTTTTTTAAAATTTTCATTAATATTAAATTATATCTCTTTTAAAAAAATTCATCATATTTTTTAAAATTTTCATTAATATTAAATTTACAATACATATTATCATAAATCTTCTAATTCTTGAAGTTATAAACATCTTATATTAACTATATTTATATTATATTTCCATATTGATGACCATCTTCCATATTTGTGGAATCAAAGATAAACACCATGAAGAGGATTAATGTGAACTTTGTCAACAATTCTGAATTCTCTTTTAGCTTTGGAAAAATTATTTCCTTAATTATAAACTAGTTATATTCAAATAATTTTGATGGATCAAATGCATCTCTAATAATAACATCAGTTTAATTACTAAAAAAGTGAAAGTCAATATTATGAGCATAGACATTATATTTTGTTGATATTTTCATTGTCTCAATCTTGTTAATGTAAAATGGTATTCTCTTTTGTTTTTATTTTTATGGATTTGCAAAGATATTGCATATTTAATTAAAATTTGTATAAGTTGCTCATTTCTAATAGATGTCTGAGTGTAAATTATTTTTGTTAATAGATACCTGAGTATAATTTTTTTCTTATGATATCATTTATTATTAGTGTATCACAATAAAATTTTCATTTTTTATTATTAATTATATAGTTTTTTTGATTTGAATGAGAATATTAGTTTTATTGTGCTATAAGATCCCATTTAGAATATAAAGAAAGTGCTTTAAGATTGTGAGAATAGTTGAAAGTTCAATAAGATTTTTTATGTGTTTTTATGTGAATTTCATGAGAAAATTAACATAATTAAAATACCAAACAATAGCATCTAACAGATATAAAAATCACCACAACCAGACACACAACACATGATGAAGGAGTTCATCTCACCTGGGCTACATCTCCCTGGTCCAGCTTCCAATGGGTTGGTCCTCTTATATTATGCTCAAATATGTGATTACATGTTTTTACAATGCTCAAACAACTCTAAAACATGTTCCATTAGCGCTCCAAAATGCCCAAAAATGCCTTTGTAGTCTATTTTTTCATCGAATCTGGCCAAAAAATAATCATGAATTCATCTAGTTTCTCCACTTTTCGTTCCACATTTTCCCTAAAATCCGGCACCGAACCCACAATTTTGCCCCAAAAAGTGCTATCGGAGTGCCAATTCCGCCAAAAATAGGGTGAAATTGTCAGGGCATTAAGTTGCCTTGTAACGCCTAAAAACCGGATTTAAAACCATATAATTTATGGGTTCATACAAATTTTTATATATAAAATCACGGATGGTTAGGGCTAACCGCCAGCATTAACCTTTAGCCTGGACACATGGTCGTATATAATGATAATGGTTAGGGCTAGAGGCTTGGCACCCAATCGTGACTTGGCAGTCTTCGCGACGACATCCATTGCATTCATGTTGCAAATTGTTAGGGTTTAAATTTTATGGTTATGGTTAAGAGCGGGGGCATGGGGCTAGCCTCCCATTTGTGGTCCCTCCTCTGACGGTGAATAGGGATAGGGCTAAACCCCGACCCCCTTCCCCCAACATGCCATGTATACTAACATAAAAATAAACTCAAACCATATATTGTTAAGACTCATGGCACGAGGCACAATGGTAACATGTTTGCCTTGGTGCTCGGTGATCGCAAGTTCAACTCCCGCCGCTACTGCTTGTACTTGACCCAATATTTTGGTGGCCCTCTGGCTGCCACATGGTGAACCCTCACTGGGCCATGTGGCATCTTGTGGTTGGCCACAAATTCCACCAATAAAAACTTTCCATTTCAAACCAGTACCAATGTGCCACTTGGCACCAAACCATTCATAGGAGGAAAACATATTTTTACCGTTAAAACTACCACATAGGCATGCCCAGTTAGTTGTATGGACTGTTGACCGGGTTGCCTGCATTTTTTTTTAAATTTCCCTATTTGACAAAGTGGAAAAAATGTGTTCCTGGGAGCATATGGTGTCAGTTTTCCACGAAACGAGTTGTGCTGGATTCCGAACAATGAGATCAATGTGGTCATTTAGGTTACACACTAATTCGATAACTTTTAATTTTTAGCATAATTTTGAGCATCTGATCACTCCTCTCCACTAGAAGCTTTTTGACCCCAAAATATAACTATCATTTTTTCATCATATGAGGGTACATCTACCTCACCTTTACAATATTGACCCATTTGGCCTTATAAGGATTTGTGCCTTTGAGTCCCACACAAAGGTGGTCTACATTATCTCTTTTTGATGTCCTTGTTCTTCTGTCAAGAATGGTGTCAAGCTAAAGCTCATCAAGGTATTTAGGAGAAAAATATTCAATAGAAGCAATCTAAACCTATTCTCCTTGATCTTCAATCAATGGAAGCTCATACCACCTTAAGTTTTCAATATTAACAACAAAGTAAATTAGCATGTATGAAGAAAAATTTAACTTGAAGACATTTTCACCAATCTTTTCAAAAATTAAGAAAGGGCCATAATAGATTTTTTTCAGTTTTTTACCTTCCCCTTGAAGCCTCTCTTTGCTAATTTGAAGCCAAAATTCGTTACCAACTTGGAACTTGTGATCTACACGATATTTTTTGTGCCTTGCTTTATACTTGCCTTGGCTCTTTTTAAGCTGATATTGAACTGTTTGATGTATCAATTGGATTTGTTTTATGAAATTCTTAACTTCATCTATGTTGATATGAACATCAATAGAAACATCATTCTAGAAAATTAAATCCAATGGCTACCTAGGGAAGTATCTAAGACATGCCTCAAATGGCGATGTTTTTGTAGAGGAGTGTTTTTCACAATTGTAAGCATGTTGAATGTAGTGCAAGTTTCATCCCACAACTTAGGATGCTTGCTGCAATATCCTCGAAGAATATGTATGATTGTTTGATTGACAACCTATGTTTGACCACATGTTTGCGGATGAAAGGTTGTACTCTTTTTCAACTTGGTCTCCATCAAGTCCCAAAAACTTGACCGAAAATTCCCAACAAATTGAGAATCTTGATCACGAACAATGGATGTGGGCAAACCAAAATAAACCCAAACATGCTAAAGGAATAATTGATTTGTTTGTTCAGCTATGATTTTATTTTTACATGGCATTAATATACACATATTTCTAAACCGATCCACAACTACATATAAATAATCATGACCTTCTTTTGAAAAAGGAATACCTCCTACAAAATCCATAGAAACACTCTCCCATGGACGTGATGGTATGAGAAGTGACGTGTAAAATCCTAACTTCCTATTTCTAGGCTTACTGACTACACATAATGAACAACCTTTAATGAAATGTGACACACTTTCAAGCATACGAGGCCAATAACAATAGCTCTGAAGATGTGCCGATGTTTTGCGTACATCGAAATGTCCAGCAATTGGAGAAGTGTGTGCTTCCCTTATGACATTCACTCTCTTCCCCTGTGGAATACAAAGCTTTTCAAAATGATACAATAAGCTATTATGTACATGGTAATCCAATTCTCTGTAACACCCCCAATTTATGTGTTGAATTTGAAAACTTAGACATTTGAACTTTAATCCTAAGGGGAGTGGACCCCAAAGGATAAGTATGGTGTGAATGTAATTTAATATTTAAATTTATGAAATAAATGAAATGATTGTGCATTTTGACCAAGATGAGAATTTGAGATCACTTGGCAAATCCATGAGGATGGATAAGGCAACAAATCCCCAAAATCTTTCAAAAATCCTTGAAAGAAATTAATTTAGATTTTGAGGAGGAATCTAAATTTCCCCAATGAAAAGGAAGTAGTTGGGAAGAGGTAAGAAAAGATGGAAAAGCTGAGGAAAAGCATAAAACAGCTTTAAAGAGTCCCAAAAATGGGAAGCCTAGGCTAAACAAGAAAGAAAGCATCCTGCTATTCTGGACGCAGAATTAGAAACATGCTTTGGGGGAAAACATGAGCTTAAATAAGCTGCTCCTAAGCAGATCAGAGGTTGATCTGTGATGGAGGTGATCTTAGCTTGGGGGTGAGTTCTGGGAGACAAAGAGGACTCTAAGGTTGGGAGGTTGGTCACTTGCAATAGTGGTATGTTTCTGAAATTTTACTCATGTGGATGTATTATGGTATGAATTGGCTACATATAAAATTTAAGGGAATTTGTATGATTGATTTTAGTACTACATTTAACAGAGTCCATCCTAAGGCATTCACCTTCCAGATTCTGTTTAGTTGTAGACCAGAAATCCATAGAGTAGAAACCACAGAAACTCTAAACCAAGGTCGGTTTAAATCTGAAGTTACTTAGTCTCTACAGATAATTAAATATTATCTTGTACCCTGTAGATACAAATGTGATATTATATGCTCATATGTATGCAAAAAAAAAATATTGTAGCAGAACTGAAGTTTACATGGTACAAATCCAAAAGGATGAAAATAAAGACATTAGAATATGAAATTCGAAATTTGTGCTAGAGAAAGAGAATTTCTAGTCTATAGGATTTTTATAACATTTATAAGTATATATATATTGCATTTCTAAATCTATCTTTCATCCTTGAAACAAGTATCATAGCCAAAGACTTAAATTAAAAGTAAGGCCCTCTATTCAAGTACTATCGAATACATACATGTATACATCAAAAGAAAATAGAATATAAGAGCCACGAATTAAAATAATAACAATACATATATATATGCATTAAAAATAAAACGTGAGAGCCATGAGTTAAACTAATGACTAATTGAAATCAACGATTATAAAATAATATTCGGTGAGAAAAATATATATATATGTACCGTAGGTCGATGCCACTTGGCGCACGATCAAACTATGTTAAACCATAATGACTATTCGATTTATTTTTTCGTGGCCTTGTTTCAACACAAAATCCTCGAATTGTACAACTATCAACGTCCACGACATTTTAGGGTTTGATTAATCATGAGATGGAGTGAACCGATTATAAAAACGATGGTATATTTTAAACCTATAGTTATAAACTGGCATGCGAACTTCTATTATCAGTATTCGTAGTATCTATCATATGGACATTAATTATCATCTGAACACTCATGTGTTAAACGATGATAGGCAGCAGATCGTAACAATACAACTAAGAATAAATGCGTAGGTAATTCAAAAATCAGCCTTTAAAACTATGAATCGACGCGGAGATGACTATGACCGCTTCACCACCCTGGTGCAGGGTATTACGGTATGACAGAGTCACCAAGGCGTGGTGGCCATTCTTGTTTCAGTGAAGAATATTACTAGCATTAAACACACAGAAACACAGAGACGTGATCGCGTTAAGGGAAGGAAGTTACCAACTTCTGAGTTCGGCTCTTCCCCTGGCGATGATCGCGAGTCCATATTGCCAGCTACCGCGAAACAAGTTGACAAAGTTAGAGGGAGCAGCCAGAACGCTGTTGACCATAATCACGACCAAGCTACGTTAACAACCAGATACACATAGCCACAAAATAAGTTCTGACAGTTAGCGTGGGTTCTAGATAAAAACCAGATCTCGGAAAACACAGACAAATAAACGAAATGCTTAAATATCTGCTACCATATGGTCTAACTAGTGAGAAACCTGAAAATAAGGCTCTTCTTCGACCGATTTAAACGGAGAAATAGAAAAAAAAACAACACAATACAAATAGTCAATACAAAATACACAGTAGCACGACAGTAAGGGGAAGGCTATCACATTGGAGCGCAAAGAAAACTGAAATCAGGCATCCTGACGATGGATGATAAGTTAACAACGGTTCGGCTTGACGATAGGAGGAAAACCTGGTTGAGGGGGTGTATCCGTCTTGATGCATACTGAGCGCGGCCAGAAACCCCGTCGTCTGCATCCCCTGTACAACACAATTCGTAAACGATTTAGACACAACATTACCTTAAGATATTAAAACGAATGGCAGAATGTAAAGAACGATAGAAGGCTACGCATGAACTCTCATACCTTCAAGCTGATCTGGTACTCCAGTATCAAACCTCCATGGAAATATCAGTTCCCTCGGTGAACGAGTGGAAGTAAAAACAATCACCCCAACCAGAATGAGATCCAACTGTAACCGGAGCTGGATATATAGATAATAACCAGCAGAGGGATAAGTGCGTGTATGCCGCCGAGGTAAGTTGGAAGGGTATGAGAAACCCTAATCCCACTGCCCCAGGCGTGCAGAGAATCCCAAAGTCGATTGGACAACAACTCAGCTTTGTCGACAGCGTGGTACCCGGTAATGTGAAAGAGTTTCAAACTAGGTACTGAACTGCAGTAGTCGGCTCGCACAGTACCGGGCCGAATAGAAACACAAACTAAAACGCTACACATAACACAATGGCTAAGCAGGGATATGTAAGGGCGGCGCCGGGTACTCCAATCTCCTGCGCGCGACGCCGTCCCTGCATACCAAAAGATGAAACCCCACACGTTAAACCAAAACCAGTACACTTGACGCAAAGGAACAGAAAAACGCATAGCTGGTAAATTCATTACAGGTGGAAATATGCATACCAGTATAAACTGGGAAATTAACGCGCCCTACCACGATGAGTTAGAAACCGGGTGGAAAAATAATACAACGCCCCCGGATTTTAAGAATAGGGTTAGGTATAGCTGGAATGAGAAATTTTGACACGCGTAAATGGATAGTCGGAACACTGTCATACCCATTAATCAATCCTGTTGACGTGGCACAACCAACCGCCGAGTCTCTGTTATGTAAATCAATGGTTTCGCCGCGGTAAATTCATCGACCTACTCAGCGACGAGAATGTACCACTGTATTATATATAATAGTGATAGTTCAAGGTGTTAGTGAGATAGAGGTATATCGTGTTTAATACACGCTTGGTACGAAGTCCATCATATTGTCAATTGGAATATAAAGGTGGTTATAGTTATACGATTCCAATACTAATATTGAGGGGGGGTGCCATGAATATATATATATGTATAGGTTACGTTTATATATGCGTGCATTCAATTCAATATTTTTAAAAGGTTTAGATATACATCGTATATATATATATATATATATATAGGTGTTATATATGTAATGAAATATATCTATATATATATGGGGATTCCATGATATTGACAAGAGGGTGCTAGCTATATATACATGTGGATCCAAAGATATATGTGTGAAATCTATAGGTGGATTCAAAGGTATATGTGTTGAATATATATATATGATAGGTGAGATTATTGAAAAATATGTATGTCCATATAGTCTATGTTTATATTATGTCTAGAAAAAAAAAAAAACAAACACATCCCATGATAATACCAAGGGGTATGGAGGTATATATATATATATTTGGTTGCAAGGAATACAGGTGGAGTGTTCAATGTTTTTATGAAGAGAAAGATGCTAGATGGTTAGAAGAAACTTTATCCAGAGGGAACGAAAGTCAAATTTCTGAACTCATTATTCAAATAACTAGGTGAATAGAGAATAAATCTCAGTAGACTGGGGAAAGTAGCGAAAAAAAAAAAAAATTTAACTGGAGGTGTTACAAATGGTATCAGAGCCCAAGTTACAAAACTGGGTTGTTGTTACTGTGCTCACTGAATTCTGAATGCTAGTCTTCTAAGTGAATGTTGTAGAAATTGTTGTTAGTTTTTCAATTTCACTGACCAAAATTTTAAGTGTGTACAGTGGTGATACAATGGCTGAAGAGGGAGGGATTTATGTGGATCTGCATGATGATTTTGCTACTCCAGATCCCAATGCCCCGGTAATGGCCATGTTGCACAGAATGGAACGAGAGTTGGCTGAACTAAGAAGCCAGAATGACATGTTGTCATCAGCCAGTAAGGAGCAAGAAAAGCTCATCAGAGAACTAACTTCCCGGAATAGCCAAGAAGGCAAAGGTTCCGAAAAGAGAAAGATGGATGAATCTGATGATGATGATGCAGCTAGACATCAACAGAAGTAGAAAAGAGAATTGCAGGGAGAATTTCGAAAGATTAAACCTCCCTCCTATGATGGGGAGAAGGAAGAGGATGTTGAAGCTTGGTTGCTGAACATGATCAAGTATTTCCAAGTATATGAATATGAGAGCAATCTGAAGGCCAGATTAGCTGTGTATCAGCTACAAGGGAAGGTTACACTGTGGTGGCAAGAGACAAAAATGGTGCATGCCATTGATGAAAAGACAGTTACTTGGGAAGATTTTCAGGCTAAGTTCAAGAATCGTTATTTGAACGAACGTTATTATGATGATAAAGCAAAAGAATTCCATGAACTTAGACTAGGACAACTCACTATCGATGAGTTTGTCACTAAGTTTACCAATTTACTGAGATATGTCCCTTACATTAGGGAAGAAAAAGCAAAGGTCCAAAGGTTTTTGAATTGCTTACCTACTGTGTACAAGGAGAAAATTGAGTTTGACAGCCCAAAGACAATGGATGAAGCTATTAGAAAAGCAAGATTATGCTATCAGCAGTTTAAAGGTAAGGTTGAACAAGGGAAGAGCTGGCTGAACAAGGGTGAGTTCAAAGGGAAAAGACCAAAACCAGCATATCTAAGAAATTTTGGCAGGGATCATTAGCGGAAAAAATTCAATAAACCAAAAGAAAGCCAAACTACTCAATCCCAAGTGGCTTCAAAACAAGTAGAAGGGAATAATAAAAAGGAAGGGACAGTCAGAATGAAGGAACCTTTGAAGTGTTGGGGCTGTGGAGAACCCCATATGATGAGGGATTTCCCCCATCGAAATATTCATATGATCAGCAGAGAGCGAGAGGCAACAACAGTCAATGACATAGCTAGAAATATACCAACTATCAGTGCAGCATTGGAAAATCGACAAGCAGAACATCAAGCAACCATGGTGGAAATGGAGGGTAATATTTCTGACCTACCCGTTACTGTTTTGATTGATCCAGGTGCTTCTTTGAGTTACATTAGTCCTGGAATTGTAGAAAAATGTAAAATTAAACTTGAAAAATTTAAGCAGTCATGGTTGGTACAGCTGGCCACTGGAACTAAGAGAAAAGTCACACATAAGTTGCCCAAAACAGCAATACAATTAAATAGCTTTCCAACAGAAGTAGATTTGAACATATTACCGTTAGGATCCTATGACTTGCTGATAGGAATGGATTGGATGGAAAAGAATAAAGCCGTGATGAACTGCTGGGATAAAACCTTGCATTGTGTGGATGAAGAAGGGAAACCTTTTACATTAAAAGGAAAACCAAAATCCATTTCCGTAAGACAAATATCAGCCTTACAATTGAAAAGAACAGCTAGAAAAGGATACCAAGTTTATGCAGTACATGTGGAAGAAGTGGAACAGAGAACTGAAGAAAATCTGCTGAGTGAATTACCAGTGGTAAGGGATTTTAAAGAAGTTTTCCCAGATGAGATTCCTCATCTTCCCCCCAAAAGAGAAATTGACTTTTATATAGATTTGGTGCCGGGAGCCACACCTGTTTCCCGAGCCCCCTATCGAATGAGTCCGCCTGAACTTATGGAGCTGAAGATGCAGCTGCAAGAATTACTGGATAAAGGCTACATTAGACCAAGTGTGTCTCCATGGGGAGCACCGGTCTTATTTGTGAAAAAGAAGGATGGAACTTTTAGGATGTGCATTGATTATCGTCAACTGAACAAGTTGACCATTAAGAATATATATCCACTTCCTAGAATTGATGATCTTTTTGACCAAGTGAGAGGGGCCTCAGTATTTTCCAAGATTGACTTAAGAACTGGGTATCACCAGCTCAGAATCAAGGAAGAAGACATTAACAAAATAGCTTTCCGAACCCGGTATGGACACTACGAATTTGTAGTCCTACCTTTTGGATTGAAAAATGCCCCTGCCACCTTTATGTGTCTGATGAACAGTGTGTTAAATAAGTATTTGGATAAATTTGTTCTGGTGTTCATAGATGATATTTTAGTCTACTCCAAAAACAAAGAAGAACATAAAGAACATTTGCGGATAGTGTTACAAACTTTGAAAGAAAATCAGCTATATGCTAAGTTCAGTAAATGTGAATTTTACAAGGATAAGATTCAATATTTGGGTCATATTATCTCTGAAAAAGGCCTTGCAGTTGACCCTGAAAAGATAAAGGCAATTAAAGAATGGCCGGTTCCAACTGATGTTTCAGCAGTAAGGTCATTCATGGGAATAGCGGGCTATTATCGTAGATTTGTGGAGAGATTTTCTGCCATAGCACATCCCATCACTTCATTACAAAGAAAGGGTGTCAAGTTTGTGTGGACTGAAAAATGTTAACACAGTTTCGAGCAGTTAAAACAAAAACTTATTTCAGCCCCTATATTAAAAATTGTTGATCCTGATAAAGAGTTTGTTGTATGTACAGATGCTTGCAGAGAAGGGCTGGGAGGAGTCCTGTTGCAGGAAAATTCAGTTATTGCATATGAATCTAGGAAACTGAAAATGCATGAACAGAATTATAGTGCATATGATTTAGAATTTGCAGCTGTTATCCATGCCCTGAAGATGTGGCGGCATTATCTTCTGGGGAAAAATTTCACATTGATGACAGATCATATTAGCCTCAAATATTTCTTTTCCCAAACTGACCTGAATGCAAGACAAGCCAGATGGCTGTCTTTTTTAAGTGCATTTGATATGGACATCAAGCATATCAAGGGGAAAGAGAATAAAGTTGCTGATGCATTAAGTAGAAATGCTTGTCAAAATTTAAACAGCATGGGAATTAGTGCCCATATGGAGGTAGACGAATTGGTGGGAAAAGCAGCAACTCAAGATCCCAACTATGAAGCACTCTTGGTGAAACTACAGACAAGGGGTAAAACTGATTTCACTAAAAACCAAAAAAGGCTGCTCTATTACAAAAATAGGTTGTATATTCCAAATATAGAGTCATTAAAAAGAGAAATTTTAGATGAATATCACAAACAGCCCTATGCAGGACATCCAGGATACCAAAAGATGTTAACAGCCTTGAAGAAGAAGTTGTTCTGGCCAGGGATGAAGAGAGATGTGGCAGAGTATTTAAGTAGATGTATGGAATGTCAGCTAGTCAAAGTTGAGCATCAACATCCAACAAGACTTCTAAACCCTTTGCCAATTGCAGAATGGAAATGGGACACAGTTTCCATGGATTTTATAACAGGACTACCTAAAACCAAATATCAACATGATTCTGTAATGGTGGTAGTAGACACTTTAACCAAAGCTGCCCACTTTATACCAGTGAAATCTACTTTCGGAACAGCTCAAGTAGCAAATGTTTTCCTGAAGGAGATAGTAAGGCTTCATGGAGTTCCCAAAGTAATTGTTTCAGATCGAGATGCTAAGTTCACAGCAGCATTTTGGAAAGGATTGTTTGGAGGGATGGGTACTAAGCTGAATTTTAGTACTGCCTATCACCCTCAAACTGACGGGCAAATAGAAAGGACGAATCAAATTCTGGAGGATATGTTGAGAATGTATGTGATGGATAGACCATCAAAGTGGGAGGAGTATCTACATTTAGCTGAATTTTCCTATAATAACAGTTACCAATCTTCTATTAAAATGAGTCCGTTTGAAGCATTATATGGAAGGAAGTGTCGTACTCCTTTGAGCTGGAGCCAACCAGAAGATAAATTAATGCTGGGGCTTGATACCTTACAAGAAATGGAAAGAATTGTTAAACAGATACAAAGAAATATCAAGACAGCCCAAGATCGTCAGAAAAGATATGCTGATAAGAAAAGAGTGCACCGAGAATTCAAAATAGGGGATCATGTGTATTTGCGCATCAAACCCAAAAAGAGCACACTTTATGCTGGAAGTTGTGCAAAACTTGCTCCTAGATATTGTGGGCCTTTTGAAATTTTAGAAAGGGTGGGACCAGTGGCTTACAAGCTGGCCCTACCACCCCATGTTAGAGTACATGATGTGTTTCATATTTCATTACTAAAAAGATATGTGCATGATGCTTCTCACATAGTTGATTGGAATGTTGTACATGTGGAACCAGAAGGGGAGTTTCTGCCAGAACCGCTTCAAATATTGGAGCGGGAAGAAATTGAATTGAGAAACAGGACAGTGGCCAGAGTAAAAGTGCAGTGGAAGCACTTTACTGCTGAGGAAGCTACCTGGGAAAGGGAAGCTGAAATCATGGAAAAATATCCATTTTTGTTTAAGTGAACTTGGTAGTGAGAAACAACACCAAGGACGGTGTTTATTTTCAGAGGGGGAATATGTAACACCCCCAATTTATGTGTTGAATTTGCAAAGTTAGACATTTGAACTTTAATCCTAAGGGGAGTGGACCCCAAAGGATAAGTATGGTGTGAATGTAATTTAATATTTAAATTTATGAAATAAATGAAATGATTGTGCATTTTGACCAAGATGAGAATTTGAGATCACTTGCCAAATCCATGAGGATGGATAAGGCAACAAATCCCCAAAATCTTTCAAAAATCCTTGAAAGAAATTAATTTAGATTTTGAGGAGGAATCTAAATTTCCCCAATGAAGAGAAAGTAGTTGGGAAGAGGTAAGAAAAGCTGGAAAAGCTGAGGAAAAGCATAAAACAGCTTTAAAGAGTCCCAAAAATGGGAAGCCTAGGCTAAACAGGAAAGAAAACATCCTGCTATTCTGGACACAGAATTAGAAACATGCTTTGGGGAAAACATGAGCTTAAAGAAGTTGCTCCTAAGCAGATCAGAGGTTGATCTGTGATGGAGGTGATCTCAGCTTGGGGGTGAGTTCTGGGAGACAAAGAGGACTCTAAGGCTGGGAGGTTGGTCACTTGCAATAGTGGTATGTTTCTGAAATTTTACTCATGTGGATGTATTATGGTATGAATTGGCTACATATAAAATTTAAGGGAATTTGTATGATTGATTTTAGTACTACATTTAACAGAGTCCATCCTAAGGCATTCACCTTCCAGATTCTGTTTAGTTGTAGACCAGAAATCCATAGAGTAGAAACCACAGAAACTCTAAACCAAGGTCGGTTTAAATCTGAAGTTACTTAGTCTCTACAGATAATTAAATATTATCTTGTACCCTGTAGATACAAATGTGATATTATATGCTCATATGTATGCAAAAAAAAAATATTGTAGCAGAACTGAATTTTACATGGTACAAATCCAAAAGGATGAAAATAAAGACATTAGAATATGAAATTCGAAATTTGTGCTAGAGAAAGAGAATTTCTAGTCTATAGGATTTTTATAACATTTATAAGTATATATATTGCATTTCTAAATCTATCTTTCATCCTTGAAACAAGTATCATAGCCAAAGACTTAAATTAAAAGTAAGGCCCTCTATTCAAGTACTATCGAATACATACATGTATACATCAAAGAAAATAGAATATAAGAGCCACGAATTAAAATAATAACAATACATATATATATGCATTAAAAATAAAACGTGAGAGTCGTGAGTTAAACTAATGACTCATTGAAATCAACGATTATAAAATAATATTTGGTGAGAAAAATATATATATATATGTACCGTAGGTCGATGCGACTTGGCGCACGATCAAACTATGTTAAACCATAATGACTATTCGATTTATTTTTCCGTGGCCTTGTTTCAACACAAAATCCTCGAATTGTACAACTATCAACGTCCACAACATTTTAGGGTTTGATTAATCATGAGATGGAGTGAACCGATTATAAAAACGATGGTATATTTTAAACCTATAGTTATAAACTGGCATGCGAACTTCTATTATCAGTATTCGTAGTATCTATCATATGGACATTAATTATCATCTGAACACTCATGTGTTAAACGATGATAGGCAGCAGATCGTAACAATACAACTAAGAATAAATGCGTAGGTAATACAAAAATCAGCCTTTAAAACTATGAATCGACGCGGAGATGACTATGACCGCTTCACCACCCTGGTGCAGGGTATTACAGTATGACAGAGCCACCAAGGCGTGGCGGCCATTCTTGTTTCAGTGAAGAATATTACTAGCATTAAACACACAGAAACACAGAGACATGATCGCGTTAAGGGAAGGAAGTTACCAACTGCTGAGTTCGGCTCTTCCCCTGGCGATCATCGGGAGTCCATATTTCCAGCTACCGCGAAACAAGTTGACAAAGTTAGAGGGAGTGGCCAGAACGCTGTTGACCATAATCACGACTGAGCTACATTAACAACCAGATACACGTAGCCACAAAATAAGTTCTGACAGTTAGCGTGGGTTCTAGATCAAAACCAGATCTCGGAAAACACAGACAAATAAACGAAATGCTTAAATCCTTGCTACCATATGGTCTAACTAGTGAGAAACCTAAAAATAAGGCTCTTCTTCGACCGATTTAAACGGAGAAATAGAAAAAAAAACAACACAATACAAATAGTCAATACAAAATACACAGTAGCACGGCAGTAAGGGGAAGGCTGTCACATTGGAGCGCAAAGAAAACTGAAATCAGGCGTCCTGACGATGGATGATAAGTTAACAACGGTTCGGCTTGACGATAGGAGGAAAACCCGGTTGAGGGCTTGTATCCGTCTTGATGCATACTGAGCGCGGCCAGAAACCCCATCGTCTGCATCCCCTATACAACACAATTCGTAAACGATTTAGACACAACATTACCTTAAGATATTAAAACGAATGGCAGAATGTAAAGAACGATAGAAGGCTACGCATGAACTCTCATACCTTTAAGCTGATCTGGTACTCCGGTATCAAACCTCCATGGAAATATCAGTTCCCTCGGTGAATGAGTGGAATTAAAAACAATCACCCCAACCAGAATGAGATCCAACTGTAACCAGAGCTGGATATATATAGATAATAACCAGCAGAGGGATAAGTGCGGGTATGCCGCCGAGGTAAGTTGGAAGGGTATGAGAAACCCTAATCCCACTGCCCCAGGCGTGCAGAAAATCCCAAAGTCGATTGGACAACAACTCAGCTTTTTCGACAGCGTGGTACCCGGTAATGTGAAAGAGTTTCAAACTAGGTACTGAACTGCAGTAGTCGGCTCGCACAGTACCAGGCCGAATAGAAACACAAACTAAAACGCTACATGTAACACAATGGTTGAGCAGGGATCTGTAAGGGCGGCTCCGGGTGCTCCAATCTCCTGCGCGCGACGCCGTCCCTGCATACCAAAAGATGAAACCCCACACGTTAAACCAAAACCAGTACACTTGACGCAAAGGAACAGCAAAACGCATAGCTGGTAAATTCATTACAGGCGGAAATATGCATACCAGTATAAACTGGGAAATTAACGCGCCCTACCACGACGAGTTAGAAACCGGGTGGAAAAATAATACAATGCCCTCGGATTTTAAGAATAGGGTTAGGTATAGCCGGAATGAGAAATTTCGACACGCGTAAATGGATAGTCGGAACACTGTCATACCCATTAATCAATCCTGTTGACGTGGCACAACCAACCGCCGAGTCTGTTATGTAAATCAATGGTTTCGCAGCAGTGATTCATGACCTACTCAGCGCGAGAATGTACTGCTTTATGTATTATATATAATTTTGATAGTTCAAGAGTGTTAGTGAGATGAGGTATATCGTGTTTAATACACGCTTAGTGTGAAGTCCATCATATTGTCAATTGGAATATAAAGGTGGTTATGGTTATCAAAGTTTAATACTAATATTGAGAGGTGCCATGAATATATATATATATATATATATGTATGATTTTGTTATATGCGTGCATTCAATTCAATATTTTTAAAAGGTTTAGATATACATGGTATATATATATATATATATAGGTGTTATATATGTAATGAAATATATCTATATATATATGGGGATTCCATGATATTGACAAGAGGGTGCTTGTAACACCCCCAATTTGTGTGTTGAAATTTTAAAGTTAGACATTTGAACTTTAATTCCTAAGGGGGGGTGGACCCCAAAGGATGAATATGGTGTGAATGTAATTTCATATTTTATTTGAGGAAATAAATAAAATGATTGTGCAGTTTGACCAAAAAGAGAATTGAGATCACTTGCCAAATCCATGAGGATGGATAAGGCAACAAATCCCCAAAAATCTTTCAAAAATCCTTGAAAGAAAATTATTTAGATTTGAGGAGAATCTAAATTACCCCAATGAAGAGGAGTAGTTGGGAATAGGTGAGAAAAAGCTGGAAAAGCTGAGGAAAAGCTTAAAGCAGCTTTAAAGAATCCCAAGATGGGAAGCCTAGGCTAAACAGGAAAGAAAGCATCCTGCTATTCTGGACGCAGAATTAGAAACATGCTTTGGGGTATGAGCTTAAATAAGCTGTTCCTAGATAGATTAGAGGTTGATCTGTTCTAGGAGGTGATCTCTGCTCGGGGGTGAATCCTGGGAGATAAAGAGGATTCTAAGGTTGGGAGGTTGGTCATTTTGTAGACTTTGTGGTATGTTCTGAAACTATTGTTCCTATGTCCTAGTACAGTATGAATTGGCTACATATAAAATTTTATTTGATGACAATAAGAAAATTTGGTACTACATTTAACAGAATCTATCCTTAGGTGTTTACCTTCCAGATTTGTTTAGTTGTAGACCAGAAAATCTCTATAGTAGAAACTTCAGAATCTCTAAACCAGGGATGGTTTAAATCTGAAGTTACTTGAACCCTATAGAGGATAAATTGTTATTTGTTAATGGCATGTACAAATGGTGATAAATTATGCTATGAATCTATTAAGAAATAATATAGCAGTAGAAGAGCTTACTTGGTATATATATATATATATATATACGAACCGATAGAAGTGAAGATAAGGGGAAGGCTGTCACATTGGAGCGCAAAGAAAACTGAAATCAGGCGTCCTGACGATGGATGATAAGTTAACAACGGTTCGGCTTGACGATAGGAGGAAAACCCGGTTGAGGGCGTGTATCCGTCTTGATGCATACTGAGCGCGGCCAGAAACCCCATCGTCTGCATCCCCTATACAACACAATTCGTAAACGATTTAGACACAACATTACCTTAAGATATTAAAACGAATGGCAGAATGTAAAGAACGATAGAAGGCTACGCATGAACTCTCATACCTTTAAGCTGATCTGGTACTCCGGTATCAAACCTCCATGGAAATATCAGTTCCCTCGGTGAACGAGTGGAATTAAAAACAATCACCCCAACCAGAATGAGATCCAACTGTAACCAGAGCTAGATATATATAGATAATAACCAGCAGAGGGATAAGTGCGAGTATGCCGCCGAGGTAAGTTGGAAGGGTATGAGAAACCCTAATCCCACTGCCCCAGGCGTGCAGAGAATCCCAAAGTCGATTGGACAACAACTCAGCTTTTTCGACAGCGTGGTACCCGGTAATGTGAAAGAGTTTCAAACTAGGTACTGAACTGCAGTAGTCGGCTCGCACAGTACCAGGCCGAATAGAAACACAAACTAAAACGCTACATGTAACACAATGGTTGAGCAGGGATCTGTAAGGGCGGCTCCGGGTGCTCCAATCTCCTGCGCGCGACGCCGTCCCTGCATACCAAAAGATGAAACCCCACACGTTAAACCAAAACCAGTACACTTGACGCAAAGGAACAGCAAAACGCATAGCTGGTAAATTCATTACAGGCGGAAATATGCATACCAGTATAAACTGGGAAATTAACGCGCCCTACCACGACGAGTTAGAAACCGGGTGGAAAAATAATACAATGCCCTCGGATTTTAAGAATAGGGTTAGGTATAGCCGGAATGAGAAATTTCGACACGCGTAAATGGATAGTCGGAACACTGTCATACCCATTAATCAATCCTGTTGACGTGGCACAACCAACCGCCGAGTCTCTGTTATGTAAATCAATGGTTTCGCCGCGGTAAATTCATCGACCTACTCAGCGACGAGAATGTACCACTGTATTATATATAATAGTGATAGTTCAAGGTGTTAGTGAGATAGAGGTATATCGTGTTTAATACACGCTTGGTACGAAGTCCATCATATTGTCAATTGGAATATAAAGGTGGTTATAGTTATACGATTCCAATACTAATATTGAGGGGGGGTGCCATGAATATATATATATATATATGTATAGGTTACATTTATATATGCGTGCATTCAATTCAATATTTTTAAAAGGTTTAGATATACATGGTATATATATATATATAGGTGTTATATATGTAATGAAATATATCTATATATATATGGGGTTATTGATATTGTGAGGGTGTACCTTTTGATTTGTGTGTTGAAATTTTAAGTTAGACATTTGAACTTTAATTCCTAAGGGGGGTGGACCCCAAAAGGATAGATATGGTGTGAATGTAATTTCATATTTTATTTGAGGAAATAAATAACATAATTGTGCACTTTGACCAAAAGAGAATTTGAGATCACTTGCCAAATCCATGAGGATGGATAAGGCAACAAATCCCCAAAAATCTTTCAAAAATCCTTGAAAAGAAATTAATTTAGATTTGAGGAGGAATCTAAATTTCCCCAATGAAGAGGAGTAGTTGGGAAGAGGTGAAAAAAAGCTGGAAAAGCTGAGCAAAAGCTTAAAGCAACTTTAAAGAATCCCAAGATGGGAAGCCTAGGCTAAACAGGAAAGAAAGCATCCTGCTATTCTGGACGCAGAATTAGAAACATGCTTTGGGGAATTATGAGCTTAAATAAGGCATTTAGGCATTCCTAGATAGATTAGAGGTTGATCTGTTCTAGGAGGTGATCTCTGCTCGGGGGTGAATCCTGGGAGATAAAGAGGATTCTAAGGTTGGGAGGTTGGTCATTTTGTAGACTTTGTGGTATGTTCTGAAACTATTGTTCCTATGTCCTAGTACAGTATGAATTGGCTACATATAAAATTTTATTTGATGACAATAAGAAAATTTGGTACTACATTTAACAGAATCTATCCTTAGGTGTTTACCTTCCAGATTTGTTTAGTTGTAGACCAGAAAATCTCTATAGTAGAAACTTCAGAATCTCTAAACCAGGGATGGTTTAAATCTGAAGTTACTTGAACCCTATAGAGGATAAATTGTTATTTGTTAATGGCATGTACAAATGGTGATAAATTATGCTATGAATCTATTAAGAAATAATATAGCAGTAGAAGAGCTTACTTGGTATATATATATATATATATATATATATACGAACCGATAGAAGTGAAGATAATGCATTTTGGATACTTGAAAAAAAAAACCATAACAGTTGATCTAGAGATATCATAGAAGTACATCTAAGATGTAGAATATTACATGCCAATAATTTCAAAAAAAAAAAATAAACATCACATCCTATAATGGAAATGTATCCTATATCGAAATCATATATATATAGAGCTCATTGTGGTTGAACTCTTCTCATAACCCTGATATATAGTATAATAGTACAAAATTAAATTGAAACTTTGTTATATGACCGAATGATTATTATGTGTATATACATAAATATGTCTACGAATGTGACCTAATGTTCTCATTTGTATGCTATTAAATAATGGCAATCGAACCGAACTTTTATATATTGCGTATAAGAGAAAAGAATATGGTACGAAAATAAAAATTCGGATTTCCTTTACCCACGTACAACACAGTTTAAATTTATACCTATTACCTTGAAATAAATATAATAGGAGGTCCAATTCGTATTTAATCTAAATCCATGCATGAAGTAAGAAGTATAAAGCTTTTAGTTATGCGCCACGAATCTCTTCGATTCGGCCATAGCATGGCGAAATATTTTCAAAAAAAAAAAAATTATTATACACATGGATAAACGAGAACCAAACGAGTCTCTAAATACGTTGACTGTACAACCATAAACCCTAAATGTAAGAAATGGAGTTAACAACCCCTCTGTTAGATATATATATGAACTCCGAAAATCCAAAGACAGTTGTTCAAGAAACTCAAATGGGAATATACATGAACAATTAAATGCCGACCCGGCTTGTTTTGTGAAAACGAGTTGGTATATATAAACACCGTAAGCCTGCAGAAATAATACAACCAAATGGTCCAAACGCATTTATAAACTGAATAGAGAACATATGATTCATATAATGAAAGAAAAAAAAAACCCAACGTATGGGAGATCTATGTAGCAGAAGGTTAATAGACAAAATTTAATTTCAAACACGTCAGACCAAACGAACTTGGGAAATACTACCGAAGGGTGGAAACACGGTATCTTGAATGTTTGTAGACAACATTAAAATCGAAATGCCGATAGATAACAGAGTCAACGAAAGTAATACGTCCCCTGTGGCGACTTAGATACCGGGAGAAAACAACAGTTCGGGTAATAATGTTGGCACAGCTGTATAGAAGAAAAAATGCGTAAATAGAGAACCGGTATCAATACGCACTTCTTGCGCCATGACTGCAAACCCTTAGATCCATGAGGTAGGGAACAAGGGCGTATAACCAGACTGCTACGCAAACCCTACCGATTTTTAATTAAGTGAGATCACAGAAAACAAGTCGAATGGTAGGGATCCACCTTCGGACGACCACCCAAATTCTTTGTTCCCCAATGGCCACCGAGTTGGTAACAGAGTTCATTGGTATCGAAACTGAATCAATTATGATTTGACACAACTATATTATTGAACAGCGACTGGAGTAAAAGCTATCAGTAGGTCCCGCAATCCTACTGAACCGATTTTTCTACTCCAGAAGCACGAGGTTCACTCCCTCCTCAGTCACGTGACAGAGTTGTCACGCTGAAGATGGATTATCATCACCACAACGTCCCGATATAGGTGGAGAGATGGCATTCAGGGAGGTGGACCACTGATATAGCAGATCGGTACCCTGGCCTCAGGTGAATCCATTCTATAATAGCCAAAAACTAAGATCGATCCGACCAGCGAAATCAAATATTAAGGTATCCAATTCGCTCTCGAGGTCTGACAACGATACCAGAACAAACGTAACAATATAACTCAAATTTAAACACCAATTTAGTTTCACGGGTAAGGGTTGATCGAAAACAGAGCGATATAAACAGGGCACAATGAAACTGTGTTTAACCTACCCCACGCCCGCCAAGACTCAAACCCATGCCGTAGACATAATAGCAAAAGCAAGAAATCATCACTCGGAATTCTTGCAGAGCCAACTCCAAACAAGAGGTTAAATGTTCAAGTGAGCGTTAGCCTCGGTCACAGAGGTCCGAGGGATAGGCAGACCCCCCCTCTGTCTGCACAAGGCGTGAAATAGAGGAACTGGCGAGAGAAATGCGAACAGAAATAAAACTATGGGAAAGGTCTGGCTATGCAGTCGACTGAAGGGCCCCTCATAGAAAGAAACAAATGAACCCTAAATTTCCTGGTCGCGAATCCCTATAGAATCCCGATGTGGGTTGGCAAATCCATCCAAACCCCAACTGTCGATTTTCTGTGGATTACGGCTACGACAGACTGCCTTCCTTCTCAACTGTTACGTCTCACCTGCAATAGAAAACCATTTTAAATAATTTATAAATACCTAGCCGTCATACCGTGATGTATGGAATTCGGAAGGAGACGACACCTACAGCTCCAGTTGCGTTCGGGTACTGAGGAACCTGCAAACACCGACAAATGGCCTGAAGTGTTGCGGACCGCCGTAGCTGAAAAATGAATGACAGGCCGAAAAAAAAAAAAAAAAATCACGCCATATCATGTGCATGTACAGTCAAATTAGGGTTTGTGTAGGCAGGACACGTATGAACCATTTCAACTGCGGTAAGGGAGGTGACAGTCCCTCAGTCGGCGCCAGTACGCTGCCAAGCGCGACGTGGAACCAAGTTAAGATTCTCTAAATCAAACCTTACGTGGAATGCGCATTAATATTATCATAGGTTGAAACTATTATGAATAACGCGTCGGTACATATCACTAGTTATGCCGAGCAATAATGAACTCGACATCCCATGATGAAATCGAGTGGTAGGCGCATATACATGTGAGATTTCATGTGAAATTTTATAAATATACATGGGTTCAACTACAAAGGTTAGCGTGCAAAGTTTAAATGGGCTTTACGAATTGTTATCATTGGTGTATAATTAGTTGACCCTATATATATATATGGTTGTGAACAGCACTAGTATCCTATATTGATACACCATTGTATGTGAAATGTAAAATAGGTATAGTAGATATACTAACCCGATGTATATATATATATGGTTGTGGCCGTTATATAAAATCAAGAGGTATACAGGTTAAAGAAAATAAGTACCACAAACCTATGATATATATGTATGATATCTACCCTTATCCAAATGTTATATATATATGTAAACACCTATAAATGCCAAATGCGTGTATATGGTATAGGAGACATACCATTTTCTTATGACATATATATAGGAATATATATATATAAATATATGTGCAAGCTGTATACATATAGTAGGTCAGATATATCATTATCCTATGTCATGTATATATGTGAAATATATGGATTTAATGAAAATAGCTCTAGAAGAATAGCGGACATAATAAGGGAATTTAAATGTGCAGAAAAAAAAAAAAAAAAAAAAAAAAAAATTTCCCGTAAACTGGAGGCGTTACAAATGGTATCGGAGCACTAGTTACAACAAATTGGGCTGTCGTTTTGTGCTCACTGCTTATTTCATATTTCATTTTTTTTGAAGTTATAAACTTTGCTGATCTGTGTTGTAAGTGTATACAGTTGAAATGGCTGAAGATGAAGGGCTTTATGTGGATTTGCGTAATGAGTTTGCTACTCCAGATCCCAATGCCCCGGTACTGGCTATGTTGCACCGGATGCAACGAGAGTTGGCTGAACTGAGAAGCCAGAATGACTTGTTGTCATCAGCCAGCAAGGAGCAGGGAAAGCTCATCAGAGAACTAACTTCCCGGAACAGCCAGGAGGGTGAAGGTTCCGGAAAGAGGAAGATGGATGAATCTGATGATGATGATGTGGCTAGACAGCAACATAAACAGAGAAGGGAGTTGCAAGGAGAATTTAGAAAGATCAAACCTCCCTCCTATGATGGGGAAAAGGAGGAGGATGCTGAAGCTTGGTTGCTGAACATGATCAAGTATTTCCAAGTATATGAATATGAGAGCAATCTGAAGGCCAGATTAGCTGTGTATCAGCTACAAGGAAAAGCCACACTGTGGTGGGAGGAGACCAAAATGGTGCATGACATTGATGAAAAAACAGTTACGCGGGAAGATTTTCAGACTAAATTCAAGAGTCGTTATTTTAATGAACGTTATTATGATGATAAAGCCAAAGAATTCCATGAACTTAGGCTAGGGCAGCTCACTATTAATGAGTTTGTCACTAAGTTTACTAATTTGCTGAGGTATGTTCCTTACATTAGAGAAGAAAAGGCAAAGGTGCAAAGGTTTTTAAATTGTTTGCCTACTATTTACAAGGAGAAAATTGAATTTGACAACCCAAAGACCATGGATGAAGCTGTTAGAAAAGCAAGACTATGCTATCAGCAGTTTAAAGGTAAAACTGAACAAGGGAAAAGCTAGACGAACAAGGTTGAGTTCAAAGGAAAAAGACCAAAACCAGCATATTTAAGGAATTTTGGTAGAGATCATCAAAGGAAAAAGTTCAGCAAACCAAAAGAAAGTCAAACCGCTCAGTCCCAAGTGGCTTCAAAACCAGTAGAAGGGAACAATAGAAAAGAAGGGACAGTCAGAATGAAAGAACCTCTGAAATGTTGGGGCTGTGGAGAACCCCATATGATGAGGGACTTTCCTCATCGAAATATACACATGATCAGCAGAGAGCGAGAGGCAACAACCGTCAATGACATAGCCAGAAACATACCAACCATCAGCGCAGCCCTGGAAAATCGACAGGCAGAACATCAAGCAACCATGGTGGAAATGGATGGTAAGATTTCTGACATACCTGTTAATGTTTTGATTGATCCAGGTGCTTCTTTGAGTTATATTAGCCCTGGAATTGTGGAAAAATGTAAAATTAAACCTGAAAAATTTCAGCAGTCATGGTTGGTACAGCTGGCCACTGGAACTAAGAGAAAAGTCACACATAAGTTCCCAAAAACAACAATACAATTAAATGGGTTCCCAACAGAGGTAAATCTGAACATATTGCCATTAGGATCCTATGATCTGCTGATAGGAATGGATTGGCTAGAAAAGAAGAAAACCCTGATGAACTGCTGGGATAAAACCTTGCATTGTGTAGATGATGAAGGGAAATCTTTTACACTAAGAGGGAAACCAAAACCCATTGTAGTAAGACAAATATCAGCCTTACAATTGAAAAGAACAGCTAGAAAAGGATACCAAGTCTATGCAGTGCATGTAGAGGAAATAGAACAGAAAACTGAAGAAGAGTTACTGGATGCTATACCAGTCATCAGAGAATTTAAGGAAGTCTTTCCCAAGGAAATCCCTCATCTTCCCCCTCAAAGAGAAATCAATTTTTCTATAGATCTGGTGCCGGGAGCTACACCCATTTCCCGAGCTCCTTATCGAATGAGCCCACCAGAACTAATGGAACTGAAAATGCAATTACAGGAATTGTTAGATAAAGGGTATATAAGACCAAGTGTGTCTCCTTGGGGAGCCCCAGTGTTATTTGTGAAAAAGAAGGATGGAACGTTTAGGATGTGTATTGACTATCGTCAACTGAATAAATTGACCATCAAGAATAGATATCCACTCCCTAGAATTGATGATCTTTTTTATCAGGTGAGAGGAGCTTCAGTCTTCTCCAAAATAGACCTCAGGACTGGGTATCATCAGCTCAGAATTAAAGAAGAAGACATCAGCAAAACAGCATTTTGAACCAGGTATGGGCATTACGAATTTGTAGTCCTACCTTTTGGTTTGACGAATGCCCCTGCCACTTTTATGTGTCTGATGAACAGTGTGTTGAATAAGTATTTGGACAAATTTGTTCTTGTGTTCATAGATGATGTCTTGGTCTACTCCAAAAATGATGAAGAACATAAGGAACACTTGAGAATAGTGTTGCAAACTTTGAAAGAAAATCAGTTATATGCCAAGTTCAGTAAATGTGAATTTTATAAAGATAAAATTCAATATTTGGGTCATATAATTTCTGAAAAAGGGTTGGAAGTTGACCCTGAAAAGATAAAAGCCATTAAAGAATGGCCAGTCCCCACTGATGTTACAGCAGTAAGATCATTTATGGGAATTGCAGGTTATTATCGCAGATTTGTGGAGAGATTTTTTGCTATAGCAAATCCCATAACTTCATTACAGAGGAAGGGTGTTAAGTTTGTGTGGACTGAAAAATGCCAAAACAGTTTCGAACAGTTGAAACAAAGACTTATTTCAGCACCTATATTAAAAATTGCTGATCCTGATAAGGAGTTTGTGGTATGTACAGATGCTTGCAGAGAAGGGCTAGGAGGAGTCTTATTGCAAGAAAATTCAGTGATTGCCTATGAGTCTAGGAAATTGAAAACTCATGAACAGAATTATAGTGCATATGATTTGGAATTTGCAGTTGTTATTCATGCTTTAAAAATGTGGAGGCACTATTTGTTGGGAAAAAAGTTCACCTTGATGACTGATCATATCAGCCTCAAATATTTTTTCTCCCAAGCTGACTTGAATGCAAGACAAGCCAGGTGGCTGTCTTTTCTAAGTGAATTTGATATGGATATAAAGCATATCAAAGGGAAGGAGAATAAAGTTGCTGATGCTTTAAGTAGAAATGCTTGTCAACATTTAAATAGCATTGGGAATAGTGCCCAGATGAAGATAGAAGAATTGGTGGGAGAAGCAGCAAAACAAGATCCCGACTATGAAGCCCTCTTGGTGAAATTACAGAAAAAGGATAAAACAGATTTCACTAAAAATCCACAAGGGCTGCTCTATTTCAAAAACAGGTTGTATATTCCAAATATAGAGTCATTGAAAAGAGAAATACTAGATGAATATCAGAAACAGCCCTATGCAAGACATCCAGGGTACCAGAAGATGTTAACAGCCTTGAAAAAGAAGCTGTTCTGGCCAGGAATGAAGAGAGATGTGGCAGAGTATCTGAGTAAATGTATGGAGTGTCAACTGGTCAAGGTTGAGCATCAACACCCAGCAGGGCTTTTAAATCCCCTGCCAATTGCAGAATGGAAATGGGATACAGTTTCCATGGATTTTATAACAGGACTACCCAAAACCAAATACCAACATGATTCAGTAATGGTGGTAGTAGACACTTTAACCAAGGCTGCTCACTTTATACCAGTAAAATCTACCTTTGGAACAGCTCAGGTAGCAAATGTTTTCTTAAAAGAGGTAGTAAGGCTTCATGGGGTTCCCAAAGTGATTGTCTCAGACCGTGATGCTAAATTTACAGCAGCATTTTGGAAAGGATTGTTTGCAGGAATGGGTACTAAGCTGAATTTTAGTACTGCCTATCACCCACAAACAGATGGGCAGACAGAAAGGACCAATCAAATCTTGGAAAATATGCTGCAAATGTATGTGATGGATAGACCATCAAAGTGGGAAGAATATCTGCATCTAGCTGAGTTCGCTTACAATAATAGCTACCAATCCTCTATAAAGATGAGTCCCTTTGAGGCACTCTATGGGAGGAAGTGTCGTACTCCCTTGAGCTGGAGTCAACCAGAGGATAAACTGGTGTTGGGACCAGATGC
The DNA here is from genome assembly GCA_034641835.2 of Pinus albicaulis. NCBI lineage: Eukaryota > Viridiplantae > Streptophyta > Pinopsida > Pinales > Pinaceae > Pinus > Pinus albicaulis. The sequence continues at coordinate 1,274,408,839 of CM076581.1, read as the reverse complement.
ATTACAAGAAATGGAAAGAATTGTTAAACAAATACAGAAAAATATAAAGACAGCACAAGACAGACAGAAGAACTATGCTGATAAGAAAAGGGTGCACGGAGAATTCAAAGTGGGGGATCATGTGTATTTGCGCATTAAACCCAAAAAGAGCACACTTTATGCAGGAAGTTGTGCAAAACTGGCTCCTAGATATTGTGGGCCTTTTGAGGTGTTAGAAAGGGTGGGACCAGTGGCTTACAAGCTGGCCTTACCAACTCATGTTAAAGTGCATAATGTATTTCATGTTTCATTATTAAAAAGATATGTGCATGATGCTTCTCACATAGTTTATTGGAATGCTGTACAGGTGGAACCAGAAGGGGAGTTTCTGCCAGAACCGCTTCAAATATTGGAGCGGGAAGAAATTGAATTGAGAAACAGAACAGTGGTCAGAGTAAAGGTGTTGTGGAAGCACTTTACTGCTGAAGAAGCCACCTGGGAAAGGGAAGTTGAAATGATGGAGCAATATCCATTTTTGTTTAAATGAACTCTAGTAGTTGAATAAGAACACCGAGGACGGTGTTTATTTTTAGAGGGGGAATATGTAACACCCTCAATTTGTGTGTTGAAATTTTAAAGTTAGACATTTGAACTTTAATTCCTAAGGGGGGGTGGACCCCAAAGGATGAATATGGTGTGAATGTATTTGCATATTTTATTTAATGAAATAAATAAAATGATTGTGCATTTTGACCAAAAAGAGAATGTGAGATCACTTGCCAAAATCCATGAGGATGGATAAGGCAACAAATCCCCAAAAAAATCTTTCAAAAATCCTTGAAATAATTATTTAGATTTGAGGAGGAATCTAAATTGCCCCAATGAAGAGGAGTAGTTGGGAAGAGGTGAGAAAAAGCTGGAAAAGGCCCAGGGAAAAGCAAAAGCGGCTTGCAAGAATCAAGATGAAGCCTAGGCTAAACAGGAAAGAAAGCATCCTGCTATTCTGGACGCAGAATTAGAAACATGCTTTGGGGTATGAGCTTAAATAAGCTGTTCCTAGACAGATTAGAGGTTGATATGTTCTAGGAGGTGATCTCTTCTCGGGGGTGAATCCTGGGAGATAAAGAGGATTCTAAGGTTGGGAGGTTGGTCATTTTGCAGACTTTGTGGTATGTTCTGAAACTATTGTTCCTATGTCTTATTACAGTATGAATTGGCTACATATAAAATTTTATTTGATGACATTAAGAAAATTTGGTACTACATTTAACAGAATCTATCCTTAGGTGTTCACCTTCCAGATTTGTTTAGTTGTAGACCAGAAAATCCCTATAGTAGAAACTTCAGAATCTCTAAACCAGGGATGGTTTAAATCTGAAGTTACTTGAACCCTATAGATGATAAATTGTTATTTGTTAATGGCATGTACAAATGGTGATAATTTATGCTATGAATCTGCTAAGAAATAATATAGCAGTAGTAGAGCTTACTTGGTATAGATATATACTAACTGCTAGAAGTGAAGATATTGCATTTTGGATACTTGAGGAAAAATAAAAACCATAATAGTTGATCTAGAGATATCATAGAAGTAAATCTAAGATGTAGAATATTACATGCCAATAACTTCTAAAAAGGCATCACATCCTATATAGGAAATGTATCCTATATCGAAATCATATATATAGAGCTCATTATGGTTGAACTCTTCTCATAACCCTGATATAAAGTATAATAGTCCAAAACTAAATTGAAAATTTGTTATATGACCGAATGATTATTATGTGTATATACATAAATATATCTACGTATGGGACCTAATGTTCTCATTTGTATGCTATTAAATAATGGCAATCGAACCGAAATTTTTTAGGGTGCGTATAAAAGAGAAAAACGATGGTACGAAAATAATAATTCGGATTCCTTTATCCACGTACCTCACAGTTTAAATTATACCTATCACCTTGAAATAAATATACTAGGAGGTTCAATGTGTATTTAATCTAAATCTGTGCATGAAGTAAGAAGTCTATAGCTTTTATTTATGCGCCACGAATCTCTTCGATTAGGCTATAGCATGGGGAAATCTTTTCATAAAAAAATATACACATGGATAAATGAGAACCAAACGAGTCTCTAAATACGTTGACTGTACAACCATAAACCCTAAATGTAAGAAATGGAGTTAACAACACCTCTGTTATATATATATGAACGCAGATAATCCAAAGACAGTTGTTCACGAAACTCAATGGGAATATACATGAACAATTAAATGCCGACCCGGCTCGTTTTGTGAAAACAAGTTTGGTATATAGAAACACGGTACGCCTGCAGAAATAAAACAAACGAATGGTCCAAACGAATTTATAAACTGAATACAGAACATATGATTCATATAATGAAAGAAAAAGCACAACGTATGGGAGATCTATGTAGCAGAGGGATAATAAACAAAATTTAATTTCAGACATGTCAGACCAAACGAACTTGGGAAATAATACCGAAGGGTGGAAATCCACGGTATCCTGAATGTCTGTAGACAACATTAAAATCAAAATGCCAATAGATAACAGAGTTAACGAAATTAATATGTCCCCTGTGGCGACTTAGATGCCGGGAGAAAACAACAGTTCGGGTAATAATGTTGGCACACCTGTATAGAAGAAAAAAATGCGTAAAGAGATAACCGGTATCCATACGCACATCTGGCTCCATGACTGTAAACCCTTAGATCCATGAGGTAGGGAACAAGGGCGTATAACAAGACTGCTACGTAAACCCTACCGGTTTTCAATTAAGTGAAATCCCAGAAAACAAGTCGAATGGTAGGAATCCACCTTCGGACTACCACCCAAATTCTCTGTTCCACAATGGCCACCGAGTTGGCAACAGAGTTCGTTAGTATCGAAACTAAATCAAATATGATTCGACACAACTATATTATTGAACAGCGACCGGAGGAAAAGCTACCAGTAGGTCCTGCAATCCTACTGAACCAATTTTTCTACTCCAGAATCACGAGGTTCACTCCCTCTTCAGTCACGTGACAGAGTTGTCGCGCTGAAGATAGATTGTCATCAGAGTTGTCGCGCGGAGAGATGTCATTCAGGGAGGTGGACCACCGATATAGTAGATCGGTACCCTGGCCTCAGGTGAATCCATTCTATAATAGCCAGGAACTAAGATCGATACGACCAGCGAAATCAAATATTAAGGTATCCAGTTCGCTCTCGAGGTCTGACAACGATACCAGAACAAACGTAACCATATAACTCAAACTTAAACACCAATTTAGTTTCACGGGTAAGGGTTGATCGAAAGCAGGCGATATAAACGGGGCACGGGAAAGCGTGAGCTGCTACCCCACGCATGAAGACTCAAGCCACATGCGTAGACATAATAGCAAGAAATCATCAATCCGAACTCTTGCAGAACAAACTCCAACCAAGAAGTTAAATGCCCAAATGTTCGTTAGCCTCGGTCACAGAGGTCCGAGGGATAGGCAGACCCCCCCCTCTGTCTGCACAATACGCGAAATAGAGGAACTGGCGAGAGAAATGAGAACAGAAATAAAACTATGGGAAAGGTCGGGCTATGAAGTCAACTGAAGGGTCTCTCATAGAAAGAAACAATTGAACCCTAAATTTCCTGGTCGTCAATCCCTATAGAATCCCGATGTTGGTTGGCAAATCCATCAGAACCGCCAACTGTCGATTTCTCTGTGGACTATGGTTACGGCATACTGCCCTTCCTTCCACAACTGATACGTTTCACCTGCAACAGAGAACCAATTAAATAATTGTAAATACCTAGCCGTCATACCGTGATGTATTGAATCCTGAAGGAGGCGACACCTACAGGCTTGATTCGTTCGGGTGCGAGAACACAAACAAACAAATGGCACAGTATTAACGAGACAGCAAATGTTGAAAAATGAATAATGACCCGAAAAAATAAAAATAAAAAAAAATCACGCCATATCCCGCATGTGCATGTACGGTCAATTAGGGTTTGTGTAGAGCGGGACACGTATGAACCATTCAAGCTGATACAAGGAGGTATGAGTCCTGATCGAGCGCGGTGCATTTGCCCAGCCTTGACGTGGAACCAAGTTAAGATTCTCTAAATCAAACCTTACGTGGAATGCACATTAATATTATCATAGGTTGAAACTATTATGAATAACGCGTCGGTACATATCACTAGTTATGCCGAGCAATAATGAACTCGACATCCCATGATGAAATCGAGTGGTAGGCGCATATACATGTGAGAAATTCCTCATGGAAATTCTTATACTCGCTTGCCTACCTATAATTACCAAAGAGAAATTAAATACCGGATAAAAGTATGAATTTGTAATTGATTCAACAGAAAAATTTTAATTGGTATCAGGTGCAGAAAGTTAAATATAATTGAGTTAATGTTGTGTCAATAAGAAGCTAGGTATGGGAGACGTGACAAATGGTATCAGAGCACACGTTGAGAAAACTGGGCAAGTTATGTGCTCACAAAGAAACAATAAGCTGTTATAAATTTTATGAATATTAGGCTATAATGAAAATATAGCGTTGGAATCCCTTGATAATGATTCCCTTAAGTCACCTGAACTGATTTTGGGTTCTGAAAATGAAACCTTCTGTGCTTGTGTGTCTTTGCTTCTGTTTAACTGTTTTGTCTTGTTTAATGAGGGTTGAGACCATAGAAGAAAGTTTTTCTGTGAACAAGGGTTTTTAAAATTAGGAAATTGTTTCTTTGCATGTTTGGGGCTGTTTGATATCAGTATCCTCCTAGCATGCCCATCATATATATCAACTAAGGAAAGCCAAACCACCATTTGGGTTATGCCAATTTTTATGTTTCTTCACTGTAAGGTAAAACTAAGGAATGATCCGCAGATAGAACCTTTTTAAAACCAAGCAAAAAGGAATTGAATAGCAGCGGACATTTATAGATCTTATATAATCATTGTAAATTCCCTGCTTATTTTGCAATCAATTGTTCTGGATTTATACAAATGGTTCTTTGAGTCAATGCCAGGATACAATGTCTAATAGCATCTGAAACTGCGCTTTATAATTGTAACCCCAAAAATTATAGTTATGGCACAGAAACTATACTGTGAATCTGAATGACCACCTCGGCCATTGTATTTTTTAGTAAACAAAATTGTGAAATGAGAAAAGTACCAAGTAAAATATAACATGCTGTTGTAGAGAAATCAATAAATCTTGGAAGTAGAAGAAGAAAAGGCTGTTGCAGAGAATTTCTATTTTGAAAGCGCATTAGTGGGATATAAATAGAAACAGAAACAAGTCGATCCCATTTAAAGAATTCTTTATTTCATCAAAGAAATTGAAATGAACTATATTTCATTCAAGAATTAGTAAAAGGAAATTTACAAGCTATTGTAGAGAAGAATGAGCCAGTTTCGAAGAGATATAGATATCAATTTATACCTTTAAGACATAGATATGCAGAAAAATAGATATTCCCAGTTTAGTAATATATAAAATTGAATAAGGGGGTACAAGAAGTCATAAGTCCCAATGAATATTATTACAATTTCCGTCAAAACCAAAAATTGTCACAATAATTTTTTTAACCATTGATTTTTGACATTCTGCGATTCATCAAATCGAATGGAATGGTTCTCGCGAATTTTGGCCATCGAAGGAATGGTTCTCGCGAATTCTAGCCATCGGAGGAAGATGGTCAAGAAGGTGAAGTATTATCGACCTGTAATGAAAAATGAAACTGCGTAATAGGCCTCCTTGGAAGGCGAGGAAGAAACATTTTATAAGTAAGCTCACAGGAAAAAAATTCACCTGTAAGAAAAGCTGAAAAGCAAAAGTTAGAAAAAGTAAATTTAGGTGAAACAAAATTAGAAAAAAATCGTGGAGAAACCTTATAAAACTAGAAATCATAATGGGAAACCATAAAGTTACTAATTATTCCCCAAAAACAAAGAAAAAAAAAATAGTGAAATTGTTACTTTTACTATAAAAGAGAAGAGGAATGTCTAGACTGAAAAATCTTCTGGAATAATAAAGAACTTGGCAAACGAACACCAGTGTGGTTAAAGAAAGAGTTATCTACAATAGCGAGGAATTTTACATATGTAAATATGCACAGGAAAATTTGGATAATCTGCGATAACTGAAAATAAGGCACTACTGTATAAAAGAAATGGAAAGTCAAGAAATATTAAATCAATTTCTTGATATAGAAAAAAAAAAAAAAGTACTACCCTGTATCTCGATATAATCTCGAAATTTCTATTTAGAAGGAAGAGAATAATTGTGGTGATAGTACTAAAAGTCTAAGTGGAAATTAATTTAAACATTCTGCCTTGGATATTATTACAAGAAATTTCACAGTGAGTGAAAATAATCATCACACCAAGAAAAATTATAGAGGGAGACAGAAATTCGATATCTTGTAGACTTGGGCGAGATGGCCGTAGGCTAAAAATCACCAACCTGAAAGAAAAATACGAAAAAATTTAGTAGTTATGGCTGAGCCGAAACGTTTCTTTGAATTGTGTGAAGAAATTAAGATTTGGAAAATTTTACCTGCAAAGTAGAGAGTAAAACAAGGTTAAATAAAAGGAAAAGCCTTAGAGTATAAAACAAAGTTTTGTATATTAAACGTTTAAGACGAGATGAAATCGAGTTACAACAGATATAGATTAATACCTTTAGAAGATAGAGTCTTCATAACCTAAATTATTCTATCCAAACAAAATAAATAAATAAATAAATAAATTGAACCGAAAGGATGTAAGTCGAACCGTGGGACTCGACAACCAAATACTTAATGATTGTTATCATAGTATTGAAAAACGTAATGTTGGAAGAAATCCACAGGCCTCCCTGAATAAGTCTCCATTAAAGGAAATAACGGGGTAAGGAAATAGTATGGGATGCCATACCATAAGGGAAACTGAAGGGTCCCTTAGAAAATCCAGAAATTAAAATTCAAAAGACCAGCAGAAACACAAAAGAAAAGCATTAGAATAGAAATGCTAGCCATAAAACATAAATTGGAACCATCCATTTCCGCATGAAATAGAAAATAATATCTTACCTGAAGAAACTCTCCTAACCATGAATGATAAGCTGAATAAAACCTTTGCTGGAAGTAAAACGCCGGAGTGGAGGAACTTTATGTTTCGGAAACGCAGTGAGAAGAAATGAACTTTCGCTTTCATTGAATTCTTTAATTTCAAATCGGAAGACGGGAAGAAACCCTAAAACAGATCCACCCTACAGATGGCACGATCTGAGGGAGTTTGTGGTCGTTTAGGGTTATAAAACGTAGTTCTCGAGAACAATAAAAGTCGACCAGTCAAGGTACATTAGCTGTTTTATGACATTTATGAATTCTATTGTATAGAGTACAAAAAAAAAATCTCGAGACTATAAAAAAGACTCCTTAAACCCTTGCGTGAGCAAACTTGGTGCAATGATAATATAGTTGTAGAAACATACGGCGGGTGAGTTAATTGTTAAAATAATGCAAAGTTGAAATTTCCAAAAAGGAGTCACTGTCGTGTGTCAGAGTTCTGGAAAATTGGGTACAATTAAATTGAATTCAAATCGTAATCCAATTCAACTATACTGAGTATTATTAAAGTAGGTGTATGATGGTTAGAAGAATTTAATTATAATATTCATATCTTAATTCAATCTTTACAGGTCTAGTCAAACGTAAATCACAGTGATTAACGCAGAAATATATATGTATATATATCAAGAATGCCTAATGTTAATAGTTAGAAACAATGAAATCGTATGTGAAGAAAGATAGGTCGAAGAAGATCAGTATATGAAATTAGAACATATAACAGCGTATAAGCGGATAAGGAGATGAGTGCGTTAACATGCACATGATACCTATATATATATATATATATATAGATATATAAAGTTGGAAATGGTACGTGCATATGAATTATAAAGTTCGTAGTAAGAAAGGCTGAAACTTGGAATGCCTATTGAAGAAATTCGATGGTATCATCAAACTTCATTGACATTATTAATGGTGAATACGATTTACTCAATAATTTAAAATACCTGTATCGAATGTTGATAATTGTAGTGGATAACATATATGCCACTGTATTAATATATATAGATTCAATGGTATTATATAGGTGTGGGTCTAATGGGACCTTAGGATAGTACATCAAAGTTTACATATAAATTATAAAGTCAACTAGAAATGATTTCCCTAGTTCTTAAAATAAGAAAAGGGAATTTAAATAATATGTAAAATTGAGATAAGTAATGTAAAATACATTAAAGAGTATTGTGAATCAAATTATTGAATGCGATATGGAAATTTAATATATGGATTAATATTCAAGATTTGATTTTATAAGTATGGGGAAAATATCTTTAACAAGATACATATAGTGAAAAGCTTGTTTAGACAAGAGGATTTTGATTGTTTAATAGACGAGATGATTATGAAATGAAAAAGGCAATAGTAAATTGTCCTCGTCAAAAAGAGAGTGGTGATAAAAGTAAAGCCTATATTAAGGGCATCAATATTGGTGTATATTACCCTTGGTTACGTACATAGTTACAATAGAGGTTATAATTTAATATTGAAATTTTTAGTGGGAAATGTTCTATCCATTACCTCTTTAAAAAATTGTAGGTATATAGAGTTATAAACGTGGAAGAAATGAAAGTGGAAACTTGATATGTGTAGTATATCAAGAGGCCAAAAACATAATTATATGTTGGAGCATTGAACCAAAATAATGAAGTGGAAAATACAATGTTAGTAAATGAAGAAACAAAATTATGAAGTATGGTTGAATGGATAACATATATATATATTAATGTATATATGTATCCTAAACAAATAGGACTCATTTAGCTATATGTTCTTTATCAAGGATATGATAAAGGAGACTGAAATCATAATTTTGTGGAGTCATATGAATATAATATTTTCATACATGATAATTTATTTAGGTAAATAAATTTCAAACTTTATACCCAAGGGATTAAGGAAGAAGAATAAATTCACTAGGAAATATTAAAAGTGAATTTACCTTAAAAAGTTTACAAGTAAAAGTGGAATGACATATTTCACCATATTGCTAGAATATTATTACTCTAATTATGGTTAAAGGAGTAAGAAACACTATTGTGGTAGATTAAGTGTTAAAAGGAAAAAAATTGGATGCTGGTATTTGGTAAATTTACCAGGATGATTTTCAAGTCATGTATATTTAAGTCATGACTAAAGTATTTGGTAATAAGCATATTTTAGTTCATGTACGTGGAAATTAAGGAGGTGGAAATCTTAAATACATACGGTATAAATCGTTGGTTAAATAATTGATTGGGTTAGTAATTGTGGATCATTTCATAGTAGAATGTGGACCCATTACATTGAGTAAATCAAGGGATAAATCAAATTTTCCTGGTGATTTAGTTAAGGAAAAATTCAAAACCTAATAATTTTTTTTTCATGGGAAAATAGTTATGAAAATTATCATGCATGGATAAGAATCCAATGGAGCACAATTAAATTCCTATATATATTATACTCCATTTATCAAGTGAACCATGGTTTTAGGATGTAAGTGGTCTTTGTTAGAAACCATGTGTTGTTTATATAAACCATGGGTTGATTCCTAATGATTAATGAAATTCACATATAGATATAATTGGTGAATCATCATTGGAATTAGTAAAGCATGAACATACAATTAAAAGTAAATGCATAAATTCTCGTGATTCTTTGAAAAAGGGGAAACTAGGTCAAATTTACTTTTGACATTATCAAGTATTAATACTTGTGAATGTGATGAATTATAGTAATTACATATATCACTATAAAAGAAACATGTATTCACACTATAAAATTTTGTTGGTGTAAATTTTATTAAATTTAATTTTCCTGAGTCTTAAATTCAAAGACAGGGAAATAGTGTGAAATCATACAGCTACAAACCAGGAGAAAAGAGGATGAGTTGTATTTGGACTTGGGTGTGGGGGAAACCCATCAGATCCAAATTTATTCACGTAATTTTTGAACTAGTGGATACAATTCATAAAAGAGGTTAGAGAAAAAAAAAAAAATCATGTGTGATGTAAGAATTGAATTATAGACATTATTAACGATTCTGGTTATTAATAATTAAATTGATTGCTAACAAAAGAAAACAATGAGAAGGTACTGGAAGTACAACTATGAACTGAGAAACGGTAAGCATAACCATGCATATGATACAGTTGTTTTCTTTCATTTATGAGTACTAATGAAAAGTTGTAAAATTGTTTAGCCAAGTGTGTAACAGGAAATTGTACACTCTAGAAACACGGAGAAAAAAAAAAAGTGAAGATAAGTGCAGATAAATCACCTAGAAAATCAAGAAAAGCCGAACTGGATCAAGTTTGAGTGAGGAGAGAATCTCACTGAAAAACAAGAAAGGATAAGTAGTGTATTAAAAATGCACTAAACTATTATGAACCTGAACGGTTTGACTAATAACTGAATTTCCTAAGTTTATTGAAATTCAGAATGTTGTTGTGGATTATCAATTGTATGTACCTGATATTACTTACATTGGTATGAATTGTGGACAGAGAAAACAGAATAAAAGATCTTCCAGACAGACTTCTTGCAAAGAAGTAGGAAGAAAATCAACTGCATAAGGTATCATTAAATAGAGTGGAAGCAGGAGAGTACTCTGCTGGAAACTGAGCAAGGACAAAGAAGAAATCTTCGTCAAAGTTGAAAAATCAACGTTAAAGTGTAACACTGAGGAAGGTGTTGGAAAGGGGGGAAACTAATGGCTTATAAACTAGCCTTACCCTTGCATATTAAATTTCATGATGTGTTTCATGTCTCCTTGTTGGAAAAAAAATATATATATAATTTTTGTACATGATGCTTCTCACGTTATTGATTGGAATGTGATACAGGTGGAACCAGAAGAGGAATTCCTTCCAGAGCCGCTTCAAATCTAAGAGCGGGAAGAAATTGAATTGCGAAATCAAACAGTAGCTAGAGTAAAGGTGCAGTGGGAGCACTTTACTGCTGAAGAAGCTACATGGAAAAGAGAAGTTGAGATGATGGAAAAACATTCATCTTTATTTTCAAAATGAACTAAGTAGATAGATCACTGTTTACAGGAACGTTAATTTTATTGAAATTAGAGGGGAATATATAGCACCCAAATTCTATCTTTTGATTAGACATTTGAACTTAAGTCTAAAAGGGGAGTGGACCCCAATGGATAATTATTGTGTGGATTTATTGAATTATTTATTTATGAAAAATAAATAAAAAGTTTTGTGTGTACTATGACCAAATGAGATTTTTGAGATCACTTGTCTAATCCATGAGTTTATGGAAAAGGTGAGAACTTTTTTAAAATCTCAAAAATCCTTGAAAGAAATTATTTCTAATTTAGATTTTAAAGGAAAAATCTAAATTCCCCAATGATGAGGAAAGTAGTTGGAAGAGGTAAAAACTGGAAAAGCGGAAAAGCGGCAGCTTTAAAGTCCCTATAAGGAAACCTAAAATAAACGAGATAAAAGCATAAATTACAGAATGAGGTGGAAAGCATTTTGGAGACCATAACCCAAGCCAAAACATTACACGGATCCCAGAGTTGATACATTTCTTGGAGGATCTGAAACTGGGGTGGGATTAGAGACAATGAACTCTAAGGTTGGGAGGACTGGTCATAGTATCGGTATGGATGCATAACTTTGGAGATTTATTTAATTCTGTATTAAATATATCCATGTTTATGAATTGTTATGTTATAAATTCCTATGCAAATTTCAGATTGAATGGTTGTTCAGTACCTGATGAAAGTACAAGCTAGATCTAATAGGTGAAAATTCAGTATGTTAATAGCAGGGAGGAAGTTAAATAGAAACCAATGGGTTGGTTCTAGGGAGTTGTACCCTGTAGTAATAAAGGTTAGAGATGATAAATCAATCTGAATGTCTAATCTAATAGAAAAATTCAAGTTGTAGCTTGTTGTCTTTGGAACGAAAAACTTAGTTGCTGTGTTGTATAAATAGAACATCCTAATAAAAATGTAACCAAGAACATCAAGTAGGAAACAACTAAGCCTGTGATAGAAGTATGGATTTCAGTATAACAGTTGTACTACAATGGCAAGAATTGTAGAATTAAGAATTTAAATTGTCTATTACCTGGAAGTTTAAATATATGAAACCAGAAGTCTACTCCTAACTAAGTACGAGGATCTGAAATTAGGGAGACTAAAATATCAATTTCGGTTTCATTCCTATTGAAAATTTACTTGTGTGATAAAAGCATGTGTGAGGGAAGATTTTAAGCATATTTAAACACTCGGAAAAGAGCATCTATCCACCTCCCATATAAACTGCTGAAAAAAATATATAATTGAAGCAAAGAAGGTTAATTGAATATAGATAGATGTATATGTGGATGTATACATCTATACATAGATGCTGAAACATTATAATTATAGATGCTGGAAAGTTTATAAAGCTTGCAAACTAGAAAGTAGAGGAAGGGATCAGTTAGAGTTGGAAAAAACTCTGAAGAACTGACCTGAGAAATACAAACTAGTATATATATATATATATATATATATATATATATATATATATATATATATAAGTCAACTAGATTGACTGATAGGAATTGAGGTCAAGCCAAAATTCCTCATGGAAATTCTTATACCCGCCTGCCTACCTATAATTACCAAAGAGAAATTAAATACCGGATAAAAGTATGAATTTGTAATTGATTCAACAGAAAAATTTTAATTGGTATCAGGCGCAGAAAGTTAAATATAATTGAGTTAATGTTGTGTGGATAAGAAGCTGGGTATGGGAGACATGACATTGTGCCATTAATATATCCTAGCCTCTTTTTCATAAATATTTGTGAGCCTCCTATGCTTAGAAGTTTTGGACTATGTGGTTCAAGGATTTTTAAATTATATTTTAAGTGGTTATTAAGTGATTTATTATTTTTGATATTCCATTTTACTAATTTAGTTTATAAATTAAATGATTGATAAAATAAGATGATGGCGATGATGGTTACCGTCCATCTAGGCATCAATACATGTACCAAAACATTTAGTTTATGATATATTTCTTATTGTGCAAATTTAAAAAAAAAATTGTGAAAGTTGACTAAATTATAATTTCATTTTAGGTTTTGTTATTATGAATTATAAAAGGAATTAATATATGAGTTAAACATGTATGCATTTTGAAAACATGCAGAAATATTCTTAACCATGGAGATTCATAACTTGCAAAAAGATTTTCTATCATGGACCAATACCATGGTTTATCATATCCCATGGACAATATAACACTTGTTGATGTGACATTTTCTTAAATTAAAAAGAAGAAAACATAATTAACTTTTAGAAAAATATTAACCCTTGGTCTGTAAATACTACTATGAATATTTTGGCATATTTCATATTTCATGGAGGTTGAATTTCTAACATCCACCTAATAATTATTTATAATTAAACTAAAATTATGAAAAACCTATTACACTCCTATCAACATAAATATGTTTTGTGAAAGGGTTGATACCATTGTCATATTTTTCTTTACTGTAAAGCTTTATGTTAGTGGTTGGTATACCATTATATATTATTTTCAAAGGGTGAAGGTTCAAATGGAAATTCAATACTTAAATAGGATTTCTCAAATTATTGCAATGTGGATTCTAGTGATATGAGTTATGAGATATTTAGTTCAGGTATTTTTCAAACAAAGTATTTGTAATTGAAGGATTTTAGTTTTTCCATTATTTAGGCATTTAGGATTTAAGTTAATTAATATTGGAAACTCATTATATATATAGCAAGTATTCTATTGCTTTGTAATATTATTACAAAGTGCATAATGATCATTTTCTACTCTTAGTATTTGATTTTCTAAAAATGGTCTAGAATTCCTAGAAAAAAGAGACTAAACATTAGAAGAAAGTGATATACATCTAGATCTAGACAGAGACCTACCTACGAAGGAAATCTAGTTCTAGAAATAACAATGGCTAGACCAAACCATGACAAATATAAAAGGAAAATTCACATAGGTCCTAAGAGCCTACCATGGAGGAAAATAGGCCTAAAATATCCATAGGTTTATTGACTATTGTAATTTATAGTAGTATGTTTCATATCAAATAAAATAACATGAAATTAAAACGTTGAAGTGGAGCAATGTGAATTTTATCCTCCAATGAAAAATGAGCACCGTGGAGAAATTCTTGGAAGATATTGGTGCTTCCACTAATATTTTACCTTCATGCTTCATAACTAGCCATGAAACAATGGTGGTCAAGAAGTGGTTATAATTCACACATTTCTTATCATTCCTTTTCTTGATACATGAATTCTTGGGCCATGATGATTTATATGATCTAGTATAAATGTATCAAACAATGATGCTTGGTTCCTTAGTTCTACTACAATGAAGGACCATGATGAAATGCATCATCTCTCCCAAAATTTGGGCTTTCTTCAAAAGACCCCACAAACCATGAAAAGTTTTCTCTATTGATTACACCTCACTATATAGACCCAATGAGGTGGAACGAGTGCATTAGTGGAGTGTGGTGGAGGCTTTCATTGAGAGGATATTTTCTCGTGTGGGGAAATATCTAAGACATTGAGCCTAAAGGTCAAATGTAAACTAGAACTAGAGAAATGTATTGAAAGCCAAACCATAAAATCCACTAAGTCGTGGGGAAATTGGGAGGTGAAAAAGGGATATTGTCCCAACTACCCTCCATAATTCACCCACATTTGAAAACACCATACAACATTATCATGAAGAGCACATGGGGTATCTAATTGATCTACCTCATGCAACACCAAATCCTTTGGGATGTCATTATCGTTTATGGTGGCTATCTTAGTTTCCTGTGTATGACTCTACCTTGAATACCTTGACACCTTATAATTACATAATAAAGGAGTGATATGGCCCACCTATGGACTGGAAGTGTTGTAACGAATTCATTGTAAGAGGAAACATATAGACATTTAAATCTTGTATTACTCGCACATCTCAACTGGAGTGGTGGAGTTACCACCATTTGCAACATCACTTCAATGTTCTCATGCTAACCTACATGGAGTGGTGGAGTTACTACCATTTGCAACATCACTTCGATGTTATCATGCTACCTTACATGCAGAGGACCCATTATTCATTATATTAATCACTAAACCTTCTTGTTCATAAAAAATATTTTATTATTGTAACACCCCCAATTTATGTGTTGAAATTTCAAAGTTAGACATTTGAACTTAAATCCTAAGGGGAGTGGACCCCAAAGGATGAATGAATTGTGAATGTAATTTAATATTCAATTTGAGGAAATGAATAAAGTACTGGTATGCATGTTGACCAAAAATGAGATTTGAGATCACTTGCTAAATCCATGAGGATGGATAAGGCAACTATTCCCCACAATCCTTCAAAAATCCTTGGAAGGAATTAATGCTAATTTAGATTTTGAGGAAAAATCTAAATTTCCCCAATGATGAGGAAAGTAGTTGGGAAGAGGTAACAAGCTGGAAAAAGCTGAGGGAAAGCATAAAGCAGCTTTAAAGAATCCCAAAATGGGAAGCCTAGGCAAACAGGAAGAAAAGCATCCTGCTATTCTGGACGCAGAATTAGAAACAGGCTTTGGGGAACTATTAGCTTAAATAAGCTACTCCTAAACAGATTAGAGGTGGTTGATCTGTGGTGGAGGTGGTCTCAGCTCGGGAGTGAGTTCTGGGAGAGAAATAG
This sequence comes from Pinus albicaulis, assembly GCA_034641835.2. NCBI lineage: Eukaryota > Viridiplantae > Streptophyta > Pinopsida > Pinales > Pinaceae > Pinus > Pinus albicaulis. The sequence goes on along the minus strand of CM076581.1, from coordinate 1,274,393,048 downwards.
AACTCTACGGTTGGGAGGTTGGTCTACTGCATGAGTGGTATGTGTTTAAACCACCTATGGATTTTATTTTATACATTATGAATTGGCTATATATAATTAACTACTTTATATTAGAAGTGAAAATATTGCATGCTGGATAATGATAGTATGAATTTTATTTGTAACTTTAATCTACTTCAATAAATAAGAGAGGAACAGTAGGAATGGGTTTTTCAACCCATATGACAGAGAAAGGAGAAACTATTGGAGTCTGTGGTGTTCTTGCTTTTAACAGAGTAACTGGCAGAAGCAAATCTTCTACCTTCTGTATGCTAGCAAGAACAAGAGCCCAAGATAGTATCCCCCAGAATGTCTAAACCCAATTTGGGTTTAAATCTGGAGATACTGTACAAAAGAAATATCCCAGGGGGATTCAAGAAACATAATTATAAAAACTTAAGTAATTATTAGCAGGGAATACTCCAGATTCTCAGAAAAACAATTATAGAAATAAACCAATGTTACTGACTGTACAAATTAATGCTACTGAGATACCCTGTACAGATTCTCCCCTGGAGATAAATTCAGAAAATCCATTATGGATATATTTAAAATAGATAATGGTGGTACAAATAAACATTGAGTATAGATATGACAGAGTATAGCAATCATATAAATTACTCTAAATCTTATTATTAAAGCTGTAAGGAAAATCAGTGGAAAACTTATTCAGCTCCGAAAAATAGTTCATACATGTACTGTAAGACAGAGAGCATATATTCCAGGAGATATCGGACTGTCACCTTAAATACTGATTATATTTGAGAGTAAGAGATTAGTATGTCTAGTATTTATTTTTCAATCATAACACATTATGGAATATCATATGCTAGAGTCATAACTCGCTACCCAATAAGGGAAATACACTATTCTGAACGCATGTAAATAAATCATGGCAACAATATGGAAATCACAACCACAAGCCTATCGTAGATAGGGAACACATCTATTTTGCAGACCCTCTGGATTTGCGATAAATTCGTATACTATATCCATAGAAGACAACATTATAGGAGTAAACCAAGTCTGAAATGAAAAACGATCAACATATTAAGGGTTTTCATATATCTTATCACCACTCTTCTGTATCAAAACCGAAATAAATATCGAGTGCCAAACATTCAATCAAAACCGCAGTGACGAAAATATATAATAGACATATATTATAAATCCGACATTGTTATTCCCTGTCCAAGGTTAAAACCCAGCATCAGATGGTGGAAGAGTCTCGGCATAAACGCCAAACAAAACCCAACGTCACTGAAAATGCAGACAGCCATAAACACAGTCCTTCATACAAGTTGGCATAAAAGTTTATCCATTATATGTTTGCAAAATTACAAAATTAAAAATCTATAGAAACCAACGATGGCATCGTTCCCTCATAAAAATTTCAGGAATCGTTGGTTGCCCTCAGGCATTCATCGGTAAGCCATCGCAAGAGTAGAATGCTATGAGTACCAACCTGTAGGTGTGAGGAGAGGTTCAATTAGTACATGAGATAGAAAGGTGAGAAACCCGCGTTGCAGAAACTAAATTCTACATAAGGAGAGAAAACTTCACCTCAGTGAAGGGAATCTCACTACTGCACATAACCAAGGAGAGGCATTAGATACTCCTAGGAAACGCGAAGGCTGTAAGAGTCAATACGTATGGAAATTCCAACCAATGAATACTGATGTAGAATAGTCAGGTATCGCTATGGTGAATCCCATAAACGGTAAGGCTACAACCGTGGTATGCAACAAAACAAACGAATGCATGACCAGAAACGATGGGAAGAGAAACTGTTACCTGGAAGCCGAAATATGGGGAAGAAGAAATTCCTCTGCGTAACACCCAGGTACCTAGCGAAAACCACGAATTGGATACGAAGTTGGTTAACCTGCAAACCAAAATTGTTGAGACGTAAAAATTCATAACCACTGCAATAAACGCGTGGTGAAAAAGATTGGAACAAGTTAGAAATGTAAATATGACTCTGGTTAATGGATATCAACCAAAAAGAAAACCAAAACCCCAAATCACATGTTACCTACATGAAGGTCCAAGGTGCTCGCAAGTTAGAGCTTCAGTCGACTGGAAACCAAGACCTCAACAGGCCGAGTCATGGCGTAGGGAGAACCGAAGGGAAGCACCCTCGCTGCAAGAAAACGTGAGTTCTGCATCAGTGTGCCAAGATGTGGAATGACCGCGATACACTTCGGTGCGAGAGAAAATAACACAGTTAAGCCATGGAAAATTAAATATCAACCGGAATCCAGATCTAGAAACCCTAAACCGCCTTGCACCATACACCTGTCTTCATCACCACAACTGGCATGGGGATGAAAAAGTCGGCGGAGTGGGCACTATTAATTTCAGAGGTAGGTAGAGTACTACGACCTCAGTTAATGACCATAGCCTCGAACCAGTAAATAGCGTAGTTCAAACAAACAAGTCACGTAAAGTAAATCCGAGGTGGCACCACCTGTAACCAGTGCGTACACCAGACTTAACTATCCAAAGATCAGACCAAATCAACGTACGCAGCGCTCAATGATGCCTCGAAAATATCAAGCAGAGTTTAGAACAAAATATATAAAAATTTCGATGGTTACAAAGCGAAATAACATCGGTGTGAAATTATGGTTCCATAGTAATTAATTCCGATTAAATACTGTTGCATTCATTCGACTCGTCATCATAACCATATATTATATACATAAACCCATAGTGTTGAACTTGGCATCGTAGTGTGTTATGCATATGTCAAAGTTTAGTCACTACCATTATTAAGGCCTATGGAAGCCTTTGATGAGAGCGTGGTATAAGAGGAGTGCCTCGAGGCATATAAATCAAAAATATATATGGTGACCTACATATATGTAAATTCTATGGAAGTGGCATTTAACCTATGTGGGAAATTATGTTCAATGGGCATAATGTAGGGATATATAAATATATAATATATATATGGCCACACTCAAGTGTAGAGTTGGGGAAAGACGATTTAACCTTATTATGAGAATCCTAACCGGATGCAATGCATAAGTTTAACCAATACATACTAGGGTGTAAACTAAAAAAAAAAAAAAATTGTTGTGGTGATAGAGGTACATTACAAATGGTATCGGAGCCCAAGTTATAAAACTGGGCTGTTATGATTGTGCTCACTGAATTCTGAATGTTATTTTTATAAATGAATATTGCAGAGATTTTTTTTTTTTCAATATTACTGATCAATATTCTGAGTGTATACAGTGGTGCTAAAATGGCTGAAGGTGGAGAAATTTATGTGGATCTGTGGGATGAGTTTGGTTCACCAGATCCCAATGCCCCGGTAATGGCTATGTTGCATAGGTTGCAATGAGAATTGGCTGAATTAAAGAGCCAGAATGACATACTGTCATCAGCCAGTAAGGAGCAAGAAAAGCTCATCAGAGGACTCACTTCCCGGAACAGCCAAGAAGGCGAAGGTTCCGGAAAGAGGAAGATGGATGAATCTGATGATGATGATGTTGTTAGACATCAATCTAAACAGAAAAGAGAATTGCAGGGGGAATTCAGAAAGATCAAACCTCCCTCCTATGATGGGGAGAAGGAGGAAGATGCTGAAGCTTGGTTGCTGAACATGATTAAATATTTCCAAGTTTATGAGTATGAGAGCAATCTGAAAGCCAGATTAGCTGTTTACCAGCTACAAGGTAAAGCTACCTTGTGGTGGGAAGAGACAAAAATGGTGCATGCCATTGATGAAAAGACAGTTACTTGGGAGGATTTCCAGGCTAAGTTCAAAAATCGTTATTTGAATGAGCGATATTATGTTGATAAAGCAAAAGAATTCCATGAACTTAGACTAGGACAGCTCACTATTAATGAGTTTGCTACTAAGTTTACAAACCTGTTGAGATATGTACCCTACATTAGGGAAGAAAAGGCAAAAGTACAAAGGTTTCTGAACTGTTTGCCTACAGTATACAAAGAGAAAATTGAATTTGACAATCCAAAAAAAATGGACAAAGCTGTTAGAAAAGCAAGATTATGCTATCAACAGTTTAAAGGAATGGCTGAACAAGGAAAAAGCTGGTTAAACAAGGGGGATTTTAAGGGAAACAGACATAAACCACCCTATTTAAAGAATTTTGGCAGAGATCATCTGCGGAAGAAGTTTAACAAGCCCAAAGAGAGCCAAACTGCTCAATCCCAGGTGGCTTCAAAACAAATAGAAGGGGAAAATAAAAAGGAAGGGACAGTCAGAATGAAGGAACCTTTGAAATGTTGGGGCTGTGGAGAACCCCGTATGATGAGGGACTGCCCCCATCGAAATATTCACATGATCAGCAGAGAGCGAGAGGCAACAACAGTAAATGACATAGCCAGAAATATACCAACTATCAGTGCAGCCTTGGAAAATCGGCAAGCGGAACATCAAGCAACTATGGTGGAAATGGAGGGTAAGATTTCTGACCTACCTGTTACTGTTTTGATTGATCCAGGTGCTTCTTTAAGTTACATTAGTCCTGGAGTTGTAGAAAAATGTAAAATCAAACCTAAAAAATTTCAGCAGTCATGGTTGGTACAGCTGGCCACTGGGACTAAGAGAAAAGTAATCCATAAATTGCCCAAAACAGCCATTCAATTAAATGGTTTTGCAACAGAAGTGACTCTGAACATACTACCGTTAGGATCCTATGACTTGCTGATAGGAATGGATTGGCTGGAAAAGTAGAAAGCCTTGATGAATTGTTGGGATAAAACCCTGCATTGTGTGGATGAAGAAGGAAAACCTTTTACTCTAAAAGGAAAACCAAAATCCATTTCAGTAAGACAAATATCAGCCTTACAATTAAAACGAACAGCTAGAAAAGGATACCAAGTTTAGGCAGTGCATGTAGAAGAAGTAGAACAAAAAACTGGAGAAGATCTGTTGAATGAGTTGCCGGTGGTAAGGGAATTTAAGGAAGTTTTTCTAGATGAGATTCCTCATCTTCCCCCTAAAAGAGAAATTGATTTTTCCATAGATTTGGTGCCGGGAGCAACACCTGTTTCCCGAGCTCCCTACAGAATGAGCCCTCCTGAACTGATGGAGCTGAAGATGCAATTGCAAGAATTATTAGACAAAGGTTACACTAGACCAAGTGTGTCTCCTTGGGGAGCACCAGTCTTATTCGTGAAAAAGAAAGATGGAACTTTCAGGATGTGCATTGATTATCGTCAACTAAACAAGTTGACCATTAAAAATAGATATCCGCTCCCTAGAATTGATGATCTTTTTGACCAGGTGAGAGGGGCCTCAGTCTTTTCGAAGATTGACTTAAGAACTGGATATCACCAGCTCAGAATCAAGGAAGAAGACATCAGCAAAACAACTTTTCGAACCCGGTATGGACACTAAGAATTTGTAGTCTTACCTTTTGGATTGAAAAATGCCCCCGCCACATTTATGTGTCTGATGAACAGTGTGTTAAATAAGTATCTAGATAAATTTGTTCTTGTGTTCATAGATGATATCTTAGTCTACTCCAAAAATGAAGATGAACATCAAGAACACTTGAGAATAGTGTTGTAGACCTTAAAAGAAAACCAGTTATATGCCAAGTTCAGCAAATGTGAATTCTATAAAGATAAAATTCAATATCTGGGTCATATTATTTCTGAAAAAGGCCTTGCAGTTGATCTTGAAAAGATAAAAGCCATTAAAGAATGGCCAGTCCCAACTGATGTTTCAGCGGTAAGGTCATTCATGGGGATGGCAGGCTACTATCGCAGATTTGTGGAGATATTTTCTGCTATAGCACATCCCATCACGTCACTGCAGAGGAAGGGAGTTAAGTTCGTATGGACTGAAAAATGTCAAGTCAGTTTTGAGCAAATAAAACAAAGACTTACATCAGCCCTATACTGAAGATTGCAGATCCTGATAAGGAATTTGTGGTGTGTACTGATGCTTGCAGAGAGGGGTTGGGAGGAGTCCTGTTGCAGGAAAACTCCATTATTGCCTATGAATCTCGAAAACTGAAAATACATGAACATAATTATAGTGCCTACGATCTGGAATTAGCAGCTGTTATCCATGCTTTGAAGATGTGGCGACACTATCTCCTTGGGAAAAATTTTATCCTAATGACTGACCACATTAATCTCAAGTACTTCTTTTCCCAAACTGATCTGAATGCAAGGAAAGCCAGATGGCTGTCCTTTTTAAGTGAATTTGACATGGACATTAAACATATCAAGGGAAAAGAGAATAAAGTTGCTGATGCATTAAGCAGGAATTCTTGTCAGACTATAAACCGCCTTGGGAGTAGTGCGTAGATCGAAGTAGAAGAATTGGTGAGAAAAACAGAAAATCAAGATCCAAACTATGAAACACTCTTGGTGAAACAGCAGAAAAAGGAGAAAACTAATTTCACTCAAAACCAAAAAGGGCTGCTATATTATAAAAACAGGTTGTATATTCCAAATGTAGATTCCTTAAAAAGAGAAATTTTGGATGAATATCACAAACAGCCATATGCAGGACATCCAGGATATCAGAAAATGTTAACAGCCCTGAAAAAGAAATTGTTCTGGCCAGGAATGAAGAAAGATGTGGCAGAATATTTAAGTAAGTGCATGGAATGTCAACTGGTCAAAGTTGAACATCAACATCCAGCAGGTCTGTTAAACCCTTTGCCAATAGCAGAATGGAAATGGGACACAGTTTCCATGGAATTTATAACAGGGTTACCCAAAACCAAATATCAACATGATTCTGTGATGGTAGTAGTGGACACTCTCACAAAAGCTGCCCACTTTATACCAGTAAAATCCACTTTTGGGACAACACAAGTAGCGAATGTGTTTCTGAAGGAAGTAGTAAGGCTTCATGGGGTTCCAAAAGTAATTGTATCAGACCGAGACGTTAAGTTTACAGCAGCATTTTGGAAAGGATTGTTTGGAGGGATGGGTACTAAGTTGAATTTTAGCACTGCCTATCACCCTCAGACCGATGTGAAAATAGAAAGGACTAATCAAATTTTGGAGGATATGTTGAGAATGTATGTGATGGATAGACCATCAAAGTGGGAAGAGTATTTGCACTTAGCTGAATTTGCTTATAACAACAACTACCAATCCTCAATCAAAATGAGTCCATTTGAGGCACTGTATGGAAGGAAGTGTCATACTCCTTTGAGCTGGAGTCAACCAGAGGATAAAATAATGTTGGGACCTGATGCGTTACAAGAGATGGAGAAAATTGTAAAACAGATACAAAGAAACATTAAGACAGCACAAGATCGACAGAAAAGCTATGCTGATAAGAAGAGAGTGCATCGCGAATTCAAAGTGGGAGATCATGTGTATTAACGTATTAAACCCAAAAAGAGCACACTTTATGCCGGAAGTTGTGCCAAATTGGCTCCCAGATACTATGGTCCTTTTGAAGTCTTAGAAAGGGTGGGACCAGTGGCTTACAAACTGGCCTTACCACCCCATGTTAGAGTTCATGATGTGTTTCATGTTTCCTTATTAAAAAGATATGTGCATGATGCTTCTCACATAGTTGATTGGAATGTTGTACAGGTGGAACCAGAAGGGGAATTTCTGCCATAACTGCTTCAAATATTGGAGCGAGAAGAAATTGAATTGAGAAACAGAACAGTAGCCAGAGTAAAAGTGCAGTGGAAGCACTTTACTGCTGAAGAAGCTACTTGGGAAAGAGAAGCTGAAATGATGGAGAGATATCCATTTTTGTTTAAGCAATGAACTCTAGTAGTTAAATAATAACACCGAGGACGGTGTTTATTTTCAGAGGGGGAATATGTAACATCCCCAATTTATGTGTTGAAATTTCAAAGTTAGACATTTGAACTTAAATCCTAAGGGGAGTGGACCCCAAAGGATGAATGAATTGTGAATGTAATTTAATATTCAATTTGAAGAAATGAATAAAGTACTGGTATGCATGTTGACCAAAAATGAGAATTGAGATCACTTGCTAAGTCCATGAGGACGGATAAGGCAACTATTCCCCACAATCCTTCAAAAATCCTTGGAAGGAATTAATGCTAATTTAGATTTTGAGGAAAAATCTAAATTTCCCCAATGATGAGGAAAGTAGTTGGGAAGAGGTAACAAGCTGGAAAAAGCTGAGGGAAAGCATAAAGCAGCTTTAAAGAATCCCAAAATGGGAAGCCTAGGCAAACAGGAAGAAAAGCATCCTGCTATTCTAGACGCAGAATTAGAAACAGGCTTTGGGGAACTATTAGCTTAAATAAGCTGCTCCTAAATAGATCAGGAGGTTCTTGATCTGTGGTGGAGGTGGTCTCAGCTCGGGGGTGAGTTCTGGGAGAGAAATAGAACTCTACGGTTGGGAGGTTGGTCTATTGCATGAGTGGTATGTGTTTAAACCACCTATGGATTTTATTTTCTACAGTATGAATTGGCTACATATAATTAACTACTTTATATTAGAAGTGAAAATATTGCATGTTGGATAATGATAGTATGAATTTTATTTGTAACTTTAATCTGCTTCAATAAATAAGAGAGGAACAGTAGGAATGGGTTTTTCAACCCATATGACAGAGAAAGGAGAAACTATTGGAGTCTGTGGTGTTCTTGATTTTAACAGAGTAACTGGCAGAAGCAAATCTTCTACCTTCTGTACGGTAGCAAGAACAAGAGCCCAAGATAGTATCCCCCAAAATGTCTAAACCCAATTTGGGTTTAAATCTGGAGATACTGTACAAAAGAAATATCCCAGGGGGATTCAAGAAACATAATTATAAAAACTTAATTAATTATTAGCAGGGAATACTCCAGATTCTCAGAAAAACAATTATAGAAATAAACCAATGTTACTGACTGTACACATTAATGCTACTGAGATAACCTGTACAGATTCTCCCCTGGAGATAAATTCAGAAAATCCATTATGGGTATATTTAAAATAGATAATGGTGGTACAAATAAACATTGAGTATAGATATGACAGAGTATAGCAATCATATAAATTACTCTAAATCTTATTATTAAAGCTGTAAGGAAAATCAGTGGAAAACTTATTCAGCTCCGAAAAATAGTTCATACATTAACTGTAAGACAGAGAGCATATATTCCAGGAGATATGGGACTGTCACCTTAAATACTGATTATATTTGAGAGTAAGAGATTAGTATGTCTAGTATTTATTTTGCAATCATAACACATTATGGAATATCATATGCTAGAGTCATAACTCGCTACCCAATAAGGGCAATACACTATTCTGAACGCATGTAAATAAATCATGGCAACAATATGGAAATCACAACCACAAGCCTATCGTAGATAGGGAACACATCTATTTTGCAAACCCTCTGGATTTGCGATAAATTTGTATATTATATCCACAGAAGACAACATTATAGGAGTAAACCAAATCTGAAATGAAAAACGATCAGCATATTAATGGTTTTCGTATATCCTATCACCACTCTTCTGTATCAAAACCGAAATAAATATCGAGTGCCAAACATTCAATCAAAACCGCAGTGAAGAAAATATATAATAGACATATATTATAAATCCGACATTGTTATTCCCTATCCAAGGTTAAAACCCAGCATCAGATGGTGGAAGAGTCTCGGCATAAATGCCGAACAAAACCCAACATCACTGAAAACGCAGACGGCCATAAACACAGTCCTTCATACAAGTTGGCATAAAAGTTTATCCATTATATGTTTGCAAAATTACAAAATTAAAAATCTATAGAAACCAACGATGGCATCGTTCCCTCATAAAAATTTCAGGAATCGTTGGTTGCCCTCAGGCATTCATCGGTAAGCCATCGCAAGAGTAGAATGCTATGAGTACCGACCTGTAGGTATGAGGAGAGGTTCAATTAGTACATGAGATAGAAAGGTGAGAAACCCGCGTTGCAGAAACTAAATTCTACATAAGGAGCGAAAACTTCACCTCAGTGAAGGGAATCTGACTCCTGCACATAACCAAGGAGAGGCGTTAGATACTCTTAGGAAACGCGAAGGCTGTAAGAGTCAATACATATGGAAATTCCAACCAATGAATACTGATGTAGAATAGTCAGGTATCGCTATGGTGAATCCCATAAACGGTAAGGCTACAGCCGTGGTACACAACAAAACAAACAAATGCATGACCAGAAACGATGGGACGAGAAACTGTTACGTGGAAGCCGAAAGATGGGGAAGAAGAAATTCCTCTGCGTAATGCCCAGGTACCCAGCGAAAACCACGAATTGGATACGAAGTTGGTTAACCTGCAAACCAAATTTGTTGAGACGTAAAAATTCATAACCACTGCAATAAACGCGTGGTGAAAAATATTGGAACGAGTTAGAAATGTAAATATGACTCTGGTTAATGGATATCAACAAAAAAAAAAAAAAGAGAAAACAAAAACCCCAAATCACATGTTACCTGCGTGAAGGTCCAATGTGCTCGCAAGTTAGAGCTTCAGTCGACTGGAAACCAAGACCTCAACAGGCCGAGTCATGGCGTAGGGAGAACCGAAGGGAAGCACCCTCGTTGTAAGAAAACGTGAGTTCTGCATCGGTGTGCCAAGCTGTGGAATGACCGCGATACACTTCGGTGCGAGAGAAAAGAATACAGTTAAGCCATGGCGAATTAAATATCAACCGGAATCTAGATCTAGAAACCCTAAACCGCCTTGCACCATACACCTGTCTTCATCACCACAACTGGCATGGGGATGAACAACTCGGCGGAGTGGTCACCATTAATTTCAGAGGTAGGTAGAGTACTACGACCTCAGTTAATGACCATAGCCTCGAACCAGTAAATAGCGTAGTTCAAACGAACAAGTCACGTAAAGTAAATCCGAGGTGGCACCGCCTATAACCAGTGCGTACACCAGACTTAACTATCCAAAGATCAGACTAAATCAACGTATGCAACGCTCAATGATGCCTCGAAATCTTGAGCAGAGTTAAAAACAAAATATACAAAAATTTCTATGGTTACAAAGCGAAATAACGTCGGTGTGAAATTATGGTTCCATAGTAATTAATTCCGATTAAATACGGTTGCACTCATTTGACTCGTCATCATAACCATATATTATATACATAAACCCATAGTGTTGAACTTGGCTTCGTAGTGTGTTATGCATATGTCAAAGTTTAGTCACTACCATTATTAAGGCCTATGGAAGCCTTTGATGAGAGCGTGGTATGAGAGGAGTGCCTCGAGGCATATAAATCAAAAATATATATGGTGACCTACATATAGGTAAATTCTATGGAAGTGGCATTTGACCTATGTGGGAAATTATGTTCAATGGGCATAATGTAGGGATATATAAATATATAATATATATATATATAATATATATATAATATATATATGGCCACACTCAAGTGTAGAGTTGGGGAAAGACGATTTAACATTATTATGAGAATCCTAATCGGATGCAATGCATAAGTTTAACCAATACATACTAGGGTGTAAACTGAAAAAAAAAAAAAAAAAAAAAAAAAAAAAAAAAAAAAAAATAAAAAAAATAAAAAAAATAAAAAATAAAAATAAAAAATTGTTGTTGTGGCAATAGAGGTACATTACAATTATATATATTTATTAATTAGTGTTTTTAATATTTTATCTATTTTTTCTTTTTTGATTTTTTGGTTTAATTTTTATCTTTTATTCACCTTTTAATGTTATTGTTATTTTTCAAGTACCGCTAGCACAAATTGTTGAGGATGATCCTCGTTATCAAGGAGACCCAGGATGAAACCTCAAGGGGGGTGGTTGTCTCTTTTCCTAGGCGGAGGAGACATGCTAAAAATCGAGTCATACTCTTTTAGCTGGTGTGGCCAAGGTATGAACCCTGACTGAATTTGATGAATTACATACCACTAGGTCACATCTCCTCGAGCCACATGTCAAGCCTATAGGATCACATATAAGTTGAAAATAAAACCAAAAAAATGTTGTTTTTATTTTTTACAAGTTTTAACCCTTTTTAAACTCTCCTAATTTTTGGAAATCCCTTTTCATTTCCAAAGATGCACTTCAAAAAATATATTTTTTAAAAATTTATTTCTTTTAACCTTTTATTCTCTTATTTCCATTTTAACATTAACATGTGAGTATATTATGATGTGTTGGTTACAAATTATTCACATTAGAATAAAAAATATTCCATCGATATAATATTTCATTAATCCATACCCGTCATATGAGAAAATATACATCCCAACCAAATTGCATAAATAGGAATCTTTTGTTGACCTCTTTGGAAAAAATGAGGTTTTAAAATAGCATTTTGTAATTCGAATGAAAATGGTTTTTCCACCATTTGGAAAAATCTAGACACTAATTTTAATTTTTATCCCACAAACTATCTATATGGAAAATTGAATTCATAATTACAACTATAAAAATGTCGATGGAAAGTCATACCTACATGGTTTTTCACATATTTATTTAGTTACTCCTTGATATATTTTTGAATCAAGTAATCAATGTTAAAATGTAAATGAAGAAGAACAAATATCTTTTACAATCCAAATAAAAAAATAAGAGATCCCTAAGGAGAAATGATGCATAGTTGTCTCAATTGTAGGAATTCTTTAGATTTATTATGCAATATTTTCATTAATGATTGTTTTATTTATGAACGTCCTCATAGGGCCTTTAAAATCCACATTAGTTTCTTTGTAGAATCTCATTCGTGTCTTCAAATTATATTTATAGTATTTTGATTATAATTTTTTTATATTTATACCCATAGAAAATGTTCACAATGTGTCCTTGAATGCGCCGATGAAATTATATGCAACTCACCATAAAATACAAGCTAGGACTTGGATGGAAAAATAATTGATTCTATTACACACCTCCCAATGGGTTATAATAAGAGACAACCCACCTAGTAGGATACCATAGGCCAAAAATGGTTTAAATCTATTTTAGGATTACAACCTATAAAATAATATTAAAGTATAAGAAGTATAAAAATAAATAAAACAATAAGTTGATTTATAAAGCATATATAAATGAGCACTTAGATCAACAATGTAAAAGTATTCTTACATAGTTTTGCAACATTTCTTATTATTTCCAAGTTTCTTCACCTAAAATTTTAACTTATAGTTTCAATTTTTTTTCACTTAGGGCTCCATAGGAGAAATTGTGCCATTAATATATCCTGGCCTCTTTCTCATAAATATTTCTGAGCCTCATACGCTTAAAAGTTTTCAACTATGTGGTCCAAGGATTTTTAAATTATATTTTAAGTGGTTATTAAGTGATTTATTATTTTCATATTCTATTTTACTAATTTATTTTATATATTACATGATTGATAAAATAAGATGACGATGATGATGATGATGATGGTTACCCTGGATCTAGGCATCAATACATGTATGCATTTTGAAAACATGCAGAAATATTTTTAACCATGGAGATTCATAACTTGAAAATACATTTTCTTGCAATACCATGGGCCAGTACCATGGTTTATCATACCCCATGCATAATATAACACTTGTTGATGTGGCATTTTCTTACTGTTAAAAAGAGCATAACTAGCTTTTAGAAAAATATTAACCCTTGGTCTGTAAATACTACTATGAATATTTTGGCATATTTCATATTTCATGGAGCTTGAATCTCTAACATGCACCTAATAATTATTTATAATTAAAATAAAATTATTGAAAACCTATTACACTCCTATCAACATAATTATGTTTTGTGAAAGGGCTGAAAACATTGTCATATTTTTCTTTACTGTAATTCTTTATGTTAGTGGTTGGTATATCATTATATATTATTTTCAAAGGGTGAAGGTTCAAATTGAAATTCAATACTTAAATAGGATGTTTCAAATTATTGCAATGGGGATTCTAGTGATATGAGTTATGAGATCTTTAGTTCATGTATTTTTCAAACAAGGTATTTGTAAGTAAACGATTTTAGTCTTGGAATTATTTAGGCATTTAGGATTTAACTTAACTAATATTAGAAACAATTAAAAATTATATATATATTTTGTTAGCGAGTTTTCTATTGCTTTGTAATATTATTACAAAGTGCATAATGATCATTTTCTACTCCTATGAGTTGATTTTCAAAAAATCTTCTAGCATTTCTAAGAAAAGATACTAAAAATAAACCATAGAAGAAAGAGATTATACATGTATATCTAGATAGACACCTACCTACGAAGGAAATATAGTTCTAGAAAGAACAATGCTTAGACCAAACGATGAAAAATATAAAATAAAAATTCGCATAGCTCCTGAGAGCCTACCATGAAGGAAAATAGGCTTGAAATATCCATAGGTTTATTGACTATTGTAATTTAGACTAATAGATTTCATATCAAATGAAATAACATAAAATTCAAATGTCGAAGTGGAGCAATGTGAATTTTCTCCTCTAATGAAAAATGAAGAACCATGGAGAAATTATTGGAAGATATTCATGCTTCCACTAATATTTTACCTTCATGCTTCATAACTCACCATGAAACAAATGTGGTCAAGATGTGGCTATAATTATAAGTAATCTCTAGGAATTCAAATATTACTTATCCTTCCTTTTCTTGTGACATGAATTCTTGGGCCATGAAGATTTATATGAGCTAGTATAAATATATCAAACAATGATGCTTGTTTTCCTTAGTTCTACTACAATGAAGGACCATGATGAAAGACATCATTTCTCCCATAATACCATTTCTCCCATTTTTATGTATACCCATGGAAAAAATCCATAATGAATCCCTAAATGGCTCCAAGAAGCTTGCTGCAAATCACCATTAAATTCAAACTATGAATTGGATAGGAAAATATTTTATCCGATTAAATACTTTGTAATTCAAACTATGAATTGGATAGGAAAATATTTTTACCCCTCCTAGGATTACATAGGCTAGAAAATGAATTATTTTAAAAACTTTATATCTAGAGTTATTTTAATAATACCATTGCAAATTTTGCATAAGTAGGTGAATTTTTCAAAGAAATATCTCAAGTTATTGTGAGTAGTGTGCTCACACAGGCACTGGAAAAAAATAGTTTCCAATGCTTATGGGACTCATTTATACTAGTCATTTTCGTGTTTATCTCCTTAGAAAATATTCCTAGTATGTCCTTGAATCACTTAAGGAAGAGAGATACAACTCACCATTGAATTAAACTCAAGAATTGGGTGGTAAAACCATAAAATTCATTGGACTCTAGCATTGATTTACAACTAGTGGAACTCCCCACCTAGGATTTTTAGAACTAGTTTTTTGTTCCAAAATGACTAATGTAAATTTCGCATAAGGCAATATATTTTGTAAAACATTGCCTCAAGAGATTGTGGGTAGTTTCATAACATGTGGTCTAGAAAAATACACGTTCCATTGCTTATAGAACTCAATTTTTCTACTTGATTTGGTTTGTATACCCCTATACCAAATTCACTATATACCAATGAATGTCTTTCACAATAAAGATATGACTGGCCATCAAATTCTAGCAAAAATTTTAAATGTGTGAATAGTTAATTCCATTGGAATCATTCTAATAAGTTAAAACTAGTCGCACCACCCTCCTAGCACTCCATAGGTAAAAAATTATTAATTTGAGAATATTAAAATCTAAGGTTCCTCTTAGTAAAGGCTAATGAAAATTTTACACAAAGGGTTTATTTTTTGCAAAAACAAGAATAAGTGATTTTCGTTAGTGTGTGCACTTGTGCCTTGGCCAAACATATGTGTTTGATATTATGGAAATATGTTTTCTCTCTATTTGGTTTTTATAATCCCATAAAAGATTCACAATATGTCTGTTAATGCCTCTAGTAAGGAATTCACAAATTTCCATAAAATTCAAACTCGAACCTAGATGGAAAAATCATTTATAATGTTGGACTCCAACTAGTGGTATTAGATTTGGTTTTATTTAGTGAAACTTAACGGCTCAAGGGTAGATCCCAAATTATGATGGTTGGTTTGAGGATCATTTCAATTGCACACTATTACTTGTTTAACTATATTGGATTTGTAACGCCTCTAGTTAAGTGAATTTTTTTTTTTTTTTTCATGCTCATAGACAGATTGGCGGAATAATCTGTTCAGAATTAAAGTACTTATTTTCATCTAGTGTTATACTTACCTCTACTCCATCAACTTCTTCGTGCAATACACTAAATTCTATCCTTCCTTACAGCCCATGTATACAATCACATATGTATCAATATACATATCAATATATATATATATATATATATATATATATGTGTCAATATATATATATATATATATATATATATATATATATATACTACTCATGTATCAATATATATATATCCTCATATAAAATTTTAATTATCCTCATGTAACATTTTAACCATACATGTAAATGTATCCCATTCTATATTCCCAACCATATCTATATAGATGGGTCGTCTCATAACATTAAAAGAGATGTCTCTTTTTTTTTTTCAACATAACCTAGGTTATAGGAGTATACCTTTTATTAATAGCCCCACATGCTATCTATACTCCACACCTATACCCTTATATTCCATTGATCGATAAATATCTTTAAATCATTAACTCCATATATATATCGTGATATATAGATATATGTACATTTACATAACAACCTATGCACATATCAGTTTTATTAACACTGCACCGAATGTATACACTTGTAGATATATATACGCATCCTATGTATATATATATATATTCCGATACGACACCCTCGGTCAAATACGGTGGCCCTTTTAAAATCCATATACCGTATATTCAACTCATAATGTATCCTCGAAACGATCATCATGGTTTTTCATTTTAGATTTCGGATTTTAACATAATTATAATCATGTATATTTTCCGATGGCAGGTGGGTAAGGTACGTGAAGTGGTTTTTCGTGTTTCCCACCCGGTATCCCTCTCCTTGCGTGTAGACGGGTTTTGCATGTTACGCTGAGGGTTTTACGCCTCGTCATATCCAGTGCCTGAACCTTACATCGGCACCAACTCCACACGCTATCTCGGCGAGTACACGATGAGTAAGGAGGTTTACAGTAGTCTGAGTTGATCGTAGGGTCTGCGGTTCGGACGGTTTCGGCGACAATTCCCTGTTATATTATTTTATTTGTTTTGTTTCTACAATGCAGTACCTTCCGCCGTCTGCTGCAGAAGAAAATTTCACGTGTCGTCTGCTAACGTGATTCATATTTCTAAGTTTCAGTTTACCTGCTCAGCCGAATTACTAACAAATCCCTCTCGGGATCGTATTCCGTGCTTGTTCAGTTGCAGCTATAGGGTTTTAACTTCTGCGAATTACTCCAGCGTGTCTCGCAATTATTAATCGTTCTTGGGTCGCTGCACAGGTATTAGGGTTTCGTTTCCTGCTATTTAATAGCGACTCAGGCCCTGGTCAATTCATTTTCTCAGCTAACAATTTTCTCCAGGGTGCAGGAAGTTCACTCGTTTGATGAGCGGCCTCCCGGAATAGGCGACTAACCCCTATTAGTCGTTATTCATGCGTCGGTTATCTTATCCCACAGGTTTAGTTATGTTCTGGCTAAATGGATTGTGGGATTAAAATCATTTCTTCTATGTTTATCTTCCCTCGGCAGCGCTGACTGATACCAGGCTTGTTTGGCCCCTTTCAGATATTTGTTGCAGATACTCTGGAGCGGCCTGGCGCTGATTTATTTTCGTGGCTCGTTGCTCCAACTCTGCGCTGAAACGCTATTATTAACGTTAGATGTCGACTGGGGTTTGTCTTTGGTGTCATTCTGTTGTGAGGCTTTAGTTTCTAATCCTCTGCCCTAAACGTATTACAGTATAGGGTTTAGGTGTTTAACTTCCAGTTGCCGTTACGTTACTAGTTAGATCGACGCCACTATTCTTTCACTGGTTTAGTTCAAATGACGATTTATAATATTTACAGGCATGCCACATTTTATCTGACTTTCGTATGGTTGCAGGCTCCTTATTGTTAACTCCTTTTTGCCTGCTTGGGAGAAATGCCGCAAAGGGTTTCTCATACCCCGCGCGTGAAGGATGGCGTTCGATGGAGGGTAAGCCGATCAGACGACGGCATATGGGATAAATCGTATCACTTCATCCCTGTAAGAAATCATTCTATCATTGATCCGATTCTGCGGGGATAGCACAGTAATTTATCGTTTTCTTTCATTATTTATGCTCGGCATAATTAGTGATAGAACGCAGTCAACCACCTAACGTCGAGCATGCGCTGAGTAGTTTCCACCATCTGCATCTGGTCGTTTTCATTTTATTTACATCCGCCTTCCTATTTGATATAGATTAATGTAGCGACTTTATATGATTAAAGAGTTCGATTGAATTCCCCTCGTTACATTATATATAGAATTCGTATTTGTGTAGCGCGATAGACTTATGACTCTGCTATGTGATTATATAACTCATTCAGGTTGAACGTTGCCAATCACAGTACTGATTATCGCTCGGTACAATTTTACATAATGTTTAATCGTTTTGATATATATTCGCATTTATATGCTTGGACTTTCAATAAGCCGTATTTATACCCACTGTTGACTAGGGTTTATTTATATGCATATGTGAACTCTTTAAGGTCGATCGAGCTATGGTATAGCTCTCGGCGCCATAATAGTTATATATGGTTCATTTTAATTTCCCATCATATCTTTATTATTACCCTACGTGGAAGTAGGTTTTCGCTTTTATTTCACTTATATATATATGTATAAGAGTTTATGCACGGCTGTGAGCACCTTATGCGCATTTCAATGGTTTAATTCTATTTCACTCTTGAATATACATATATTTATTGCTAAACATATATCAGTGTTCAGTCGTACTGTATTGAAGGGGTTTGGTTCTAAATGAGATAAATGGATTTTCAATATGGAGTTAAGGACTCACAAATAGAGGGAGGTGTGAAACTTATACACTTAGGTATATTATTACAATTTGTTTTCGAGTAAGATTACCACCTCCTCACCCACTCATGCGAGCCTAAGGTTTACATGGTATTTATATATTTATATGTGGTCACGAATCATTTTTTTGCCCAAATGAATTATACTTTAGTCTTACTTATGATGCTTAACTCAGAAAATTGAAATGGATTTTAGATCAAAATTATGCTCTATATTTGATATACAACGGTGTATGCATTCTGCAGAATAGGATTCCTTTTAAAGTTTGAAAATATTGACATGTAACCTTCTACATCTTTGATTTACTTCGATGACATATCCAGATCTACTACCATGGTTTTCCACTTACTTTTGAGCATAAAGTTTCACAGTAATATACATATATGATATAGGAAATCCACACTTTTCTAGCAGAATATTAAATGTCAAATTTCATTGCAATAACTTCTAGCAATTTGTCATTATCATAGAATATCATATATATATATATATATAATTTTTTCAGGAACTAAATCATAATTAATCATCTATAGGGTTGAAGTAACTTCAGATTTAAACCAACCTTGGTTTAGAGATTCTGGAGTTTCTACTCTAGGGAGGGTCTGGTCTACAACTAAACAAAATCTGGAAGGTGGATACCTAAGGATAGATTTTGTTAAATGTAGCACCAATTTTTCTCATGGTTATTAAATTAAATTCTATATGTAGCCAATTCATACTGTCATAAGACATAGTAACAAGAAAATTCAGAACATACCACAAGTCTGCAAAGTGACCAACCTCCCAACCTTAGAATCCTCTTTATCTCCCAGGATTCACCCCCGAGCAGAGATCACCTCCTAGCACAGATCAACCTCTGATCTGCCTAGGAGCAGCTTATTTAAGCTCATAATTCCCCAAAGCATGTTTCGAATTCTGCGTCCAGAATAGCAGGATGCTTTCTTTCCTGTTTAGCCTAGGCTTCCCATCTTGGGATTCTTTAAAGCTGCTTTAAGCTTTCCCTCAGCTTTTTTTTCCAGCTTTTTCTCACCTCTTCCCAACTACTCCTCTTCATTGGGGAAACTTTTTAGATTCTTCCTCAAATCTAAATAAATTTCTTTCAAGGATTTCTGAAAGATTTTTGGGGATTTGTTGCCTTATCCATCCTCATGGATTTGGCAAGTGATCTCAAATTCTCTTTTTTTGGTCAAAATGCACAATCATTTTATTTATTTCCTCAAATAAAATATGCAAATACATTCACACTATATTCATCCCTTGGGGTCCACCCTTAGGATTAAAGTTCAAATGTCTAACTTAAACAAATTCAACACACAAATTGGGGGTGTTATAGGATTATTTTTGGTTTTCAAGGGAACATTAAGCGGTAATAAAACAAAAGAGAAGGAAAACTAATATGTGCAGAATATATAATGGAAAAAATAATTGGTAAAAAAATATGACCACAAAACTTGAAAGATATAGGATAATCTAGGTTTTGAGGACTAGACATGGGATGGAGGGGTTTAGGGAGAGAGGAGTAAATAGAGAGAGAATAGGGGTGATTGGAGATAATTAATGTCAAAAAAGAGTGCATGGATTCTAGAATGCTTGGAGTCCTTCCATGTTCAACCACATGTGAAAATGGAGAGGAAGGAAGGTAGGCAGATGTTAGTCTCAGAAGCATCAATATTTTTTTATTAGGAATGCACGAACACTTATACCAATACTTAGCACATGTTTTTCAATGCCAAGTTTGTAATATGGAAGTAGATATTCAATGATAGATTTGATTCAACACACATTCTAGAAGGAGATCCGAAATTATGATGGTTGGTTTGAGGATCATTTCAATTGCACACTATTACTTGTTTAACTATATTATATTATTTTGGTTTTCAAGGAAAATGATGGAAGTGATGCAAAGAAACAAAAATATGGTGAAGATCACAATTATGGGTGAAGATATCATGGAAAAAATAATTGATAAAAAATTATGACCACGAAACTTGGAAAGATAGTGCTTAAATAGGAATTATAGGGCATAATGAAAAAAATTCATTTCGAAAAAGGTAAGGTATTAGTCATAAAAAATATTCCATTCATTAATTTAATTATGTCCTTTCCTTGAGGAAATTTCTTATGGATAATCATTATTATGTCTAGGATAACCTGCTCTTAGAGGACCACTAATAGTGGCGGGGGGGGGGGGGGGTTAATGGAGAGAGAGATAAGAGTTATTAGACATAAGTGGGTGTAGAGATAGGGGAGAAGTAATTTCACAAATTATTTAACATTCCACAATTTATATGGTATTTCCAATGTCCTCCAAATGTGAAGAGGTATATGGAGGAAGGTAGGTACACACTAGGAAGGATATATAACAATATCCCAATTAAGATAATTGTACGTTGAATTTTTGAATGGTGCATGCACTCAACTAACTACATGGGTATTTTCTATTGTATTTTTCCATGTTATTTTCTTAAAAAGGTCATGGAACATTACATTTAATCTTGAAAATTGTTAAATTTTAAAATTTCCCTCATTCAATGAAGATCTAGGAAGATC
Organism: Pinus albicaulis; assembly: GCA_034641835.2. Classification (NCBI taxonomy): domain Eukaryota; kingdom Viridiplantae; phylum Streptophyta; class Pinopsida; order Pinales; family Pinaceae; genus Pinus; species Pinus albicaulis. The sequence goes on along the minus strand of CM076581.1, from coordinate 1,274,371,539 downwards.
AAGTTAAGGAGGACAAATTTTCAAAATATCGGACTAGTTCAATAGGGTGAAAAGAATTGCTGAGATTTCTACTCTCTTGTACTTATTGTTTTAATAACTTTATAAAATTATTTATGTTAGGAAATTATTTATAGAAAATGTTGGGTTAGAGGTATTTTTAGTTTGATGAAGTGTGTGAGAGGAGTGTGCAATATGTGAGGAACATTGTGCAAAAAATTTGAAGCAGTTTGCAAAAGTTTCAAAAGGTAGCAGATGTGTGTTCAAGTCAACGTCTTATGCAAAGAGAAAGGAGATAGAGTAAGTAATGATTGAAGATCATTGAGTGTAATTTTGATACTTTTTTATTCATCATAATGTTGTTTTTTATGCATAATTTATTCTTGGAAAAAATATTATATTGCAAGTAGAACTTACATGTGTTTTTGAGCTGTGAAGTTCTCCTTGGAGTTTCATCTGAAAATCAATGAAAGGATGTATTTGATATTTTGAGAATATTGGTGCCTTTCTTAAGTAGTGGATGAAAAAGAAAGGGGTAGTTTCTCCTTCCTGGTGGTGGTCATCGAAATGATATTTAAGGAGTTGTAACTCCATCCAATTGTGGTTGAGTGAGACTTATTGGGAGAGGTGTCTTCTAGTAGGTACTGACTTGTGACTTGATGTGAGTATATACTTCCTAGCTAGTGGTGGCTAGGACTACTGTTCAAAGGGGTATCATCTCTTAGACTGTGGAGGCCAACTAAAAATATAATGATTTGATCTATTAATGAGAAGAGAATGAGAATAAATAGAACAACAACATGTGGTGTTTTTCCCTTGGGGGTTTCTACCTAAATTCATTGGTGTCCCATGTGTTTATTAGTTTTGTGTGGTTTTGTGTTTTGTTTTGATGTTTTTACCTCTCCCCACGTGCTATAGATGATAAATTTTAAATCAAATAATTAATTACAAAATAATTGTAAGAGATCCATCACTACTGATTCACTGCCCCACTCATTATTTACCTACATTTCAAACTATTCATATTAGATTTGGTTCTATTTAGGTGAAAAGCTATATCTCAAGTTATTGTGAATAGTGTGATCACATAGGCATTGGATAAACATAGTTTCTAATGCTTATGGGACTCATTTATACTAGTCAGTTTGGTGTTTATCTCCTTAGAAAATATTGATAGTATGTCCTTGAATCACTTATGGAAGAGAGCTACAAATCACCATAGAATTAAAATCAAGAATTGGGTGATAAAACCATCAAATTCATTGGACTCTAGCATCGATTTACAACTAGTGGAACTCCCCACCTAGGATTTTTAGAGCTAGTGTTTTGTTCCAAAATGACTAAGTTAAATTTCGCATAAGGAAATATATGTTGTAAAACATTCTCTCAAGATATTGCGAGTAGTGTCATAACATGTGGTATAGAAAAAAAGACTTTCCAATGCTTATAGAAGTCATTTTTTCTACTCTATTTGGTTTTAATACCCCTATACCATTTTCACCATATGTCAATGAATGGTTTTTGGAATAAATATATGATTGGCTATCAAATTATAAAAAAAATATTAAATGGGTGAAATGTTAATTCCATTGGAATCATCATACTAAGTTAAAACTAGTGACACCACCCTCCTAGCACTCCATAGGTAAAAAATTATTAATTTGAGGATATTAAAATATAAGGTTCCTCTTAGTAAATGCTAATTTAAATTTTTCACAGGGGGTTTATTTATTGAAAAAACAAGCATAAGTTATTTTCATTAGTGTGCACACTTTGGCCTTGGCCAAACATATGTGTTTGATCTTATGGAAATATGTTTTCTCTCTATTTTTTTTTTTTTAATAATCCCATACAAGATTCACAGTATGTTTGTTAATGGCTCTAGTAAGGAAGTTGCAAATTTCCATAAAATTCAAACCCTAAGTTAGATGGGAAAATCATCTATAATGTTGGACTCCTAGCATTAGGCTACATTTAGGGAAAAACCCCTCCTAGGATTCTATATTCTAGAAAATTATTTATTTGAGGATAATTAAAGCTAGGGTTTTGTATAGTAAATACAAATGCAAGTGTTACACAAGGGGGTGGAGAAGGTAAGGTACAAAGTTTAATAAATTTTTCATAACTTACTCTAATTATATTATTTTAACAAGGGAATTTATTATGGATAAACATTCCTATGTATAGGATCATCTAGGTTTTGAGTACTAGACATGTGATGGAGGGGGTTAGGGAGAGAGGAGGAAATGTAGAGAGGGGAGGGGGTGATGGGAGACAAGGTTTCAGAGAGTGGGGAGAGAAGTAATGTCAAAAAATAGTGCATGAATTCTAGAATGCATGGAGTCCTTCCATGTTCAACCACATGTGAAAATGGAGAGGAAGGAAGGTAGGTGGATGTTAGTGTCAGAAACATCAATATGTTTTTATTAGGAATGCATGAACACTTAGACCAATAATTAGCACATGTTTTTCAATGCTAACTTTGTGTTTATGGAAGTAGATCTTCACTGCTAGATTTGATTCAACACACATTCTAGAACAAGATCCCAAAATATGATGGTTAGTTTGAGGATCATTTAAATTTAACACTATTACTTGTTTAAATATATTGGATTATTTTGGTTTTCAAGGGAAATGATAGAATTGGTGTAAAGAAACAAAAATAGGGTGAAAATCACAATTATGGGTGAAGATATCATGGAAAAAATAACTGGTAAAAAATGATGACCACAAAAATTGAAAAGATAGCGTTTAAATAGGAATTATAGGGCATAAAGAAAGAAAATCATTCCGAAAATGTAAGGTATTAGTCATAAAAAATATTCCATTCATTAATTTAATTATGTTATTTTATTGAGGAACTTTTTTATGGATAAGCATTCTTATGTCTAGGATAATTAGAGGACCACTAATAGTGGTAGGGGGGAGAATGGAGAGAGAGATAAGAGTTATGGGATAGAAGTGGGTGTAGAGATAGGGGAGAGGTAATTTCAAAAATTATTTTACATTCCACAATGTTTATGAAATTCCCAAGGTCCTCCACATGTGAAAAGGTAGATGGAGGAAGGTAGGTAGATATTAGCCTCAGGAATGGATGTGTTTTTTGTTAAAAAATAATGCATGTTTTTGCAATCATTAAGACATGTTTCTCAATGCTAAGTTTTGTTCATTTGAATGTAGAAAATCAATGATAAATTTATATGAAAAATCACAATAGATAGAGATACTAAAACAAGAAATTAACTTTTAGGGTCATTTTGATTACACCATATTATTTGGTGAACAATATTTGATTATTTCGGTCTTCAAGGGAAATGATGGGATTGGTGCAAAGTAATGAAGATTTGTTGAAATCAATAATTTTGACTAAATTAACCATTGAATACATAATTAGTAACAAAATGGCGACTGAGGATTTTGAAAATACGATGATGACGTAGGAATTATATAACATAATGAACAAGAATTTAATGTCAGGAAAGGTATGGTATTAAATTTTAGAAATATGTAATTGATTTATCTAATTATAGTTTTTTAATAAGGATATTTCTTATGGATAAAACTTCCTATGTCTAGGATAATCTAAGTTTCAAGTATGACCTATGGGGGGTGAGAGAGACAGAGAGAGGAGATAATGAAGAGAAGTATAGAGTGAGGAGGGAACTGTTGTCACAAAATAATCCACATGTCCCAAAAAGTATCTATGGTACTAAAAAGGACCACCACACATGTAAAAGGGAACCAGGAAGGTATTTTAATTTTAGGCTCAGGAAAACTTGCGTGTTTCTTAAAATATGCACATGATTTTTTAGGGAACACATCCACATTGCTACCAATCATTAACATGTGTTTTTCATGTGGTCTAAAATGAAGAGAAAATTATCATAGGTGTACAAAAAATAAGATGCGCTAGGAGCAAATGTGACTTACTAAGCATGATCCATCATGGACATGTGAACATTTCCATGAACACCTGCATATTTCTAATAATACATGTCCACTGCTAGGACATTCTTACTCGACATCCTAGTTGGTTTCCTATTTGGTGATCTGAGGCTTTCCAATATTTTGTGCGCTAGAAGGCATGCACGTTATTAGGAACACTCATGAATTGATGTGCACAAACAATCCTACTGGCCCCATTTCCAATTTTTATATCATCATTATTATTGTAGCATCCTTTTCTATTAATAAAAAATTACAGAGTTGACATTTCAGCCATGGGAAAAATTTCAATTATTTACAAATTCAATGATGAGAGAGAGAGAGAGAGAGAGAGAGAGAGAGAGAGAGAGATTTATCCCATGAAATCACCATATTGTGTTTCAAATTAACCCAAATTTCAAGGAATCAAGCCCTAGTGATCACAAATTTTCTCCCAAAAAAATTATATATATATATATATATATATATATATATATATATATATATATATATATATATATATATATATATATATATATATATATATCATCAATACACCCTCATATGCCTACAATTCACCTTAATTTCATGAAATGAAGCTCTAGTGATTATGATTTTACCCAATTTTATGTATTTATTACATATTTGATGTATATTATATTATCCCAAAGAATCCTAGGAAGAAGGAAAAGGAATAAGTAACACACTATGGAATTTTGTTAAAATATATAAGGTTACTAGAAAGGATTAATATACCTAATATGCCTAAATATATGTGTATATAGACATATCACAACCCCTCAAAAATTCCATTAATATATCTTATTAGGACATTGTATGGAAGGAATTATTAGATTATGAATATATCCATTTCTAATTCTAGGAATTCCAAGAATATGGCCACCTATTTACAGATAGTCCCTTATAGAGGATAAAACCCACCCAAAAGCAAGCATATCTACCATACAAGGATGGTTTTTTATACTTTAGTTAGAGGTGAAATGGACCCACGCATGATTATCTTTTATGACAAATGCAAAGGTCTCAGCTCAATACTTTTGAGTAACTTAACACTTAGAAGTTATCAAATTATGGGCAAGTTACCCAAGCAAATTCAAGCAATATCCATGCTAAAAGGGGAAAGATTCCATATGAGGGGGATATTAAGTAATTCAAACCATTAAAACCAATAAAAAATACAAACTTTACATTTTGTTTCTTGTCATTTTTTGTGTCTCTTGAGCATTCTTAGAAACATTTTATTATTTCTTCCTCTTCTTTGGACTTCCAGGTTTATGAGGATTATTTTATTTTATGAAATGAACCATATGTACCTTGATGGTGAGCTTAAGATACATAATGACCAAGAGCTCAAAATTATGCTAAAAAATTAAATTTTTTGGAATGGTGTAGAACCTGAATGACCAAGTAGATCTCATCGTTATGAATCTGACACAACTTGTTTCGTAGAAAACTGACATTGTATGCTCCAAAAAAAACGTTTTGTTTTCCCAAACACATAAAAATTCAACAGAAATTGTGCGGGCTAACCAGTCAGCAGTCTGTACAACTGACTGTTCATGGTTGACTGGGTTCGTTGGGCCAATCAGGCCTCGCCACATTTCAATAATATGGTGGTGATGGTTCACGTATTTTGGTTGGTTGGTTGATGGCCAGCCACATGTTGCCATGTGCCCCAAACAAAGGCCGCCATGTGGCAGCACAAGGGCCACCAAAATGTGCTTAAGTGTCAAACTACAGCACATATGAATCAAACTGGGAACCTCACATCAAAAAACTCCAAGTCTTAACCAGGCGGTCTACTGCAATCCTTGATAATACATACAAATGAACCATTATTTAACTATTATTTTGGCCGACTATGGGATATGGGGCTAGGGCATAGCCCTGCCCTCCCAACAAATTCACCATACAACCAACGACGTGAGACCAAGGGCGCGATGGAGGCAGAGGACCACTGCCGAATTTATTAATTATAAAAATAAAATAAAATATATTTAATTAGTTTTTCAAACCTTAGGCCTTGGTGTGGAAATTAACTATCCAAAAATTTCACCTGAAATTTGCAAATTTATTGCTCGGTTAGCTAAAATCAGAGCGAATTCGTAGGACGGTTACGGATTTTGGGGAAATTCTAGAGTGGTTAGGAGCAAAGATGGGGAGGCTCATAACTTCTTCAACTTTTGACCAATTTTGGATCAGAAAGAGGGTAGACAAGAATTTTTGACAGTTTTGGAGCTAATGGAATAGGTTTTGAGGCCATTTGAGCACTGTAAATGTATGTAATCATAATTTTAAGCATAATGATATAGTTTCAAGCCATTGGAAGCTGGACCAAGGAGACGTAGCCTAGGATGGGTTAACTATTTCATCACTTGTTGTGCTGTCGTTATTTTTATGGTGCATTTGTCTACTGTTTCTTCTATTTCATAGGTTTAAATTCATGCTTTATTTGTTTAAAAATTTAACATAAAGGCTCATAAAACTGAGTTTTAACACTTGAAATTTACAAACCCTCAAGAAAATTTTCATTAAGATCTCATACAAATCACATAAATTATGGAGAATTAGGCATAGAAGATGTGGATTATGGTGTAACAATCATTTGTCCCAACAAATCAACTAATTGCCTCACAATGTCTATAGGGACAAAAACTATCATGCCATCAAAATGTGGTCCTAATTTTGAATGAGGTGTATCATGCGATGGTTAAATAGAATTTTGGATGATTCTATACAATGTGCTCCATTATTAATATATAAAGTCAACATGTTGGGCACATAGGATAGCATGCTCCTTTGTATAATCCCCTAATATGTGACATCCTTCAAAATTTGAGTATGTCCATTAGCAAAATTAGTGATATTCGAAACCTTATGTCACCTCCTTTCATGAATGTGAACATAAATGTGGGTGATGTTTCCAGCCAAAATATATGATATCAATAACAATATATTATCTTGAACATAACTATAATTAGTTTAGGAACATCTAAAATAATGTGGCATAGTCATACGATGCCTCATCAAGTTCGATGTACCATTTTGAAGTGCCATTGATCAAGGTTCATTGGAAGAGGCACACGTTAATGAAATATTCCACTAAAGAGTTGCATTAACAACAATGGTGATATGTGGTGATGTGTGTAGTTGAGTTATCTCTTGGATTTCCATTGAATTTATGTATTTTTTATGGTAAATTAATGGGTGTAGGTGTTGGCACTATTGTTTGGAATTTATGTCAACACTTGGCACTATTTTCCTTTTAATGATGTCTTCTATTCTTTGTATTTTCTTTCTTGTATGATATTCTATGGTTATAACAATGTATAAGTCTACATGTTAATGTCCTAAAGAAAAGTTGCAACATTGGTGAAAAAATGATGCAAAATCCATGTGTTAGGGCATCTTATATGGGAGGCAGTTATGCATAGAGAAAAGATAACAATATCAGTTTTGGGATGCCCATATTTTCAAATCAAAAATCTTGTATGAGATCCTACTTTGTCCCAACGAAGATAATTATACGTTGAATTTTGGAATTGTGCGCTCACTCAGCTAACTAAATGGGTATTTTCTATTGTATTTTTTGCATGTCATTTTCTTAAAAAGGTCATGGAATATTACACTTGATCTTGAAAATTTTTAAATTTTTAAAATTCTCTCACTCAATGAAGACCTAGTAAGATCAAGTTAAGGATGAAATTTTTTTAAAATATCGGACTAGTTCAATAGTGTGAAAAGAGTTGTTGAGCTTTCTACTCTTTTGTACTTATTGTTTTAATCACTTTAGAAAATTATTTATGTTAGGAAATTATTTATAGGAAAGGTTTTTTTAGATGTATTTTGAGTTTGATGAAGTGTGTGAGAGGAGTGTGCAATATGTGAGGAACATTGTGCCGAAAATTTGAAGCATTTTGCAAAAGTTGCAAAAGGTAGCAGATGTGTGTTCAAGTCAAAATATTATGCAAAGAGAAAGGAGATAGAGTGAGTAATGATTGAAGATCATTGGGTGTATTTCTGCTAATATTGCATTCATTAGGATGTTGTTTTTTATGCATAATTTATTCCTGGAAAAAATATTATAATCCAAAGAGTACTTACATGTGTTCTTGAGCTGTGAAGTTCTCTTTGAGTTTCGTCTCAAAATGAATGAAAGCATGTCTTTGATAGTTTGAGGAGGTTGGTGCCTTTCTTAAGTAGTGGATGAAAAATAAAGGGGTAGTTTCTCCTTCCCGGTGGTGGTCATCGAAATGATATTTAAGGAGTGGTAGCTCCATCCAGTGGTGTTTGGGTGAGACTTATTGGGAGTGGTGTCTTATAGCAGGTAGTGACTTGCAACGTCATGTGAGTATATACTTCCTAGCTAATGTTGGCTGGGACTACTGTTCAAAGGGGTATCATCTCCTAGATTGTGGAGGCCAACTAAAAGATATAATGATTTGATTTATTAATGACAAGAGAATTATAATAAATAGAACAACAACATGTGGCTTTTTTCCCTTCAAGGTTTCTACCTAAAATCATTGGTGTCCCATGTGTTTATTATTTTTGTGCGGTTTTTTGTTGTGTTTTGATTTTTTTACCTCTCCCCACGTGCTATAGATGATAAAATTTTAATTAAATAATTAGTTAGAAAATAATTGTAAGAGATCCATCACTACTGATTCACCACCCCCGCTTAGTATTTATCTATATTTCCAACTAGTGGTATTATATTTGGTTCTATTTAGTGAAACTTAACTGCTCAAGGGTAGGTCACAGAACTATGACTAATAATAAGAAGAATATGTCTCAAAAATTGAAGGGTAGAAAATAAGAAATAAAAACTTCATATCGAGAAACTCCCCTCTTTTTGCTAGTCAACGAGGCTAATGAAAACCATGCAGGTATACCATGTAATACATTATTCTTCAATTGTAGATTTGATGGCCATTATACATATATATTCCCATTCCCTCATACTAAAAGTGATGATAAAATACATGAGATTATTGATATGGAGGATGATAATAAATTGTTTGAAATTGGTTCTCCAAGAACAAAGGTAGATGATTGTCTAATAGAGGAATTATGTTAAAAAATTTATGAAGGTGACAAGCAAAGAAAAAAAAGGTGGCCCTTGAAGCTGAGATTAAAAGGATCACACGTGAGAATAATATTATCAAAAACTATTACAATTATTTTATGAAAAAGAGTGTGTCTACAAAGAATAAATAATTAATTTAAAAAATTGGGTTAAAGAAGCATGAAAAGTCAAGTATGTATTGATAAATAATCTTAAAGAAAGAATCTATTATTGTGAAACTTTGGAAGCTTAGGAAGAATATGCAAGAGAAGAATTGGAATGGACTAGATCTAGTGCTTAAGAAAATAAAAAATTGTTGGAGCAGCTAGTAGAAACATAAAAAAGGAGAGTCAACTGCAAGAGTATGAACCAAGAAATGAGAAAGAGAATGAGCCATGAAAGGTACATTCACCAGGAAAAATTATTTCTCCCATTATGATAAACTTAAAGTGATTCAACTGTCAAAAACTTGAACATATAGTAGAAAATTGCAAAAGTAAAGAGATCAAGTCCACTCAACAAAAGAACAACAAATAGAGAAGAAACCACAAGAGAGAATTGAAGAAACATTTCCCTTATCATGAAGATAATAAATATAATGGTATAATAGTTCCTTTCATAGATATTGTTTCTTATGAAACAATTTTTTCCGTAAGGATATTCGCAAGAGGACCTATGTGAAGAAGATGAGATTCTAGTCTTATCCTTTGTTTGTTGGTCACATAAGGCGTTATCTGCGTGACAACATTGGCCATAAGGACAAATATTTTAAAAATCCCATGTTTTAAAATCAATCAATTCAAAGAGAGAAGATCATGCAAGGGAATCCATGCAAGAAGAAATAAAGTGATGAACATGTCAAAGTTCGACCCATCAAATTCTAGAGGAAAAAGGAGTAGCAATAGACACCCACCAAAAGTTGAGGTTTGCATGGTCTCAGGGGGGACATATGGTTTCATATTGAGTTGGGTGTAGACCGCTGGAGGTATAGCCATATCTGAGATATTGTATGAAGACAAATATGCGTGTTAGGAAGGTGATGCATGAGCTCAAGGGGGGATACATAAGCTTTGAAGTATTTTTTTTTAATTTCAAATTTTATCCTTATTTCGATTTATGATTAACTACATCAGCCACATATATTTGTTGATATTTTTGGAGTATTTGTATGTTTATTATTATGATATTTTTGAGGACATGAAAATCATGCATTGGATCTTGTGTGTATGGTAAATGATATAATTTAGTAGAAATGTTATGTTCCTCTACATGTTTGTTGGAAGAAAAATTATATTGCAAAATTTTAATGATTGATATATATGGTGAGAGATTATGACCAGGTTGTGGGAGTTTGTTTTCATGTCATTATTTATATTAGTTTGTTTTGTTGAAGATCATTCCTTTTGTTGCTAATTATATTCTAAAATGATTTATGGTACTAATGGTGAATTTTCTCAAAGTTTTGTGATTAGGATTTAGAGCATGAACTCTTCATATATAGAGTTTTCAAGGAGTGAAGGAATATCACACATTCAGGGGGAGCATTCATGCTTCTAATGGACTACCATATTGTTGCCATTCTGTTCACTCTTAAGGAGATAACCAAGCACTTATTTTGTCATATACACTTGCTCTATATTATTGAATAATGATTTTTTTTACTGCCACATGATTGCTCTAGTTCATATTTTTATGTTAGGATGTGTTAGTATGCTTGCATGGGAAAGTTAGTATGTTTCTGGTGCTCATATTTATATATCACATTAATTTCATGTATTATCATGCATGTGATATTATTATGGAGATCAAATTATGTTGCATTGGAGTTAGCACATCTGGAGTGTGCATATTTCTACTCATGGTATACATATATATCTCGATGTATGATGCATGCCACTATTGGGGAATTGGGAATTTATATGATTTAGTTGTGATGATATTATGAGTTAGAAAGAGTTGTATTAGATATTTGTTTGTGGTTTTTAGTATTGATATGCATGGAGCTAGTCTGATGTGGCATGATTTTTCTAAGAGCATGTAGTTGTCACCTATGATGTTTTGGTTTGAGAGATTGACATGCATCTGTTGCTTTGGATTTTGATCTCATTATACGAGTAGAGAGTGTGTTGACCCTGATAGTGAGAGTTCAAAATATATTATGAGTTCATGAGTTGTTGGCGGTGCTTCATTGAAAAATATTATGTTTTTGTTGCTATATATATATATAATTTATTTTACAATGCTTCTTTGATGTGTTATTTTTTGTTAGTGCTATAGAGTTGGTGCTATAGAAGTATGCTTCTATGTAGTTCATTCTAATGATGATATAGCGCTTTCATCAATGAGGAGGAGTTATATTCTACTATCATTGTGTCATGATATTTGTGTTAATACTACCAGTTTAGATTATCATGTTGTTGATGTCTGTGCGAAATATAGTGGTTATCTTGTGATCTTTCCATGACTATGCTATAGAGAGATTATTGGTTTTGTTGATTGTTATTTGACATATTTATAATTAGTTGTATTTGTTTCTATATTTGATGGCTTGTGGGAATTTTAGATGTCTTCGAGAGCTTTCATTGACATTTCATTTATGTTACAGTTTATGTTTCATATTATGGTTGAGGTGTTGAAAGTAGCTATCTATTATAATGTGCTATGTATTGTGATTTTATTGTTGCTACTACATACGTAGACAACATATTACTTCCCATAAATGGCATGTACATGCACTATATCATTTAATTGGGAATGCAATGAAGAGATAACTCTTGTGTGCATTTTAGTAGCTTTAATGTCTCTCATTTCCAATTTTTTTTTTTGTTTTTTTTTTGTTGTAATTTTTTTATTTATCATATGACAATCTATTTTACACCATTAATTCATTATCGCAATCTGAAGAATCTCTGACATCCATGCTACCATCGTTAAATTGTCATACCTATGATAAATTCTTTGGACCATAATGTTTTAATTACATTTATGAACAGTTTCTTTACCAACCATATATGTATATTTATGAAATTATATATACACATATTTCCCTTACTAGTCATATATTTATTCCTTATACTATAAGAATTACTTTCATGGTAAACTACCTTATGTTCTAGTATATATTTCTTTTTATATCAGTATATGCATACACATGCAAGTGCTTAACTAACGTGTGTGTGTGCATATATATATATATCTTTACACATTCTTTTTACAACCAAATTCACTTTATATCGAATCCACATGTTACCAAAAAGTTTCTTTAATAACGTACTTTACCATCCCATCAATACCTATATATGATTTCTACTTTATGAACTAACGTCCTAAGGGTTTTTTCCTAGTTAATATTATTAACTCCCATGAAGTGATACATTATATGCTCAACGTCATTTCTTGTCCCAATTGAGTTATTTAAGATAATTAAAACGATCCTCATTAAGGTTGTACCATTTCCACGTCACCGTAATTCCAGGACCTTACATCAACTTGACACCATTTAAAATTTCACCTAACTTTACTCTACCCTTTTGATATGAATTTAAAGAAGTCAGTTCACGACACCATTTCTCGAGCCCCATGAAATGCTTAAAGAGACGTGGTCATTACTCCTCGTCCAGAATATTTAATTTTCCCGTCCCCGATGAAATTTATTTAGTACCATTTCACATGACGGTTACAGCTTGATGTTTCAACCTGGTGATCCAAGTATGATTTTCAAGTTCTTAATCATCCGACACTTGTATGGCTAAGAAATGTTAGGGTTTTAGAATGTTTTATGAGTTAAAAGGTTACTTCTCGGTAATTTCTCTTATTTCCATTTTCTGCCGTGAAGACTAACTCTCTTTTTCTGGTCAAGCAAGTTCTCTTTTTCTGGTCAAGCAAGTTAGGAGGAATTTATTGGCTGTATGGCCAGGACTAACAACCCACAGAATTCAGCCACGATGGGAAACTACCAACGAAAGGTATGGCTTTGGTTGCGTTGATCTTTATTTCTGTTAACCCTGCATAAATACTATTTCTATTAATGTTGTATATATACTACTTCTGTTAATGGTGAGAAATAACATTTCAATGTCGTTACTGTATTTATGAGTTCGTATTGTTCTCTTTTTCTAAATTTAGAGACTTACTTTCTCACCTTGAACTTCATTATCCATGCTCTGCTTTCGGAAGGTTAACCTGAAGATTTCAATAATGGGGGTTTTCTTAGTAGTCTACGATGAGGTAACGAAATGAAGACTTTTCTTTGCCATATTTCTATTATCATAAGTCTTGTTTATCTACCATATTTTTCTAATATGAATCAGCTAAAAACTTCAGTCGATTTTCTTTCTTTGCAGCCATGAACTCATCTTCGCCATAGCCTTAGATTCTAACGAAGAACTTCATATATGTCAACAAAGAAGTAGTGTACCAACAACCTAGTATAATTTTTTTTATATGAATTATTGTCCAAAACTTTTCTATTTACTAGAGTGGATTAACTTCAACTAAATCTTTCAAATCGGTGAATTCTATTTTCACGTATCGGGACAAAGAATTTCTAAACTTGCTAAGGTATGACCCTTCACTAATAATTTTGTTATTCTTCGTAGTTGTTGGATTCTGACCAACTTATTTTTTTTCTAATTGGTGCTAACACAGTCCATGGAAATTTTTAGGTACGTCCAACCACCGATATATGTTCTCGAGTTGAATTGGAAAAATCACACCTGATTCGTAACTCGGTCTACCTCCACGCATTTTATTCATAGGTCCGTATTAATGTACCAGAATGTCTCTTCACTATAGACGTCTTCCCAGATTTGTCCAGTCATGGAATATAATCTAGCATATAAATTAATTCAATTACAGTATATTTCTAATTTCATCCGACTTTGCTGAGACATTTTGTGTTTATTATTAAAACCCAAACTGTTCTAAACTTTTGTATAATTTCTTTGACATTCCAGATTATGTGGAAATAGTTCCAGGATGGAATACTGGAATTCCATTTTTCGGGACCATAACTGGAGCTTTCTTAATGAGTTAACATAGGTGTATGGGTGTATTTACAGTATGGTTAACATAAAAATTTTCTTTTCCTGGCGTACATTAAAATATATCTCTCTTAAATCTCACTTCTCATTTAAATTGATATAATTTACAATTGAAAATTTTATTACCAGATTCACATTAAAATACATATTACCTATTTATAAAACTCTCATTACGAAAGTTTCACATGATATATAGAAGTGTAGTTTTTAGACAGATTATTCACTGTCTTTTACACCCACAATTTCTTTGCGTTAATAAAAAAAATATCTATATGAATGAAAGAGTGTAGTGTTTTTTTTTTCTTGCATGCATAATGCAGAATAGTGATATTTAGCCTTTGGTTACAACTATTGTATAAAACTAAAATCTAGTTTTATTTTCTCGGGTCTCTACCCACTTTTGTTAGTCATAGTTCAGAGTAATTACCGTATCTTATTTTACCACTGAATATTCATTAACTAAAGTTGTTCTCTAATCGTATATAGATATAGGTTTACTACTGGTAGCTCTCTATTTTAATTCGATATGCCATTCAAATTTCGATAAGCTATGGCCTATGAAATCAACAGGAGTTCTTTAGATTAATTTTGGTAACCATATAAATTTCATTCATGGAATTTTTTTTTTGAACACTAAGTATATTTTCTATCAATACTGAAACAATAAGGGTATTCACAATTTATCACAACCATGCAAGTCAACCAAGTGGTAGTTCAGCACACAACAGATTTATTCATATGTTTAAACAGTCATGTAAAGGTCTCTTTCAAGTTCATTTTTTTTTTTTAATTAGAAAATTTATGTAGTTAGAATTCCTAACCCCATATCTAAATCCGTATTCAGATTTAGAAGTTCTTGGAGTTCAAAATAATTGGTTTTCGTCCATACAACTATGAAATATTCAGTGCAATTACTGGATGCAATATGTGCTATAATGTATGGACCTATACGGATTTTCTATCACCAGTGGCATGCAATATTTAACAATAATAGTTCTAGAAATTGTAACCAATTTATCCCTTTTTACTCAAAAACTCTAAGAAGATAAGTATAATTCATATTGAACCATAACATTCGTAAATAAACGTGCATACCAAGTTGTATGACTAGTTCCACCCAACCTTAGAGTTTTATCTCCTTAATTCACCCCTAATCCGAGACCTTTTGATCCCAGTGATAGACAACCCCTTGTCTATTCTGAAGCAGCTTATTTAAAATGTGCTTTCCCAAGCCTGTTTCCAATTTCTGCATCTAGAAATTCCAGGATGCTTTCTTCCTGTTTTGCCTAGGCTTTCCCTAATTGAGGTACTTTAAAGCTGTCTTTTCCACTTTTCCAACTTTTCTTCCTCTTCCCAATTACTTTCCTCTTCATTGGGGAAATTATATGTTTCTCTCCAAATCTAACTTTAGTAATATTCCTTCCAAGGATTTTTGGAAGGTTTGGGAAAGTCTCACCTTATCCATATCCTCATGGATCTAGGTTTTTCGATCTCAATTCTCAATCTAGTCATTACACACACACAACTGTTCCATTCATTTTTATTAATAAATAAAATAAATACACACATTAGTTCTCCATTGGGGTCCACTTCCCCTTTGGACTTATTCAATTGTCAAGTTTAAAAAGCATGGCAATTTGGGGTGTTACAGTAGTACTTGTGATAGCCATGCATGGGCATGTGGATGAGATTGTCTCACTCTTGTATTAATCATGCATAAAGGGGAGCCATGGTGATTGGAATGTATTGTAGTGGATCATTTTGTTTCAAACATCTATGCACCCTAGAGTGCGAGATAAATCCCTGTAACATTGTTTCTTTTATCATTTGGACATGCTGGTTATGTAGTAATTAGTCAAGCATGCTTTGAGAGATATTTATGAGAGTTGTTTAGGCCATGTATGGGTCTTTGGGAATCATTGTTACAACCATGTATTATCATGAAGCCATGTATCTCACTTCATATCATTTTTTCATGATGTTTAGTGGATTCTTTGATCCAGTTGATGTAGCCTCTTTCATGAGGCTAGGAGGAATAGGAAGCGGCGAATGTTGATGAATAGGAGTATGGATGAGATATTTGCAGGAAAATATTGGCATTTTTTGTTCATAGGAGAATATTTTTTCTTTTATGCAAGGGTAGTGTGTTCGGTAGCTCAGGGGGAGTATGCTATTGTTGGAATTTTACATTGCCAATATTATGTATTTTGTGTTGGAATTGCTATGAATTGCACTTCTCCATTGATGTCAAAGGGGAAGAGAGTGTGGAGATCATATTCAAAGGCCAGCGTCAGAAGGAATGATCATGTTTAATTTGACAACAATGCCAAGGGGGGAGCAATATTTTCCTTGTAATTACCTATTCTTCTATTTAATATTCAATAATATTCTTTAGTTTTGAATCATTCTATGATATATTATATTATAAGTAAAATCACATTATATCATGATTTGTAAACAATAAAGAACGTTAAGAGGAATAGATTTCATCGCACGTATTTCTGACACCACATAAAATTTTAAAAGGTATGAAGCATGATTTATTTCTCTGCAACATTAACATATGAAAGCATAATTATCTCTGTTATATGTTACCAATAAAATTTCTTTTGTTTCTTCTTCATGTAACCAAATGTAGTAATTTAGGTTTTCTCTATCTCATTTTCAAACTTTCTTTGCAACCGACAGTTCTCTATCTCATTGCAATCCACTTTTGTACCTACTAGAAGTCAACATTCAATGGGAATTCACCGTCAACCGCCACGTTACATTAATTGGAAAGTGGCGTATTTTTGGATGTTTATAGATTCAACCACCTCCACCTAATCATTCATCCAACTCCAGTAGTGTTGTGATACCACAAATTCGTAACACATATTGTTCATTTAGATTAGAGATTCCATTGCAAATCACTTAACCTCAACTGATTGTTCGAAAGAGATGGATATCAAAAGAATGAAAGCTAAGCGTGGAATTTTTAGTGAGGGCCACAATGAATTGAGGAAATTACACTTCATTGACATAGTGAGAGGTTGGCCCTCTGACATATTCTTCAGTCCTCAAAATCAAAATTCAACCTGACCTCGACTTCACGTCATGGGTCTGGTAGTAGTCAGGTAGCCGTGCACAAATTCCAGTCGAAGGAGTAGTTGTGGCCCCAATCTTAGGTCGGGTCTGCCAATAGACGAGAGTGACAAATTTGGTGAACCAGAAAAGGAGTCCTACCTCTGACCTATTCTCGTGGGGTCCACAAACCACTTATTTAGAAATCAGTTGAAATGTATGTAAAAGGGTTGTGGTTACACGATGTTGGACTGCAAATGAGATAGGCTCGTAATGACCTGTATATTTTGGTTACGATCTAAGAGAGTACAACATTGAAGGAATGAAATGTGACATAATAAATGTGACACATTTTCCACACACATTAATTTTTTATATTCGATAATAATAAATATGATTAAATACATGATAATTTTATTCAAATAAGGAATTAATTCATCGTCAATGAAAAATCGATTCCCTTATATCCACACTATTTGAACTGGCCCATTTAGTACTTCTTCATGTCACTTTCAAATTCAGAAATATATTTACAGTTAGGAAAAATGTGAAGGCTTTACCATCAACCTTGTTAGTTCAAGAGTCTATTGTGCCAGATCTCTTCGTATTTCTAAATATATCTGAATAAACCTTGGGGAATTGTCCATTTATTCTTCAAATTATTCAACGTACATTACGTTTAGCCTCTAGTTCACAGAGTGTTAAGCTGAAAATTTTTCCACTTATTTTCATTAAAGTTATATGTTAAGATTTGTAATACTAGTGAGGATTAAAAATTTGAGTGATTTTGAAAACATGAATGGTAATATAACACCTTTTTATTCATAATGAATTATGTAATAATGATTTTACATTATATAGACTTATATTTTATCAAAAAAATTCAAATAAAATAATTATCACTATTTAAAATTTATGGTAATAATATAATAATAAGATGTTAATGTATATTTTTATTGTTTAAATTTAATTCCTTACCATATTCATTAAATTATAAAATAAATATATTATTCAATCATATTTATAAAATTATACAATTAAATATATTAATTGTGGAGAGATGAGGATCATAGTGCTAGGGTCAAGTGCAATTTGATTGGCATAGATGGAGTCTTGACCATGCACTGGTTAGGCCACTATACAAAGAGAACATTAAGAGGAGAAGAGTTCGATCAAGCCCCGACCTCGACTTAGGTGGGGCTGAGTCGGGGAGGGCTATTACCTCCACTAGAATGATGACTCCAAACTAATAAATATAAATATTACTTCACTTGTAAGGATTTTAGATAAAGAAAATACATTTACATTAGTGATGATTCTTGAAAATCAATACCACTCTTCACAATTCAATAAAGAAAATGAAACTGTAATAGCGTTATTTTGGGAAATTTAATATGCTATTAAATTACATATAATATGCAATTATATTAACATACAAGATAAGTTTTGTGATATAAATAAAGTTATCACTAATATGTCAGACATAGTGGAAAACATTCTTCTATAGGCATTGCACTCTCTCTCATTCATGACCTCTTTAAAAGTTACAAACTTTATGAATACTATTTCAATCCAACAAACATTCACACCAATGGAAAATACATATTGCTATAGATTGGAATTATTCCTAAGACACGCACTCACCAATCCAAATGAAGGACAAAGAGGAGCTGCAAGTAATTTCAATTCACCCCAATAGTTTTTCTTTTTCTTATCCTTATTCACTAATTTGATGTGAAGTAGAGAAAATACCAAAGTGATCCGATTATTTTTTTTATTTGCTAAAAAAAAAATATTTTTCTATTAAAATAATTAGAGGAAAATAGTGTGATGTTTTTATCTATTTAAATCAAGAAAACAAAAACACAAATGTAAAAGTTATTTTTACAAACAAAGCTTGTTTTTCAATCTCATGTAAACAAACTTGTTTTATATATTTTAAAAATTATTTTTATTAATTTAAATTTTATATTGTTTTTAAAAAATATCTGAATTAGTGATAATATTATGATAATAAAAAATATATAATAGCTGAAGATATAGTAACAAATATTTAAATGTTAAACCTATGAAATATGGATGTGTATACACGATTGAGGAGGTTGGAGATATGCTAAGTTGAAATCGAATATTATACCTTTGAAAGTGAAAGAGAGACGCGAAAAGAAGCTGAAATCAAATCATAGGTATGGATGTGTGATAGGGAAAACCAAGCATTAGACGTTGGAGAGATCACGTTGCAAAAAACAAGTGTCTACACAAACGCACAAATGAGGTAGAAGCAACCGATTGGAGGGACGACTTAATTGTGAAAAATAGGTGTCGACGTAGTGAGGTTGAACAAATAAATCGAAGCGTAACAGATTGCAGAGATGACTGAATTGTAAAAGAAGAGGTGTCAACATTAACCAGTCAGTGACAATGGTGGGTTTCTCCTTGACACGGTTTGAAGTTGAGTTTCTTGAATTTCGTCGATCCGCATACATCTCTGGAACCATAAAATGTGCCAATAACACTTCCACTCTACATGCAACTTATACGTTGTCTACAAATAAGATCCATCACACGATCAAATTTAGAAGAACACGTTTTTCATATCGATTTCCAAATTTGGAAGAAGAAGAAGTAATATTTCGAAGTAGATTTAGTTTTTCCTTGTCAATTAACGAGATGGCCATGAAGTCCAAGAACATGGAAATGCTGGGGATTTCAATAATAATAGCAATAATGTTGCTAACATCCAATAACGGACGCCAAAGCTGCGAATGAAGGTTGCGCGCGTCGAGGATTGTTTGGTTGGTCGGGAAACGCTAAGGTACGCCCTGGTTCTACCTGGCCTCCCGGTCCCGGTCCACCTCCCCATCATACTTGTCCTATTCTGCATGTTTAATCTAACAACATCGGCCGCTGCGCATCTCTCCATTTCATTCTCCCAGACACGGAATACGAATCATTGTTCTTTACATTCCGTCACTTTCTCCTGTAGGTAGAGTCTCAATAAATACAAGTCAACCATGTTATCATTGAACATGATATCTCTATTATCAAAATAAATAATGGAGCTCTTTTGGGTTACTTTTATTCTTAAATATTTATATGACAGGATAGTAGTTTGATGCAATTATGTTTTATATTTCAGGGAAGTTAATGTTACTTTAATTCAATGTTCATGTATATAGTTTTATTGGAAGTATGAATTAATTTTCAATATATTTTTCTATTAGTTTTTTAACAATTCATCTTTTAAAATTTATATTTATATATTAAATTATTTAGAAACCTTAATGTATTATAGAATTCTATATAATTTAGTTATCAAGTAATTATAAACTATGAATAAAATGAATTATAATTACAATTTCTTTTAAATTTTTAAATCTTTTTATTTTATTACATTTCTTTCATTATTTTTATTATGAATAAAATGAATTATACTTGCAATTTCTTTTAAATTTTTAAACCTTTCTATTTTATTACATGCTCTCCATTATTTTTATTAGTAAAAAATATATTTAAAGAATTACTATATATAATTTTTATTATTTCTTCATTTTTTTAAATAATCCTATTCGAAAATTTCTTACTTCATATTTATGTGATGAGATATCATTTCTCCCCTCTATTTAACAATATTGAACATTAAAAACCTACAATATAAACCAAAATAGATATAAATATATAAAAAAGAATACATTTATTTTCTTAATTCATTCTCTCCTCATCTTTCAATATATTTAAAAAAAAGATACTACTATAAAACACTTCACATAGAAATAAATTTAATGAAAAGCATATATAAATGAGCACTTAGATCAACGATGTAAAAGAATTAACTAGACATAGTTTTGCAACATTTCTCATTATTCCCCAGTTTCCTCACCTAAAATCTTAACTTATAGTTTCAAAGTTGTTTTCACTTAGGGTTCCATAAGAGAAATTGTGCCATTAATATATCCTAGCCTCTTTTTCATAAATATTTGTGAGCCTCCTCTGATTACAAGTTTTGGACTATGTGGTTCAAGGATTTTAAACTATATTTTAAGTGGTTATTAAGTGATTTATTATTTTTGATATTCCATTTTACTAATTTATTTTATAAATTAAATGATTGATAAAATAAGGTGATGGTGATGACAATGATGGTTACCATCGATCTAGGCATCAATACATGTATCAAAACATTTAGTTTATGATATATTTCTAATTGTCCAAATTTATAAAAATAAAAATAGTGCAAGTCAACTAAATTATAATTTCATTTTAGGTTTGCTTATTATGAATTATAAAAGGAATTAATATATGAGTAATTTTGAAAACATGCAGAACTATTCTTAACCATGGAGATTCATAACTTGCAAATACATTTTCTTGCAATATCATGGGCCAATACCATGGTTTATCATACCCCATGCACAATATAACACTTGCCGATGTGAAATTTTCTTAAATTAAAAAGAAAAAAAAAACATAACTAACTTTTAGAAAAATATTAACCCTTGGTCACTATGAATATTTGGGCTTATTTCATATTTCATGGAGGTTGAAACTCTAACATCCATCTAATAATTATTTATAATTAAACTAAGATTATTGAAAACCTATTACACTCCTATAAACATAATTATGTTTTGTGAAAGGGTTGAAAACATTGTCATAATTTTCTTTACTGTAATGCTTTATGTTAGTGGTTGGTATATCATTATATATTATTTTCAAAGGGTGAAGGTTCAAATGGAAATTCAATACTTAAATAGGATGTTTCAAATTATTTCAATGGGGATTCTAGTGATATGAGTTATGAGATATTTAGTTCATGTATTTATCAAAGAAAGTAATTGTAATTAAACGCTTTTAGTCTTCCCATTATTTAGGCATTTAGGATTTAACTTAACTAATATTGGAAACTCATTATAAAATATATATATATTTTGTTAGCAAGTTTTCTATTGCTTTGTAATATTATTACAAAGTGCATAATGATCATTTTCTACTCCTATTAGTTGATTTTCCAAAAATGGTCTAGCATTCCTAACAAAAGATACTAAAGATAAACCATAGAAGAAAGATATTATACATGTAGATCTAGACAGACACCTACCTATGAAGGAAATCTAGTTCTAGAAGGAACAATGACTAGAACAAACCATGACAAATATAAAGGAAAAATTGACATAGCTCCTGAGAGCCTACCATGAAGGAAAATATGGCTAAAATATCCATAGGTTTATTGACTATTGTAATTTAGACTAATAGATTTCATATCAAATATAATAACATAAAAGTCAAGCGTTGAAGTGGAGCAATGTGAATTTTCTCCTCCAATGAAAAATGAAGCACCATGGAGAAATTCTTGGAAGATATTGGTGCTTCCACTAATATTTTAGCTTCATGCTTCATAACTAGCCATGAAACAAAGGTGGTCAAGAAGTGGTTATAATTCTAAGTAATCTCTAGGAATTCAAAATTTTCTTATCCTTCCTTTTCTTGTGACATGAATTCTTGGGCAATGAAGATTTATATGAGCTAGTATAAATGTATCAAACAATGATGCTTGGTTTCCTTAGTTCTACTACAATGAAGGACCATGATGAAAGACATCATTTCTCCCAAAATTTGGACTTTCTTCAAAAGACCTTGCTAACCATGAACATTTTTCTCTATCGATTACACATCACTATATAGACCCGATGAGGTGGAACGAATGCATTAGTGGCGTGTGGCAGAGGATTTCCCTGAAAGGATATTTTCCTGTGTGGGCCAATCTTTGAGACATTGAGCCTTAGGGCCAAATTTAAACTAGAACTAGAGAAATGTATTGAAAACCAAACCACCAAATCCACTAAGTAGTAGGGAAATTTGGAGGTGAGATAAGGATATTGTCCCAAATATCGTCCATAATTCACCCACATTTGAAAATATAGTACAACATTATCATGGAGAGCAGGTGGGATATCTAATTGATCTACCTCTTGCCACACCAAATCCTTCCAGTTGTCATTATTGTTTCTGGTGGCAAGCTTAGTTTCCTGAGTATGACTCTACCCTGAATACCTCGATACCTTATAATTACATACTAAAGGAGTTGTATTACCTTCCTATGGACTAGAAGTGTTGTAACGAATTCATTGTAAGAGGAAAGGTATAGAAATTGAAATCTTGTATTACTGGCACATCTCAAGTGGAGTGGTGGAGTTACCACCATTTGCAACATCACTTCGATTTTCTCATGCTACCCTACATGGAGTGGTGGAGTTACCACCATTTGCAGCATCAATTCGATGTTATCATGCTACCCTACATGTAGAGGAACCATTATTCATTATATTAATCACCAACCCTTATTATCTAGAAAATATATTTTATTATATTTTTTATTAATTAGTGCTTTTATTATTTAATATATTTTTTATTTTTTGAATTTTTGGTATAATTTTTACCTTTTATTCACCTTTTAATTTTATTGTTAATTTCAAGTACCACTAGCACAACCGATTGAGGATGAGCCTCATTACCAAGGAGACCCAGGATGAAACCTCAAGGGGGGTGGTTGTCCCTTTTTCTAGGAGGAGGAGACATCCTAAAAATCCGGTCATCTAAGGGTTCTTGTGGCCGAGGTTGGGTACGAAACCCAGTTGAATTTGATGGATTAGATATCACTAGGTCACATCTCCTCAAGCGAGAGGTCAGGCCTATAGGATCACATACAACTTGAAAATAAAACCAAACAATGTTGTTTTTATTTTTTACAAATTTTAACCCTTTTTACACTCTCCTAATTTTTCGAAATCCTTTTTAATTTCCAAAGATTCACTTCACAAATTATATTTTTTAAGACTTTATTTCTTTTAACCTTCTCTTTTCCTATTTCAATTTTAACATTAACATGTGAGTACATTGTGATGTTCTCGCTACAAATTATTCACATTAGTCTAAAAAATATTCCATCGATATAATATTTAATTAATTCATACCCGTCATATGAGAAAATATAGCATCCCAAGCAAAATGCATAAATAGGAATCTTTTGTTGACCTCTTAGGGAAAAATGAGGTTTTAAAATAGCATTGTGAAGTTCATATGAACATGTTTTTTCCACCATTTTTGAAAATATCCACACTAATTTTAACGTTTATCCCTCAAACTATCTATATGGAAAATAGAATTCATAATTACAACTATAAAAATGTTGATTGAAAGTCATACATACATGGTTTTGCACATATTTATTTAGTTACTCCTTGATAAATTTTTGAATCAAGAAATGAATGTTAAAATGTAAATGAAGAAGAAAAAATATCTTTTACAATCCAAATAAACATAAAAGAGATCCCTAAAGATAAATGATGCATAATGTTTCAATTCTAGGCATTCTTTAGATTTATTATGCATAATTTCCATTAATGATTGGTTTATTTATGAAAGTCTTCACATGGCCTTTAAAACCCATATTAGTTTCTTTGTAGAATCTCAGTCGTGTCTTTAAATTACATTTATAGTATTTTGATTGTAATTTTGTATATTTATACCCATAGAAAAATATCACAATGTGTCCTTGAATGACTCCATGAATTGATATGAAAATCGCCATAAAATTCAAACTAGGACTTGGATGGAAAAATAATTGATTATATTAAACACCTCACAATGGGTTATAGTTAGAGACAACCCACCTAGTAGGATTCCATAGGCCGAAAATGGTTTATTTGAGGATCTTCGAAGATGGTGTTTTGTTCAATAAAGGGTAACATAAATTTTGCACAAGGGGATTTACTTTTAAAAACATTATCTAGAGTTATTATGGGCAGTGTTCTAGGAACAAAGTTGCAAGTAACCACAAAACTCAAACCAAGATTCTAATGGAAAAAACATATATTCCTTTGGAATCATATAATAATGTTACAACTAGGAACATCCCCATCCTAGGATTCCATAGGCCAAAAAAATATGTATTTTAGAATCTATGGAGCTAGGATTATTTTCAAAAAAGACGAATGTGAATTTTTCACAAGGAAATTAATTTTATAAAATGCTAGATCAAGATATTGTGAGTAGTGTGTGGGCATGCACCTTGGACAAGAGAACTTTAAAATTATTATGGAACTAATTTTTATTTCTTAGTTTTGTATGTATACACTTGGAGAAAATCCATAATACATCCCTAAATGCCTCCAAGAAGCTTGTTGCAAATCACCATTAAATTCAAACTATGACTTGGATAGGAAAATATTTTATCCCATTAAATACTTGGTAATGGATGAAAACTAGGAGCGAACCCCTCCTAGGATTACATAGGCTAGAAAATGAATTATTTTAGAAACTTTAGATCTACAGTTCTTTTAGTAATACCAATGCAAATTTTTCAAAAGTGGGTGAATTTTGCAAAGGAATATCTCAAGCTATTGTGAGTAGTGTGATTAGTTAGGCATTGGAAAAACATAGTTTCTGTAGGTTTTAACCCTGAACGTAAATTATCTACACACGAATCTTATAACAGAAAATAAACAATAGCAAGAGCATAAAACATAAAACAAATAAACACAGATATTTTCCCCTGGATCCCAAATCGGGACGACCTGCTTGATATTTCATTATATTCCTTTTAGTGTTACAACACATATATATACATGTCGAAGCATACATAAACCCTAATCCATTAACCCTGGATTACAACATAACCGTAGTTCCCTTGACCGGATCTACAAAAATACCAGGGGCCAAAAACCATCGTACCCCAATACCATGTGCAAAACCATGCACAAAACCATGGGTACAGACCACCCACCGGAAATTAAGGACTAAAAATTTTCGCCGGGGCGCTGCCTCAGACCCTGACAGGGGGGGGCTGCCGTGATTAGTCGTGGAAAGAATATAACACATACCCAACATTCTCCCACTTGTTGTTTTCTTTCCGCAGGGGGCCACAGAGGAATTTAGGTCAGTTCAATTCTTCAACACCCATTGTTTCTTCTACACCAAGAGAACTTCGAGTGCTCACAGAATTGGCCCAAGCAACCGCAAAATTCTTCAATGTGTCCACCTTTACTAGTAACACCCTTTTAGCCTCAACCATATCTCTAACAAAGTGATATTGAACATCAATGTGCTTTGTCTTTGAATGATAAGCAGGGTTCTTAGCCAAGAAAATTACACTTTAGCTATCACATTCTATCCTTATAGCTTGCTGTACGAACCCCATACTTGAACACAATATCTGCAACCAAATTTCTTCCTTGCTTGCATGATTGTTTGCCATGTATTCTGCCTCTGTAGTTGAAAGAGCCCCTATAGACTGTCTTTTACTCATCCAACTGACTGCACCTCCAAATAGGTTAAACACATAACCACTTGTAGTTCTTCTTTCATCCAGATCTCCAGCCCAATCTGCATCAACAAAACCACGAATGTCCAACATTCTCTCCAATCCTGGTCTTCTCTGGTAGCACAAGCCATAATCACTAGTGCCACGTAAATATCTGAAAACCCGCTTCACTGTTGTCCAATGCTCCTACCATGGGTTTGACATAAACCTGCTCAATACTCCCACTGCATGTGCAATGTTTGGTCTAGTATAGACCATTGCATACATCAGGCTACCCACTGCACTTGCATATGGAACACGGTACATATCCTCCTCTTCTTCTTGTGTCTTGGGACACTTTTCACCAAACATCTTTACACCTACAAGAATAGGAACATTCACCGGTTTACTATCCTTCATATTGAACCACTGCAATATAGTCTCGACATACTTCCTCTGGTTTAACCAGAGCTTCCTCTTTGCCTGATCTCTCTTAATTTCCATGCCCAAAATATAGTTTACAGCACAAATATCCCTCATGTCGAATTTGGAGAACAGTTGGGTCTTCAAATATTGGATAATTTCTTTATCATTTCCAATCAAAAATATATCATCCACATACAAGACCAAATAACTAACACAGTCACCAATTAATTTAAAACAAACACAGTGATCCTCCTTGCTTCTGGTGAAGCTAAGTCCCCGTATATAGGTATCAAATTCCTGATACCACATTCTTGGTGCTTGTTTTAACCCATACAGAGACTTCTTCAACCTGCATACTAGTTCTTTCTTACCCTTCACAATAAAGCCTTCAGTTTGCTTCATGTAGATCTCCTCTTCTAGATCCCCATGAAAAAATGTTGTCTTCACATCCATCTATTCTATCTCAAAATCAAATGTAGCAGCAAGAGATAAAAGTAATCTAATAGAAGTAACTTGGGCAACATGTGAAAAAATATCACAAAAATAAATTCCCGGCACCTGGGAATAACCTTTTTCTACCAACCAAGCTTTTTATTTATCCACCTTGCCTTCTACATTCATCTTCTTCTTAAACACCCATTTTCTCCCAATGGGCTTCCTTCCAGCCAGCAACTCCACCAGATCCTATGCCTCATTTTTGTGCAAGGATTCCATTTCATCGACCATGGCCTCCTTCGAGAGTTTTCCATCCTCTGAATCTACTGCCTCCCTGACAGTTTTGGGATCATCATCACTTATAGTTAAGGAAAAACTTGAATAGAAAGTAGATGTAATATACCTTTCTGGTTTCCTTCTTTCTCGAACTGATCTTCTCATAGCTAGAGTTTTTGGCTCTTCCTCTTCTGAATCTTCTTCTGCTCTAGAGTCTGATTCATACTCCTTTAGTTCAAACTCTATCTTCTCAGGTTCCTTTGGTATGACTTCATGTTTAACAACATCTTTCAACTCTCTAAACACCACATCTCGATTGTACACAACCTTCCTTGTTTCTGGGTTCCAAAGCTTGTAACCTTTTAAACCATCCTTATAGCCAATAAAGATGCACCTTTCAGATTTATTATCCAACTTGGTCCTTTTCTGCTTTGGAACATGTACATATGCATCACATCCAAATACCCTAAGATGTGAAGGAGAGGGGTTCTTACCAGTCCATACCTCATGTGGAGTCTTATCCTCCAACACTCATGAAGGTGATTTGTTAACCAGGTAGCATATAGTCTCCACTGCCTCTGCCCAGAATTCTTGTCCTAACCCGGTACCACTGAGCATGCTTCTTTCCTTTTCCATCAATGTTCTGTTCATTCTTTCTGCAACTCTGTTTTGCTGAGGTGTGTATGGAGTAGTCTTCTGCCGTGCTATACCACGCTTCTTATATAACTCTTCAAATTCCTTCTTACAAAACTCCCCACCATTATCTATCCTCAGCGCCTTTATCTTCTCCTCTATCTAGTTTTCCACCAGAGCCTTAAATTCTTTAAATTTGTTAAAGACTTCAGATTTTTTCCTCAAGAAATATATCCATGTATTCATTGAGAAGTCATCTATGAATGAAACATAGTACACAAACTTTCCCAGTGATGGAACTGACACAGGTCCAAACACATCACTGTGCACAAGTTCTAATATCTTGTTCGCCCTCTTAGCACCAGAAGGAAAACTCACCCGATTCTGCTTCCCATATACACAATGTTCACAGAAATAAAAATCCAGAGAGAAATTAGACATACCTTCTACCATACCATTTCTATGCAGTATCCGAAGGCCCTTCTCTCCAATATGTCCAAGCCTTTGATGCCATAGCATGGTCTTTTCTCCAGAGATAGCTAGGCTTTCCGTCCCACTTTCAGGAACCACAGAACTATTACACCCATCAATAACAGTACTACCTTGTAGCTTGTACAGAGTTCCAGTCCGAACTCCCCGCATTAATACCAGTGCTCCCCGAACCATCTTGCAAGCATCTTTCTCGAACACTGTTTTTACACCTGCATCATCCATCTTGCTTACAGAAATCAGATTTCTGGCCAATGTAGGAATATGCAGAACACCAGGAAGTGTTCTAATCCTTCCACCTTGCAGCTTCAGCTTGACCTTTCCACGTCCGATGATTCTGGCCTTCCTATCATCCCCTAGGAAGACATCACTACCATCATATTTCTCATATTCGCAGAACCACTCCCTATGGGGAGTGAAGTGAAAGGATGCACCTGAGTCAATCAACCATGACTCATGATCTACATGTGTATTTGAAGAAGAAGCCAAATACACATCCCCACATTCATCCAAGGTGGTTTTTTCCTCTGCAGAAGGAGCTTCATCAGATCCCTTTCCTTTCTCAGGAGCTTTAGATCTGCATTCCTTTTTGTAGTGCCCTTCCTTTCCGCATTTCCAGCACACCTTTACTAACTTTCCAGGAGATTTTATTCTAGATTTCAGACCCACTGAACCTTATTCTTGTTTCTCCTGCTGCAACCACCCGGACGCTGGAAAGGAGTGGAAATCATTCTGGCCCTCCTTATTTCTCCGTCTCATTTCCTCCATCAACAAGGCTAAGACAATGTCATCAAAATTCAAGGTAGTTGTGTTGCTACCTATTGCAATAACTAGATTGTCCCACAAGTCTAGTAGAGAACACAACACACTGATGCACTTATCTTCATCTGAGATTTTAATATCAACAGATGACATCTGACTTACCATAGTATTGAAGGCATTTAGATGCTCTGTCACTGAGTCTCCATCCTTCATCCTAAGGTTATACAAAATTTTCCGCAGGAACAACTTATTCACCAGAGACTTAGATTGGTACAAAGTCCCAAGTTTTTCCCACAAATTCTTCATCGTAGCTTCCCCAGATACATTCAATGATACTGAATCTAAGACACACAACCGTATTGTGCTCTTAGCCTTTCGATCCAGTTTATTCCAGTCTTCATCTGACATTTTCGTTGGTTTAGTACCTGGATCTACCACGATCCACTGATCTTTATCCACCAGCAAATCCTCCATCTTCAGCTTCCACAACTCAAAACTCTGACCATTAAATTTCTTGATCTCTATCTTTCAGCCACTCGCCATCTTCTTTCACCACAATAATCGATCACATAGATATCCCACTGAACAGGGTCTACCAGAGGCGCGAGAAAAAAACCCTCAGCAACAAAGGCATCCCCTTGAAGTCGAAACAACTCTAATACCAAATGTATTTTTTAACCCTTAATAGAAATTATCTACACACGAATCTTATAACAGAAAATAAACAATAGTGAGAGCATAAAACATAAAACATAGAGATTTTCCCCTGGATCCCAAATTGGGACGACCAACTTGATATTTCATTATATTCCTTTTAGTGTTACAACACATATATATACATGCCGAAGCATCCATAAACCCTAATCCATTTACCCCAGATTAGATCATAACAGTAGTTCCCTTGACCGGATTTACAAAAATACCAGGGGCCGAAAACCATCCTACCCCAAAACCATGTGCAAAACCATGCACAAAACCATGGGCATGGACCGCCCACCAGAAATTGAGGACCAAAAATTTTAGTCATGGAAAGAATATAACACATATCCAATAGTTTCTAATTCTTATGGGACTCATTTATACTAGTCAGTTTGGTCTTTATCTCCATAGAAAATATTCATAGTATGTCATTGAATCACTTAAGGAGGAGAGCTACAATTTTTCATTGAATTAAACTCAAGAATTGGGCGGAAAAACCATAAAATTCATTGGACTCTAGCATCGATTTACAACTAGTGGAACTCTCCACCTGGGATTTTTAGAACTACTGTTTTGTTCCAAAAAGACCAATGTAAATTTCGCATAAGAGAATATATTTTGTAAAAAATTGTCTCAAGAGATTTTGGGTAGTGTAATAACATGTGGTCTAGAAAAATAAACTTTCCAATGCTTATAGAACTCATTTTTTCTACTCGATTTGGTTTTTATACCCCTATACCAAATTCACCATATGTCAATAAATGGCTTTCATAATAAAGATATGAGTAGCCATCAAATTCTAACAAAAATATTAAATGGGTGAATGGTTAATTCCATTGGAATCATCATACTAAGTTAAAACTAGTCACACCACCCTACTAGCACTTCTGTAACACCCCAAGTTTCTATGCTTTTCAAGTTAGACATTTGAAAAAAAATCCAAAGAGTAGTGGACACCAATGGAGAATTATTGGGTGGATTTATTTAAATATTTATTAATGAAAAATAAATAGAATATTATGTGTGCACTATGACCAGATGAGATTGGAAATCATAAGCCTGATCCATGAGGGTATGGATAAGGTTAAGACTTTCCCAAAACCTTTCAAAAATCCTTGAAAGGAATAATGCTAAATTAGATTAAAAAGGAAAAATGTAAATTCCCCAATGAAGAGGAAAGTAATTGGGAAGAGGTGAAAAAGCTGGAAAGTAGAGAAAGCAGCTTTAAAGTACCTCATTGAGGGATGCCTAGGAAAAAATAGGAATAAAGCATCCTAAAAATTCTGGACGCAGAATTTGGAAACAAGCTTAGGGAAAGCATGGCTTAAGTAAGTTGTTCCAGAACAGACTGAGGTTAGTCTAAGCTAGGAAGATCTCAGCTCGGGGGTGAATTCGGGAGAGAAAGAATTCTAAGGTTGGGAGGATTGGTCTTAGTTATTGGTATGCATACATAGCACTTAAAGTTCTTTTGATATTATCTGAACAATATCTATATGATTATAAATTGTTATTTTATCTGACTAACAGAAATCTAGAATTACTATGGGTTGAGTAATTACTGCGTTTAACAGACTAAATTCAGTAGATGAATTTTAGAATGTATAGTAGCATGGGAAAAATCTTGCTGGAACCATCTCCCAGAATGTCGAAACCATAGGGATAGGTATCCTATAGAGAAAAATAAAAATAAAGTCTAAAATTTATATGGTGGATAACTATACATTAAAGTTAGAGATTTAATATTACTGGACCTACTTTACTATGCAGACAAGTTGTTGAGGTATACAAATCTGATTTAATTTTACCAGCTAGCTATGTAAATATGAGTAGGAAAAACCCAACAATTTAAACATTATATATATATATATATATATATATATATATATATATATATATATATATATATCTGTGTGTGTGTGTGTGTAGAAATATTTAATGCGTTGTAGCATAAAACTGTGAATACAATAAAAAAATAAGAGTTCCTCTTCAGAAATCTGCAAAAAAATATATACATATATATATATATATATTAAGGTAAAAAATTATAGCATATGCAATTCTAGAGTGAAAGCATTAGAAGAAATATTGTTGAGTATTAAATTTTATTCTACACAGAATGATTTGATTTAACAGAATCAAATATCTTTTTGAAATGCCAAGTGAGATAGGAAATTGAATGACTAGAAAGAAAAGAAATCATAGCATTGCTTAGAATATTTTTAGGTTGAGAAAATATTGAAAAAAAAAATAGCACAGAAGGTTTTATTTACAGGAAATCATACTGCTAATTCAATCATATTAAATATTTGCATTTCAGTGAACAGAGAAAAATTGTGAGGTTTTACAGAAAAAGTTTAAATAAATCTATATCAGAGCTTCAGATTTATTAACATTCCCTTTACAGTCTACATATTTTCTCTCATCTGAAGTGGAGTATGTTACAAATTTTTTAATAGTAAAAATAGTGGAATAGAAGAGATTTACAATTTAAAACCAATAATAATTTCAAACATAGTTCTATTCCATTTAGGATTTTATCCTATTGTAGTCATTAAAATCCTAGCAAGGGAAAACTAAAATATTGGTACTGAAACAAAGTCATTGCGAATGAAAATAACTATATTCAGTTACCAAATCAAATTAGATAATAAGTTTGACGCTTATTGATGAAAATTTGAGTTCTAGGTTCTGAATATAAAACCTCGGTATAGTAACTGAAAAGTTAAAAGTTAGAAAATAAAATGAAAATAAAAATTATAGTTGAGTCCACAACTTAAAGTTTGACAACACAGTCAATTAGAAAAATTATACATCATTTCTAAATATACATTGCTCTCTGATGAGCTAAAACAAAATAAAAATGCAACTGTCAAAGGATTTTCAAAGCCTTCCTCAGAGGAACAAAACGAGCTATGGAAATAGGCATTCATGTCACGAATTTCATAGTCACCAACTTGGTCAAAGCAAATGGTGTTAGGGTCGACAGAGCCTCCTATTAATATCAAACCATGTGAAATAGTAGAGTCAAGAGGGGGTTAACATCATACCTGTAATAAGAACGAGTTACATTAATAATTCAATTTCATTTCATTGAGATTAAATAAACAAAAATTTGAATACACAGACTCTGTAGATATAACCGAGAAGAAAAAGAGACTTAATACCTATGAGAATCACAGGTTGGAAGCAAAAAACAGAGACCATCAGAACCTTCGAGGTCACTAATAGAAGCTCTCGCTCTGATTCTTCTCAACGAATTGAAAGAAATGACAAACGCAGTAAAATTAATTATACAAGGTATGGAGCGAAACCAGAAGAGAAAATTTAAGGAGAACTAAGGACACACAAATAGAATATTTCATACCCAAAAGCCAACATCGATTTTGTGAGCATTGATATTTTTGTTCCAGATATGGCCACAGATATGAATTTGTCTTAAAGAAAGTAGAGAAAATATATATAAATTGAAAACACAAATAGCAAATTGATTTTAAATCCTAGCTCTCAAGTCTGAGATGAACAATCTGAGGCAATACAATATTGTATAGCTCAAATTTTGGCTAAATGAAATCATAACAGAAATTTGGAGCTCTGAGAGTAAAAAAGAAATTGAAATCGTAGCCAAGAGATTCACATAAGAAATCAATGCTTTACCTGAGATGTTGGCAACAAGCTAAGTCGGCGGAAAAATCTTCAAAGAACACGTTGAACATAGGAACGAAAGAGTGAGAGGGTTCTGAGAAAATTTCAGGAGGAAATGAACTTTAAACTCATTGAAATTCCAGTTTAAATGCCAATGAATGAATCAGAAACCCTAGATCATCTCCACCCTACAGGTGGCATGATCTGTCGATTTCATATAGAACTATAAAGGCAATTTACAAAGGGCTCGAGATGAATTAATCCAAAGAATCCACGTACACCTTGATTTAAATTCATATATGATATCCAACCACGCAAAGGTACCAAGAGTTTGAAACCCAACAACCAAACCCTAGTAACTTGCGTGTGTACATATCTCAAGATTTATAACAAGTCACTTTAATATTAAATATGACAAAGTACCGAAATACTAGAGATGCGTGAAGATCCTACGGGATCAATTCCAATCTCTTGTCAGAACCTCGAAATGGAGTAAGTGAAATGACATTAAAAATGATATAAGAAGTGTAATGGTTGATGTTTGTACATTATCTATGTTAACGAAAATCCAATGATATTCGATGAGTATAATATGTGTAGTAAAACATGTATCAACTTGGTTGGATAATTAAGTTGCAATATATATATATACCTTATCAAAATTAAAACAACATAAGGATTTGTCCTTTGACAATAATATTGAAATGTGGCATTTCAAATAAATAAATATAAGTTATAATAGAATATAGGTAGTTCATTAGGGTTAGTCAATACTTCCCTATTTCATGTATGCACATAAATAAAAATGTGTAAAGGGATTTCTAAACTAGAACACATTTTATGGAATGAGGATCCTTTGCATATGTGAGTAACGTGAGAACTATTTTGTGGAAATTTCTATGCAATAAGAAATTTCATGTTGAAGGAAATTTTAAGAAAAATTGGAAGAAATTAATAGCAAGGAGTTGAGTATCACAAAAAAAAATTTGTGAGAGTTTGAGGAACATTACAAATGGTATCAGAGCAACAAGATGAAAAACTGGGCAGTTTATGTGCTCACACAGAAATTATATGCTGTAATAAAATTATGATATTAAAAATATTACTGATGTGGTTTTGTTGTACAGTGAGAAAGTACTAAGAAGAACAACTGCAAAATCATGTTTGAAGGAGATGAGCTTTATGTTGATCTGGGTGGTGGAGAGAACACACCAGATCCCAATGCTCCTTTGATGGCTACATTGCATAGGATGCAATGAGATATGGCCCAGTTTAAAAGTCAGAATGACAGGCTATCTTTAGCCAGTGAGGAGGAGAAAAAACTTATAAGAGAACTGACTTCGCGGAACAGCCAAGAAGGTGAAGGTTCCAGGAGGAAGAGAAAAGGCAATGTTGATGTCTCAAATGAATCTGAGGAAGATGACGCCACTAAACAATATGCTAGACAGAAAAAGGAATTACAAGGTGAATTTTAGAAAATAAAACTTCCCTCCTATGATGGAGAGAAGGAAGAAGATGTTGAGGCATGGCTGTAGAATATGATAAAGTATTTTCAAGTCTACGAATATGAAAGTAATTTAAGAGCCAGATTGGCTATTTACCAGCTGCAAGGTAAGGCTACCTTGTGGTGGGAAGAAACCAAAATGGTTCACGCCATTGATGAGAAAACAGTGAGTTGGGAAGATTTTCAGGTCAAGTTTAAAAACCGGTATTTGAACGAATGCTAGTATCATGACAAAGAAAAAGAGTTTCATGAAATCATATTGGGACATCTCACCATAGATGAGTTTGTCACCAAGTTCACAAATCTGTTACAGTATGTTCCTTACATTCGTGAGGAGAGAGCAAAGGTAAAAATATTTTTGAACTGTTTTCCTACTGTGTACAAGGAGAAAATAGAGTTCGATAATCCAAAAACAATGGACGAAGTGGTGAGGAAAGCCATATTATGCTACCAGCAGTTTAAGGGAAGGAGTGAACAATGGAAGATCTGGACAAACAATAGTGAATTCAAAGGAAAGAAATAGAAACTAGCTTATTTGAAGAACTTTGGTAGGAATCATCAGCGAAAGAAATTTAACAAAACAAATGAAAGTCAAACTGCTCAATCTCAAATTTTTTCAAAGCAAATAGATGGTTCTGAGAGATAGAGAAGCTACCACAGTGAATGACAAAGTGAGTAATATCCCCACTATCAGTGCAGCCTTGGATAACCGACAAGAAGAACACCAATCTACTATGGTCGAGATAGAAGGTAAACTTTCTGATCAATCTACTATTAGTCCACAAGTTGTAGAAAAATGTAAACTCAGAACAGAAAAGCTTCAACAGCCTTGGTTGGTATAGTTAGCTACTGGAACCAAATGCAAGGTCACTCATAAGCTACGTAAAATAGCTATTAAATTGAATGATTATCAGACAGAAGTAGATTTAAACATTTTTCCATTAGGTTCATATGATTTATTGATAGGAATGGACTTGTTAGAGAAGAAAAAGACCATGCTAAATTGTTGGGACAAAAATCTGGACTGCATAGATGATGAAGGAAAACCATTCATACTAAAGGGGAAACCGAAACCTATTTCTGTAAGGCAGATCTCAGCCCTTCAGTTAAAAAGAACTACTAGAAAGGGGTATCAAGTATATGTTTTACATGTTGAAGAATTAGAACAGCAACCAGAGGGAAACTTGTTAGACACCTTACCAGTGATAAGATAATTTAAAGAAGTATTCCCAGATGAGATTCCTCATCTTTCCCCAAAAGGGAGATCAATTTTTCAATCAATTTAGTGCCAGGGGAAACACCAGTTTCTAGAGCCCCTTACCGGATGAGCCCTCCTGAACTAATGGAGTTAAAAATTCAATTACAAGAATTTTTGGACAAAGGTTACATCAGACTAAGTGTATCTCCTTGGGGAGCACCGGTGCTATTCATGAAAAAGAAGGATGGAACCTTCAAAATGTTTATTTACTATCGTCAACTAAATAAGTTGACAATCAAAAACAGGTACCCATTTCCCAAAATAGATGACCTTTTTTATCAGGTTAGAGGAGCTTCAGTATTCTCTAAGATTGACTTAAGGACTAGTTATCACCAACTCATAATTAAGGAGGAAGATATCAATAAAACAACCTTTTGAACCAGGTATGCTCACTCGAATTTGTAGTCCTACCTTTCAGTTTGAAAAATTCCCCTGCCACTTTTATGTGTTTAACGAATAGCATCCTGAATAAATACTTAGACAAATTCGTACTAGTATTTATAGACGACACTCTAATCTATTCAAAAAGTGAGGTAGAACATAAACAACACCTTAGAATTGTGTTGTAGACTCTTAAGGAGAATCAGTTGTATGCCAAGTTTAGCAAATGTGAATTTTATAAGGATAAAATTCAATATTTGGGGCATATAATTTCAGAACAAGGATTTGCTATTGACCATGAGAAAATAAAGTCCATTAGAGAGTGGCCTATACCGACTGATGTCTCAGCGGTAAGATCATTTATGGGGATTGCAGGGTAATACCGAAGGTTTTTAGAAATATTTTCTACATTAGCTTATCCTATAACGTCATTACAGAGGAAAGGTACAAAAATTGAATGGACTGAAAAATGCCAAAATAGCTTTGAACAACTGAAATTAAAACTTACTACAGTACCCATTCTGAAGATTGCAGATCCTGATAAAGAGTTTGTAGTGTTTACTGATGTGTGTGGAGACGGATTATGTAACGTCTCTTCTCTCCCACTTCAAAAAAAAAAATTATTTCCTTGGATAGTATAAGTCTGTTCTCCTAATTGCCACTACCACTCAGATATACTATCGAATTTCAATAATTATGAAATTCTCTTGAACAAAGTTTTCCTATTTCTTTTCATATGTGTATCTTTGGCTAACTATTCTATTTTTTTTTTTTTATTCTTCCCATAAGGTTTTTGGTGGCTTATGTTTTACATATATATATCCATATATATACTTTACACACCTATGGTTTATATATTTATCCTTGTCCATAGAACATATCCATATATATCAATTATACATACATAATTGTTATGATGATATTTGGCCATAACCTTCTATCTATGCACTCAACTTTCACCCACATTCCTTTATAGAGTTCACCACCTATATGCTTTGGATTTCGTTGTCATATTCTTATGGTGGCATAGTCAATACGGTATGCATTTTTTTTTCTAAGTCCTTGTACCATTTCCCAAAGTTCTTTGAAACCGAATTATCCAAAGTGTTGAATGATTTAATTCGATTTATATCGTTTCTCATATATCGTTCCTATGAGTTTAGTCCAGCCTTGCGGCCATGGTTTAATGGTATAATTATCGTACCTAGGTCACCATGGATATCTCACATACCTTCCACTATGACAAAGTTTCTGTGGGGATAGACGACATTAAAGTCATCGTACTTATTTTGCTACGTTGGCAAGTTTGAGTTAATATGGTTCGTATTGGATAACTCGTCAAGATTTCCACGTCGAATGGGGTTAATGGCATTCTGTGGATTTAACGTTTTGATTTGTTATCTCTCAACCCATTTTTTTCATGTGTACACGCAATGGTTTGGGCATTTACATTTTTATATTTGCAACGTATGGCTATTCATTAATAACGCTGATCTTCTGATACGATTTGGAGTACTGTGAAATCGATTACAATGGATTTTCATTTATGTTGAATGACTATGAAATGGATTTCGATTTCTCCCCAATCGATCCGTGTGCATCCCGTCGATCTGTTGACACCTGGACGGTGGAGATGATTCAGATCTGATAAGGTTTTTGCTCGTTTTGGTTTAATGAATCGTATTAATTCTGGAGTTGTCAAATGGATTGTTCTTTTGCTCTCCATTTTTCTTGACCGACTCCTGGTGTCAATACTCTGCTCATTTGAGGAAAATGAGACATCAAGCTCTTCCCGGCTTCTGAGAATAACCATTCCTTCGGTTCATAGTCCTTCAGGTATGAAATTTTTTGGCATTCTCATTACCAATATGACTGCGTTCAATTTTTTTGTTTTATTTACCCTATCGTTTAATTTATAAAACCACCTTTGTCACATATAATTCAATCTCCTGTGGATTATCGTTCTGCTATATCAGGCTTGATATTTGTTCTATCATTCCTTTTTAAATCTCTATGCTAACATTAAATCCTTGGTGGGTAGGAAATTCTTCTTCTCATGTCTTCTGTGACCGTATTCATTTCATTCGCCAAGTTTCCCAGGCTATAAGAGAGCAATCACTACCTCAGGTAAGCCGTCGGTTCATTAGAAAATAATTTATCCTGTGTTTTATTTTCGTTTTGGTGAAATTTTTTTACCATACCCATGTATTTTTTCTGCAGGTCATACTAGTGATAAAGTCTTTCAAATCCCAAAGGTAACCCTTGTTTTTATGCTCAGTTCGAACATACTATGTTCTGAAGTATCATCATATCATCTTGTTGTAACAATCTCTCACATTGGCCTCATTTTATTTCAGGTAGGTTCGAATCTCGTCGAGGGTTTTCTTCTATGCTATTTGGTGGATTTGTAATTCACTCGACTTGACATCGTTATATCCTATAATTTTAGGTCGGTATCGACACATACTTAGTCCGAGTGTGACCAGGCTCTCTCGTTGTTATTATACAAAATTTGTTCAGACAATTCAATTTTTTATTGTCGTAAAAAGTTTCCACTATAGTAATAACTTATGCCAGAGACTGGGACTGTTAA
Organism: Pinus albicaulis; assembly: GCA_034641835.2. Lineage (NCBI taxonomy): Eukaryota > Viridiplantae > Streptophyta > Pinopsida > Pinales > Pinaceae > Pinus > Pinus albicaulis. The sequence goes on along the minus strand of CM076581.1, from coordinate 1,274,332,028 downwards.
CAAATTTTAATTCGAGTGATGAAATTCCCGGAATAATTAAATTTTGTAATGTTATTATGAAACCATGATAACCTGATTCTGTAAGTGGTTTCAGAATTTGATGTATATATATATATATATATATAGATATCTACCATTCGTCTTGATTATTAATGACAGATCAATAATATTTTCTAATAGTTTCCAGATTATTATTTTCATGTTGATACTCATGTTAAATATTTTTCCCTTCAGTAATTGTCTTCCTAAATTTGACTGAAGGAATTAATAATTTCACTAGTCTAATTTTTCCTTACTCTTCCTCCTCATTATAATAGCATAAATGAATATAAGCCTCTTTGTTGCAAGAGTTTTCAAGTCTGCAATCTTTCAGTGAATGAGAAATTACAATTTCCATAGAGTCTATAATTTCAGGTGTATTATATGACTCCAACAGTGGACTCTCTTTATACTCCTTAGTTTGGGGTTCCATTGTAATAGTCACTTATGTCACTCATAATATTTTCTGCAACTATATACTTATAATTTTTCTTGGTATAACAGTTTCAGTATGTTTAGTGTTTAAACTACACTCTTAACTGGCATATTATATAGATCTGGTGGGGAAAATATTTGTTACCTTTCACATCTTGTATAGTCTGCATGCATTTTATAGAAATTCACATGCACAGCTTATATTTTCCAGTAAGCATTCAGTTTGGACCCTTTCTTTGTGAAGGATGTTAGTCATACACCAGTTTTATATATAATTTCTCAGACCATAATTGTTTGCAGGTTTAGTAAACATGTTTAACTCTCTCTCTCTCTCTCTCTCTCTCTCTCTCTCTCTCTCTCTCTCTCTCTCTATATATATATATATATATATATATATATATATATATAGCACTAAAATATATACTCCTCCATTCTATCCTTATTATAGAGGGTAATTTATAGATAGACATGCACTATTAAATTCGAAAGCTACAGGTCTATACTTCACTTAGTTAATTCAATCAATCTATAGATTTTCACTGCATGTACTTACTTCCTCCTACCCACATGTTTTGGGTTTCCCTAGTGTTCAATGAATTAATTCTATTTTTAGCAGAAATAGATTAAAGTTACACAGTTATGAATTATAAGGTAACATAAATCTCCAGATTTAAACCAGGGCTGGTTTAGAGTTTCTGGTTGATTTTTCCTCATAATTCTGGTTCCTACAACTATGCAGGACTAAGAGGATTTAATTCCTCTACAAATCTGTAAATGTATGGAACACCAGTAAAAACAATCACAAAAATTACTACAAGTAATATGCAGCTATAGTCATTAACCTTAACACCTAGCACAATTAAATTTTCAATCATTCATAACCACTGTGAGCATAGCGCTTTGCTACTTGACTAGTCCTCCCAACCATAGAGTCCCTCTATCTCTAGGACTCACCCCCGAGCTGAGATCACCTCCAGAACAGACCAACCACTAATCTATTCAGGAATAGCTTATTTAAGCTTTTTCTCCCCAAAGCCTGTTTCTAATTCTGCGTCCGGAATTTCAGGATGTTTTTCTTCCCGTTTGCGTAGGCTTCCATTATTTAGAGATTTTTAAAGCTACTTTCTACTTTTCCTAGCTTTTTACCTCTTCCCAACTACTCTCCACCTCATTGGGGAAACTAGATTTTCCTCAAAATCTAATTTGGAAATAAATTCTTTCAAGGATTTTTGAAAGAATTTTTTGGGGAAAGTATTTGCCTCTTTCCATCCTCATGGATTTAGCAAGTGATCTCATAATTCTCATTTGGTCAATTTGCACAGAATTATTTTATTTATTTTTTATAATTAAATATTTAATTACAAATACTTATCCATTGGGGTCCACTCCCCTTTGGATTAAAGTTCAAATGTCTAAATTTGAAAGAACATAAAACTACGGGTGTTACATATTCCCCCCTCTGAAAGCAAACACCGTCCTCGATGTTGACATCTAGCTACTAGAGTTCATTTTCCAAACAAAAATGGATATTTTTCCATCATTTCAGCTTCTCTTTCCCAGGTAGCTTCTTCAGCAGTAAAGTGCTTCCATTGCACCTTTACTCTTGCTACCGTTCGATTCCTCAATTCAATTTCTTCCCGCTCCAATATTTGAAGCGGCTCTAGAAGGAACTCCCCTTCTGGTTCCACCTGTATCACATTCCAATCAATAATGTGAGAAGCATCATGTACATATATTTTCAATAAGGCAACATGAAACACATCATGAACTTTAACATGGGGCGGTAAGGCCAGTTTATAAGCCACTGGTCCCACCCTTTCTAAAACCTCAAAAGGCCCACAACATCTAGAAGCCAATTTTGCACAACTTCCAGCATAAAGTGTGCTCTTTTTTGGTTTAATACGCAAATACACATACTCCCCCACTTTGAATTCTCGATGTATCCTCTTCTTATCAGCATATTTTTTCTAGTGATCTTGTGCTGTCTTGATGTTTCTTTGTATTTTTTTAACAATTCTTTCCATATCTTGTAAAGCATCTGGTCCCAACATTAGCTTATCCTCAGGTTGGCTCCAGCTCAAAGGAGTACGACATTTCCTTCCATAGAGTGCCTCAAACGGACTCATTTTAATGGAGGATTGATATCTGTAATTATAGGAAAATTCAACTAAATGCAAGTAGTCTTCCCATTTTTATGGCCTATCCATCACATACATCCTCAACATATCCTCCAAAATCATATTTGTTCTCTCCGTCTGACCATCCGTCTGAGGGTGATAGGCAGTGCTAAATTCATCTTAGTTCCCATGCCCCCAAATAGACCTTTCCAAAAGGTTTTTGTGAACTTATCATCTCTTTCTGAAACAATAATCTTTGGGACCCCATGGAGCCTTACTACTTCCCTCAAGAATACATCTGCTACTTGGGCTGTCCCAAAAGTAGATTTCACAGGTATGAAGTGTACAGCTTTTGTTAAAGTGTCTACTACCACCATCACTGACTCGTGTTGGTATTTGGTTTTGGGTAGCCCTGTTATGAAATCTATAGAAACTGTGTCCCATTTCCATTCTGTAATCGGCAAAGGGTTTAAAAGACCATTAGGATGATGATGCTCAACTTTAACTAGTTGACACTCCATGCACCTAGATAAATATTCTGATACATCTCTTTCCATTCCTGGCCAAAAAAACTTCTTTTTCAAAGCTGTTAACATTTTATGATATCCATGATGCCCTGCATACGACTGTTTGTGATATTCATCTTGGATTTCTTTTTTCAAAGTTTCCACATTGGGGACATACAATCTATTTATGTAGCAGATCAGCCCTTTTTGGTTTTGAGTGTAGTCATCCATCTCCTTCTTTAGTATTTTCACCTGTAGATTCTCATAATTTGGATCCTGGTCTGCTACCTTTTTCACTAGATCTTCTAAATCAAAATTAGCACTACTTCCAATACTGTTTATATTTTGACAAGCATTTCTGCTCAAGGCATCAACAATTTTATTTTCTTTCCCTCTGATATGTTTTATGTCCATATCAAATTCACTCAGAAAAGACAGCCATATGGCCTATCTAGCATTCAAATCAGTTTGGGAAAAGAAATATTTAAGACTAATATGATCAGTCATCAATGTAAAAAAATTTCCAAGAATATAGTGTCGCCACATCTTCAAGGCATGAATCACAGTAGCCAATTCAAAATCATATGCACTATAGCTCTGTTCATGTGTCTTCAGTTTCCTAGACTCATATGCAATAACTGAAATTTCCTGCAACAGGACTCCTCCCAACCCCTCTCCATAGGCATCCTTACATACAACAAATTCCTTATCAGGATCTGCAATTTTCAGTATAGGGGCTGTAGTGAGTTTTAATTTTAATTGTTCAAAACTGTTTTGGCATTTTTCAGTCCACTCAAATTTGACACCCTTTCTTTGTAGTGAGGTTATGGGATATGCTACGGCAGAAAATCTTTCAACAAATCTGCGATAATAACCTGCAATCCCCATAAACGATCTCACTGCTGAAACATCATTTGGCACTAGCCATTCTCTAATAGCCTTTATCTTTTCAGGGTCAACAGCCAACCCTTGTTTAGAAATAATATGAACCAAGTATTGGATCTTGTCCTTATAGAATTCACATTTACTGAATTTGGCATATAACTAGTTTTCTTTCAGAGTTTGCAACACTATCCTTAAGTGCTCTTTGTGCTCCTCCTCAATTTTTGAGTAAACTAAAATATCATCTATGAATACTAGTACAAATTTATCCAAGTAATTTTTTAACACACTGTTCATTAAGCACATAAATGTGGCAGGGGCATTTTTCAAACCGAAAGGTAGGACTACAAATTCATAGTGACCATACCTAGTTCGAAAAGTTGTTTTGCTAATGTCTTCCTCCTTAATTCTGAGTTGATGATAACCAATCCTTAAGTCAATATTTAGAAAATACTGAAGCTCCTCTTACTTGATCAAAAATATCATCAATTCGGGGCAAAGGGTATCTGTTTTTAATTGTCAACTTATTCAGTTGACGATAGCCAATGCACATTCTAAAGGTTCCATCATTCTTTGTCACGAACAACACCGGTGCTCCCCAAGGAGACAAACTCAGTATGATATAACCCTTATCCAACAATTCTTGCAATTACATTTTCAGTTCCATGAGTTCAGGGGGACTCATTCGATAATGGGCTCAGGAAACAGGTGTTTCCCCCGGCACCAAATCGATTGAAAATTAAATCTCTCTTTTGGGGGGAAGATGAGGAATCTCATCTGGAAAAACTGCCTTAAACTCTCTCACTACTGGCAAGGTATCTAACAGGTTTTTTCCCGGTTGCTGTTCTACTTCTTCAACATCTACTGCATATACTTGATATCTTTTCCTAGATGTTCTTTTTAATTGCAGTGCTGATATTTGTCTTACAGAGATGGGTTTTGGATTTCCCTTGAGAATAAAAGGGTTCCCTTCTTCATCTATGCAATGCATATTTTTATCCCAACAATTCATCATTGCCTTTCTCTTTTCCAGCCAGTCCATTCCTATCAACAAGTCCTATGAGCCTAAGGGCAGAATATTTAAATTCACTTATGTCTGGAAATCATTTAATTTAATTTTTGTTTGAGGTAACTTATGTGTCACCTTCCTCTTGGTACCAGTGGCTAACTGGACCAACCAAGACAGCTGAAATTTTTCAGTCTGGAGATTGCATTTTTCTACCAATTGTGGACTAATGTAACTCAAAGAAGCACCTGGATCAATTAAAACAGTAACAGATTGGTCAGCAATATTACCTTCCATTTCAACCATGGTAGCTTGGTGCTCTACTTGTCGATTCTCCAAGGCTGCACTGATAGTGGGTATATTTCTTGCTATATCATTTACTATGGTAGCTTCTCGATCTCTCATAATCATCTGAATGTTTTGAGTGGGAAAATCCCTCAAGAGATGGGGTTCTCCACATCCCCAGCATTTCAAAGGTTCCCTCATTTTAACTGTGCCTTCTTATCTCCTTCATCTAGTTGTTTGGAACCAACTTGAGACTGAGCTGTTTGGCTTTCTTTTGGTTTATTAAACTTTTTCCTCTGATGATCCCTACCAAAATTCTTTAAGTAAGCTGGTTTCTGTTTCTTTCCTTTGATTTCACCTTTGTTTATCTAGCCTTTTCCATGCTCACCCTTTCCTTTAAACTGCTAGTAGCATCATCTAGCTTTTCTCATTGCTTCGTCCATATTTTATGGGTTATCAAACTCGATCTTCTCTTTGTACATAGCAGGAAAACAGTTCAAAAACCTTTGTACCTTGGCCTTCTCTTCCATAATGTAAGGGACATATCTCAACAGATTTGTAAAATTGGTGACAAACTCATCAATAGTAACTTGTCCCAGTCTAATTTCATGGAATTCCTTTTCTTTATCATCATAATAACGTTCATTCAAATAGCTGTTTTTAAACTTGACTTGGAAATATTCCCAGGTAACCGTCTTTTCATCAATGGCATGAACCATTTTCGTCTTCTCCCACCACAAGGTAGCCTTACCTTGTAGCTGGTAGACAAATAATATGTCTTTCAAATTGCTTTCATATTCATAGACTTGGAAATATTTAATCATGTTCAACAACCAGGCTTCAGCATCTTCCTCCTTCTCCCCATCATAGGAGGGAGGTTTGATCTTTTGGAATCCCCCCTGTAATTCCTTTTTCTATTTATACTGATGCCTAGTAACATCATCTTCCTCAGATTCATTAGAGAACTTTCCCTTCTTCCTATTTCCGGAACCTTCACCTTCTTGGCTATTCCGAGAAGTTAATTCTCTGATGAGCTTTTCCTGCTCCTCACTGGCTAATGACAATCTGTCATTTTGGCTTCTTAGCTCAGCCATCTCTCGTTGCAAACTATGCAACATAGCCATCACTGGAGAGTTGGGATCTAGCGTATTATCGTCATCACGTAGATCAACATAAATTTCCTCACCTTCTGCCATTCAAATTTTCGGTTTCAGCACCACTGTACACTAAACAACACAGATCAGTAAATAAAAAATAAAAAAATTTCAACAATAAATAATTTATACAGTGAGCGTGACAACAACAACCTAGTTTATGTAACATGGGCTCTGATACCATTTGTAACGTCTCTTCTCTCCGACTTCAAAAAAAAAAAAAATTTCCTTGGATAGTATAAGTTTGTTCTCCTAATTGCCACCGCCACTCAGATATACTATCGAATTTCAATAATTATGAAATTCTCTTGAACATAGTTTTCCTATTTTTTTTCATATGTGTATCTTTGGCTAACTATTCTATTTTTTTTATTTATTCTTCCCATAAGGTTTTTGGTGGCTTATGTTGTACATATATATATCCATATATATACTTTACACACCTATGGTTTATATATTTATCCTTTTCCATAGAACATATCCATATATATCAATTATACATACATAATTGTTATGATGATCTTTGGCCATAATCTTCTATCTATGCACTCAACTTTTACCCACATTCCTTTACAGAGTTCACCACCTATATGCTTTGGATTTCGTTGTCATATTCTTATGGTGGCATAGTGAATATGTTATGCATTTTTTTTGCTACGTCCTTGTACCATTTCCCAAAGTTCTTTGAAACCGAATTATCCAAAGTGCTGAATGATTTAATTCGATTTATATAGTTTCTCATTTATCGTTCCTACGAGTTTAGTCTAGCCTTGCAGCCATGGTTTAATGGTATAATTATCGTACCTAGGTCACCATGGATATCTCACATACCTTCCACTATGACAAAGTTTCTGTGGGGATAGACGACATTAAAGTCGTTGTACTTATTTTGCTACGTTGGAAAGTTTGATCTAATATGGTTCGTATTGGATAACTCGTTGAGCATTCCACGTCGACTGGGGTTAATGGCATTCTGTGGATTTAACGTTTTGATTTGTTATCTCTCGACCAATTTTGGTCATGTGTACACGCAATGGTTTGGGCATTTACATTTTTATATTTGCAATGTATGGTTGTTCATTAATAACGTTGATCTTGTGATACGATTTGGAGTGCTGTGAAATCGATTACAATGGATTTTCATTTATGTTGAACGACTATGCAATGGATTTCAATTTCTCCCCAATCGATCCGCATGCATCCCGTCGATCTGTTGACACCTGGACGGTGGAGATGATTCAGATGTGATAGGGTTTTCATTCATTTTGGTTTAATGAATCGTATTAATTCTCGAGTTGTCAAATGGATTATTCTTTTTCTCTCCATTTTTATTGACTAACTCCTGGTGTCAATACTCTACTCATTTGAGGAAAACGAGACGTCAAGCTCTTCCCAGCTTCTGACCGTAACCATTCCTTCGGTTCATAGTCCTTCAGGTATGAAATTTTTTGGCATTCTCCTTACCAGTATGACTGCGTTCGATTTTTTTGTTTTATTTACCCTATCGTTTAATTTATAAAACCACCTCTGTCACCTATAATTAAATCTCCTATGGATTATCGTTATGCTATATCGAGCTTGATATTTGTTCTATCATTCCTTGTTAAATCTTTGTGCTAACATTAAATCCTTGCTGGGTAGGAAATTCTTCTTCTCATGTCTTCCGTGACCATATTCGTTTCATTCGCCGAGTTGCCCTGGCTCTAAGCAAGCAATCACTACCTCAGGTAAGCCATCAGTTCATTAGAAAATTATTTATCCTGTGTTTTATTTTCGTTCTGGTGAATTTTTTTTACCATACCCATGTATTCTTTCTGCAAGTCGTATTGGTGACAAATTCTTTCAAATCGAAAAGGTAACCCTTGTTTTTATGCACAGTTCGAACATACTATGTTCTGAAGTATCGTCATATCATCTTGTTGTAACAATCTCTCACGTTGGCCTCATTTTATTTCAGGTAGGTTCGAATCTCGTCGAGGGTTTTCTTTTATGGTATTTGGTGGATTTTTAATTCACTCGACTTGACGTCGTTATATCCTGGAATTTTAGGTCGGTATTGACGTGTCCTTAGTCGGAGTGTGACCAGTCTCTCTCGTTGTTATTATACAAAATTTGTTCAGACAATTCAACTTTTTATTTTCGTAAAAAGCTTCCACTGTAGTAATAACTTATGCCAGAGACTGGGACTATTAACAAATTTTAATTCGAGTGATGAAATTCCTGGAATAATTAAATACTATAATATTATTATGAAACCATGATAGCCTGATTCCGTAAGTGGTTTCATAATTTGATGTATATATATATATATATATATATATATATATATATATATATATATATATATATATCTACCATTTGTCTCGGTTATTAATGACAGATCAATAATATTTTCTAAAAGTTTCCAGATTATTATTTTCATGTTGATACTCATGTTAAATATTTTTCCCTTCAGCAATTGTCTTCCTAAATTTGACTGAAGGAATTAATAAGTTCACTAGTCTTATTTTTCCTTACTGTTCCTCCTCATTATAATAGCATAAATGAATATAAGCCTCTTTGTTGCAAGAGTTTTCGAGTCTGCAATCTTTCAGTGAATGAGAAATTACAATTTCCACAGAGTCTACAATTTCAGGTGTATTATATGACTCCAACAGTGGACTCTCTTTATACTCCTTAGTTTGGGGTTCCATTGTAATAGTCACTTATGTCACTCATAATATTTTCTGCAACTATATACTTATAATTTTTCTTGGTATAACAGTTTCAGTATGTCTAGTGTTTAAACTACACTCTTAACTGGCATATTATATAGATCTAGTGGGGAAAATATTTGTTACCTTTCACAGCTTGTATAGTCTACATGCATTTTATAGAAATTCACATGCACAGCTTATATTTTCCAGTAAGCATTCAATTTGGACCCTTTCTTTGTGAAGGATGTTAATCATACACCAGTTTTATATATAATTTCTCAGACCATAATTGTTTGCAGGTTTACTAAACATGTTTAGCTCTGTTTCTTTGCTCTCTCTCTCTCTCTCTCTCTCTCTCTCTCTCTCTCTATATATATATATATATATATATATATATATATATATATAGCACTAAAATCTATACTCCTCCATTCTATCCTTATTATAGAGGGTAATTTATAGATAGACATGCACTGTTAAATTGGAAAGCTACAGGTTTGTACTTCACTTAGTTAATTCAATCAATATATAGATCTACATTGCATGTACTTACTTCCTCCTACCCACGTGTTTTCGGTTTCCCTAGTGTTCAATGAATTAATTCTATTTTTAACAGAAACAGATTAAAGTTACACAGTTATGAATTATGATGTAACATAAATCTCCAGATTTAAACTAGGGCTGGTTTGGAGTTTTTGGCTGATTTTTCCTCATAATTCTGGTCCCTACAACTATGCAGGACTGAGAGGATTTAATTCCTCTACAACTCTGTAAATGTATGGAACACAAGTACAAACAATCACAAAAATTACTACAAGTAGTATGCAACTACAGTCATTAACCTTAACACCTAGCACAATTAAATTTTCAATCTTTCATAACCACTGTGAGCATACTGCTTTGGTACTTGACCAGTCCTCCCAACCTTTGAGTTCCTCTATCTCTAGGACTCACCCCCGAGCTGAGATCACCTCCAGAACAAACCAACCACTAATCTGTTCAGGAATAACTTATTTAAGCTTTTGCTCCCCAAAGCTTGTTTCTAATTCTATGTCCAGAATTTCAAGATGATTTTCTTCCTGTTTGCCTAGGCTTCCCTTATTTAGGGATTTTTAAAGCTGCTTTTTCCTTTTCCCAGCTTTTTACCTCTTCCCAACTACTCTCCACCTCATTGGGGAAACTAGATTTTCCTCAAAATCTAATTTGGAAATAAATTCTTTCAAGGATTTTTGAAAGATTTTTTTGGGGAAAGTATTTGCCTCTTTCCATCCTCATAGATTTAGCAAGTGATCTCATAATTCTCATTTGGTCAATATGCACAGAATTATTTTATTTATTTTTCATAATTAAATATTTAATTACAAATACTTATCCATTGGTGTCCACTCCCCTTTGGATTAAAGTTGAAATGTCTAACTTCGAAAGAACATAAAACTAGGGGTGTTACAGATTAGGCAGAGTTCTATTGCAAGAGAATTCTATTATTGTGTATGAATCTAGAAAACTTAAGAAACATGAACAAAATTACAGTGTATATGATCTTCAATTAGCTACTGTAATTCATGCTTTGAAGATGTGGTGACACTATCTTCTAGGAAAGAAATTTATATTAATGACAGATCATATCAGCGTCAAGTATTTCTTCATTCAAACAGATTTGAATGCTCGACAAGCTAGATGGCTGTCCTTTTTGAGTGAATTTGATATGGAAATAAAACATATCAAAGGAAAATAAAACAAAATTGTTGATGCTCTAAGAAAAAATAATTGCCAAAACATAAGTAACATTGGGAGTAGTGCTAGTTTTCACTTAGAAGGATTAGTAAAAAGGGTAGGAGATCAAGATCCCAACTATGAGAAACTGAAAATTCAAATGCTGAAAAAACAAATAAAAGGGTTTACACAAAATCAGAGGGGACTGATTTGTTATAAAGAAATATTGTACATCCCCAATGTAGACTCTTTGAAAAAATAAATCCTATATGAATATCATAAACACCTGTATTCAGGACATCCTGGATATCAGAAACTGCTTACAGCCTTGAAAAAGAAATTATTTTGGCCAGGAATGAAAAAAGATGTGACCAACTACTTAGCCAGATGCATGAAATGTCAACTAGTCAAAGTGAAACATCAACATCCAGCTGGCCTCCTAAATCCCTTACCAATTGCATAATGGAAATGGGACACTTTTTTTATGGATTTTATAACCGGGTTACCCAAAAAAAAGTACCAGCATGACTCAGTGATGGTTGTGGTAGATACTTTAACAAAGGCTGCACATTTCATACCGGTGAAATCTACTTTTGGGACAACCCAAGTAGCAAATGTGTTCATGAAGGAAATTGTAAGGCTACATGGGGTTCCTAAAGTGATTATTTCAGATAGAGATGCCAAGTTCACAACAGCCTTCTAGAAGAGTCTGTTTGGAGGCATGGGCACTAAATTGAATTTTAGTACTGCCTATCACCCACAGATGGATGGTCAAACTGAGAGAACAAATCAAATTCTAGAGGATATGCTCAAAATGTATGCGATGGATAGGCCAACTAAGTGGGAAGATTATTTACATTTAGTAGAATTTACTTATAATAACAACTACAAATATTCCATAAAAATGAGTCCAGTTGAGGCACTCTATGGAAGAAACTGCCACACTCCTTTAAGTTGGAGCCAACCTAAAGATAAGTTAGTACTTGGGCCAGATTCTCTATAAGAAATGGAAATTATTTTCAAACAAATACAAAGAAACATCAAGACAGCTCAATATCGACACAAAAATTATGCTGACAAGAAGAGAGTTCACCGAGAGTACAAAGTGGGTGACCATGTATATCTGCAGATTAAACCCAAAAATAGCATTCTGCGCACTGGAAGCTGTGTAAAATTGGATCCTAGATACTGTGGGCCTTTTGAAGTCTTAGAAAGTGTGGGACTAGTGGCTTATAAACTGGCCTTACCCCCGCATGTTAAATTTCATGATGTGTTTCATGTTTCTTTATTGAAAATATATGTACATGATGCTGCTCATATTGTTGATTGGAATGTGATTCAGGTGGAACCAGAAGGAGAGTTCCTTTCAGAGCCACTTCAAATACTGGAGTGGGAAAAAGTTAAACTATGAAACATAACAGCAGCCAGAGTAAAAGTGCAGTGGAAACACTTTACTGCTGAAGAGGCTACATGGGAAAGAGAAGCTGAGATGATGGAAAAATATCCATCTTTATTTTCATAATGAACTATAGTAGATAGTCTGTAAACACCGAGGACGGTGTTTGTTTTCAGAGGGGGAATGTGTAACACCCCAAGTTTCTATGTTTTTCAAGTAAGACATTCGAACAAAAATCCAAAGGGGAGTAGAACCCAATGGAGAATTATTGGGTGGATTTATTTAAATATTTATTAATGAAAAATAAATAGAATATTATGTACGCACTATGACCAGATGAGATTGGAGATCATAAGCCTAATCCATGAGGGTAGGAATAAGGTTAAGAGTTTACCAAAACCTTTCAAAAAGCCTTGAAAGGAATAATGCTAAATTAGATTAAAGAGGAAAAATCTAAATTCCCCAATGAAGAGGAAAGTAATTGGGAAGAGGTGAAAAAGCTAGAAAAGTAGAGAAAGCAGCTTTAAAGTACCTCATTGAGGGAATCCTAGGAAAAAATGGGAAGAAATCATCCTAAAAATTCTGGACGCAAAATTTGGAAACAGGCTTAGGGAAAACATGGCTAAAGTAAGTTGTTCCATAACAGACTAAGGTTAGTCTGGTGTAGGAAGATCTCAGCTCGGGGGTGAATTCAGGAGAGAAATAATTCTAAGGTTGGGAGGACTGGTCTTAGTTATTGGTATGAATACATACCACTTAAATTTCTTTTGATCTTATCTGAACAATTTCTATATGGTTATAAAATGTTATTTTATTTGACTAATAGAAATCTAGAATTATTATGGGTTGAGTAATTACTGCATTTAACAGACTAAATTCAGTAGATGAATTTTAGAATGTATAGTAGCATGGGAAAAATCTTGCAGGAACCATCTCCCAAAATGTTGAAACCATAGAAAGGTTTGGATCTGGGGATAGGTATCCCGTAGAGAAAAATAAAAATAAAATCTAAAATTTATATTGTGGATAACTGTACATTAAAGTTAGATATTTAATATTATTGAACCTACTTTACTATGCAGACAAGTTGTTGAGGTATACAAATATGATTTAATTTTAGCAGCTAGCTATGTAAATCTCAGTAGGAAAAACCCAACAATTCAAACATTATATATATATATATATATATATATATATATATATATATATATATATAAAGATTTAATGTGTTTAGCATTAAACTCGTGAATTAATTAGAACAAGAGTTCCTCTCTAAATATAAAAAAATATATATATATATATATATATATATATATATATATATATATATATATATATATATATATATATATATATATATATATATATATATATATATATATATATATATATATATATATATATATATATATTAAGGTAAACAGTTATAGCATATGCAATTCTGGAGTGAAAGCATTAGAAGAAATACTGTTGAGTATTAAATTTTATTCTACACAGAATGATTTGATTTAACAGAATCAAATATCTTTTTGAAATGCCAAGTGAGATAGGAAATTGAATGACTAGCAAGAAAACAAATCATAGCATTGCTTAGAATATGTTTAGGTTGAGAAAATATTGAAAAAAAAAATAGAAGAGAAGGTTTTATTTACAGGAAATTATACTACTAATGCAATCATATTAAATATTTTCATTTCAATGAATAGAGAAAAACTGTGAGGTTTTACAAAAAAAGTTTAAATAAATCTATATCAGAGCTTCAGATTTATTAACATTCCCTTTATAGACTACATATTTTATCTCATCTGAAGTGGACTATGTTACACATTTTTTAATAGTAAAAATAGTGGAATAGAAGAGATTTACAATTTAAAACCAATAATAATTTCAAACATAGTTCTATTCCATTTAGGATTTTATCCTATTGTAGTCATTGAAATCCTAGCAAGGGAAAAGTAAAATATTGGTACTGAAACAAATTCATTGCGAATGAAAATAACTATATTCAGTTAGCAAATCAAATTAGATAATAAGTCTGACGCTTATTGATGGAAATTTGAGTTCTAGGTTCCGGATATAAAACCCTAGTATAGTAACTGAAAAGTTAAAAGTTATAAAATAAAAAATTTATAGTTCAGTCCACAACTTAAAGTTTGACAACACAATCAATTAGAAAAATTATACATCATTTCTGAATATACATTTCCCTGTGATGAGCTAAAACAAAATAAAAATGCAACTGTCAAAGGATTGTCAAAGCCTTCCTGAGAGGAACAAAACGAGCTATGGAAATAGGCATTCTGGTCACGAATTTCATAGTCACCGACCTGGTCAAAGAAAACAGTGTTAGGGTCGAAGAAGCCTCCTATTACTATCAAACTGTGTGAAATAGTAGAGTCAAGAGGGGGTTAACGTCATGCCTGTAATAAGAACGAGTTACATTAATAATTTAGTTTCATTTCATTGACATTAAATAAACAAAAATTTGAATACACAGACTCTGTGGGTATAACCGAGAAGAAAAAGAGACTTAATACCTGTGAGAATCAGAGGTTGGAAGCACAAAACAGAGACCATCAAAACCTTCGAGGTCACTAATAGAATCTCTCACTCAACTTATTCTCAACGAATTGAAAGAAATGACAAACAGAGTTAAATTAATTATACAAGGTATGGAGCGAAACCAGAAGAGAAAATTTAAGGAGAACTAAGGACACACGAATAGAATCTTTCATACCCAAAGGCCGACATCTATTTTGTGAGCATCGATAGTTCTATTCTAGATATGGCCACATATATGAATTTTTCTTAGAGAAAGTAGAGAATATATATATAAATTGGAAACGCAACTAGCAAATCTATTTTAAATCCTAGCTCTCAAGTCTGAGATGAACAATATGAGGCAATACAATATGGTATAGCTCAAACATTGGCTAAATGAAACCATAACAGAAATTTGCAGCTCAGAGAGTAAAAAAAAATGGAAATGGTAGCCGAGAGATGTTGGCAAGAAGCTAAGTCAGCGGAAAAATCTTCAAAGAACATGTTGAACACATGAATGAAAGAGAGAGAGAGGGTTCTGAGAAAATTTCAAGAGGAAATGAACTCTAAACCCATTGAAATTCCAGTTTAAATGCTAGTGAATGAATCAGAAACCCTAGATCATCTCCACCCTGCAGGTGGCATGATCTGTCGATTTCGTATAGAACTGTAAATGAAATTTACAAAGGGCTCGAGATGAATTAATCCAAAGAATCCATGTACACCTTGCTTTAAATTCATATATGATATCCAACCACGCAAAGGTACCAAGAGTTTGAAACCCAACAACCAAACCCTAGTAACTTGCGTGTGTACATATCTCAAGATTTATAACAAGTCAATTTAATAGTAAATATGACAAAGTACCGAAGTACTAGAGATGTGTGAAGATCCTACAGGATAAATTCCAATCTCTTGTCAGAACCTCGAAATGGAGTAAGTGAAATGACATTAAAAACGATATAAGAAGTGTAATGCTTGATGTTTGTACATTATCTACATTAATGAAAATCTAATGATATTCGATGAGTATAATATGTGTAGTAAAACATGTATCAACTTGGCTGGATAATTAAGTTGCATATATATATATATATATACCTTATAGAAATTAAAACAACATAAGGATTTTTCCTTTGACAATAATATTGAAATGTGGCATTTCAAATAAATAAATATAAGTTATAATAGAATATAGGTAGTTCATTAGGGTTAGTCAATACTTCGCTATTTCATGTATGCACATAAATAAAAATGTGTAAAGGGATTGCTAAACTAGAACACATTTTATGGAATGAGGATCCTTTGCATATGTGAGTAACGTGAGAAATATTTCATGGAAATTTCTATGCAATAAGAAATTTCATGTTCAAGGAAATTTTAAGAAAAACTAGAAGAAATTAATAGCAAGGAGTTGAGGATCACAACAAAAAAAAAGAAAAAGAAATTGATAGTTTGAGGAACATTACAACTCCATAGGTAAAAAATTGGTAATTTGAGGATATTAAAATCTAAGGTTCCTCTTAGTAAAGGCTAACACAAATTTTACACAAGGGGTTTATTTTCTGCAAAAACAAGAATAAGTGATTTTCATTAGTGTGCGCACTTGCGCCTTGGCCAAGCAAATGTGTTTGATCTTATGGAAATATGTTTTCTCTCTATTTTTTTTTTATAATCCCATACAAGATTAAAAATATCTATGTTAATGGCTCTAGTATGAAAGGAAAAAAATTCCATAAAATTCAAACAAGAGCTTACATGGGAAAATCATCTATAATGTTGGACTCCAAGCACTAGGCTACAATTAGGGGAAACCCCCTCCTAGGATTCTATATTCTAGAAAGTTATTTATTTGAGGATATTGAAAGCTAAGGTTTTGTTTAGTAAATAAAAATGCAAGTGTTACAAAGAGGGTGGGAAAGGTAAGGAACTAATTTTAATAAATTTTTCATTGCTTACTCTAATTATATTATTTTAACAAGGGAATTTCTTATGGATAAACATTCCTATGTATAGGATCGTCTAGGTTTTGAGGAATAGACATGGGATGGATGGGGTTAGGGAGAGATGAGGAAATAGAGAGAGAGGAGGGAGTGATGGGAGACAAGGGCGAAGAGAGTGGGGAGAGAAGTAATGTAAAAAAAGAGTGCATGAATTCTAGAATGCATGGAGTCCTACCATGTTCAACCACATGTGAAAATGGAGAGGAAGGAAGGTATGTGGATGTTAGTATCAGAAACATCAATATGTTTTTATTAGGAATGCATGAACACTTATACCAATAATTAGCACATGTTTTTCAATGCTAAGTTTTTGTTTATGGAAGTAGATCTTCAATGCTAGATTTGATTCAAGACACATTCTAGAATGAGATCCCAAATTATGATGGTTGGTTAGAGGATCATTTCAATTGCACGTTATTACTTGTTTAACTCTATTGGATTATTTTGGTTTTCAAGAGAAATGATGGAAGTGGTGTAAAGAAACAAAAATATGGTGAAAATCACAATTATGGGTGAAGATATCATGGAAAAAGTAATTGGTAAAAAATTATGAACACAAAAATTGAAAATATAGTGCTTAAATAGGAATTATAGGGCATAATAAAAAAAAAAATCATTCCGAAAAAACTAAGGTATTAGTAATAAAAAAATATTCCATTAATTAATTTAATTATGTTCTTTTTTTTAGGAAATTTATTATGGATAAGAATTATTACGTCTAGGATAACCTGGTCTTAGAGGACCACTAATAGTGGCCAGTGGGGGGTGGATAATGTGGAGAGAGATAACAGTTATTGGATAGAAGTGGGTGTAGAGATAGGGGAGAAGTAATTTCACAAATTCTTTGACATTCCACAATTTGTATGGTATTTCCAAGTTCCTCCACATTTGAAAAGGTAGATGGAGGAAGGTAGGTAGACACTAGTCTCAAAAAGGGATGTGTTTTTTGTTAGAAAATAATGCATGTTTTTGCAATCATTAAGGCATTTTTTTAATGCTAAGTTTTGTTTGTTTGCATGTAGAAACTCAATGATAAATTTATATGAAAAATCACTATAGACGAAGATACTAAATTAGGAAATTAACTGTTAGGGTCATTTTAATTACACCATATTATTTGGTGAACAATATTTTATTATTTCGGTCTCTAAGGGGAATGATGGGATTGGTGAAAAGTAATGAAGATTTTTTGAAATCAATAATTTTGACTAAATTAACGATTGAAGAGATAATTAGTAACAAAATGGCGACTGAGGATTTTTAAAATACAACGATGATGTAGGAATTATATAACATAATGAACAATAATTTCATGTGAAAAAGGTAAGGTATAAAATTTTATAAATATGTAATTGATTTATCTAATTATAGTTTTTTCATAAGGATATTTCTTATGGATAAAACTTCCTATGTCTAGGATCATCTAAGTTTCAAGTATGACCTATGGGGGGGAGAGAGAGAGAGAGAGGAGATAATGAAGAGAAGAAGTAGAGAGAGAGGAGGGGAGTGTTGTCACAAAAGAATGCACATGTCCCAAAAAGTCTCTATGGTACTAAAAAGGACCATCACACATGTAAAGGGTAACCAGGAAGGTATGTGAATTTTAGGCTTAGGAAAACTTGTGTGTTTCTTAAAATATGCACATGCCTTTTTAGGGAACACATCCACATTGCGACCAATCATGAACATGTGTTCTTCATGTGGTCTAAAAGAGAAAATTATCGTAGGCGTATAAAAAATAAGATGCGCCAGGAGCACACGTGCCTTACTAAGTATGATGCATCATGTACATGTGAAGATTTCCATGAACACGTCCATACTTCTAATATTACATGTCCACTCCTAGGATATTCTTACTCGACATCCTAGTTGGTGTCCTGTTTGGTGATCTGAGGCTTGCCAATATTTTGTGCCTAAGAAGTCATGCACGTTATTAGTAACACTGATGCATTCATGTGCAGAAACAAACCTACTAGCCCCATTTCCAATTTCTATATCATCATTATAATTCTAGCATCCTTTTCTATTCATAGAAAATTTTAGAGGTGACATTTCGGCCATGGGAAAATTTTCATTGATTTAAAAATTCAATGATGAGAGAGAGAGAGAGAGAGAGAGAGAGAGAGAGAGAGATTTATCCCATGAATTCACCATATTGTGTTTCAAATTAACCCAAATTTCAAGGAATCAAGCCCTAGTGATCACAAATTTTCTCCCAAATATATATATATATATATATATATATATATATATATATATATATATATATATATAGTACACCCTAACATGCCTAGAATTCACCTTAATTTCATGAAATGAAGCTCTAGTGATTATGATTTTAACCAATTTTATGTATTTATTACATATTTTATGTATATTACATTATCCCAAAGAATTATAGGAAGAAGTAAAAGGAATAAGTAACACACTATGGAATTTTGTTAAAATATATGAAGTTACTTGAAAGGATTCATATAGCTAATATGCCTAAATCTATGTGTATATAGACATATCAAAAGCCCTCAAAAATTTCATTAATATATCTTATTAGAACATAGTATGCAGGCAATCATTAGATTATGAATATATCACTTTCTAATTCTAGGAATTCCAAGAATATGGCCACCTATTTACAGATAGTCCCATATAGAGGATAAACCCGCCCAAAACCAAACATATCTACCATACAAGGATGGTTTTTTATTGTTTAGTTAGAGGTGAAATGGACCCACACACGATTATATTTTATGACAAATGTGAAGGTATCAACTCAATAATTTTGAGTAACTTAACACTTAGAAGTTATCAAATTATGGGAAAGTTACCCAAGAAAATTCAAGCAATATCCATGCTAAAAGGGGAAAGATTCCATATGAGGGGGATATTAAGTAATTGAAACCATTAAAACCAATAAAAAATCCAAACTTTACATTTTTTTTCTTGTCATTTTTTGTGTCTCTTTAGAGTTCTTAGAAACATTTTATTATTTCTTCTTCTTATTTGGACTTCCATGTTTATGAGGATTATTTTGTTTAATGAAATGAACCATATGTACCTTGATGGTGTGCGTAAGATACATAATGACCAAAGGCACAAAATTATGCTAAAAATTTAAATTTGTTGGAATCATGTAGAACCTGAATGACCACGTAGATCTCATCATTATGAATTTGGCGCAACTTTTTTCACAGAAAACTGACACCGTATGCTTGCAAAAAAAGGTTATGTTTTCCCAAACAAGTAAAATTTCAGCAAAAATTGTGCAGGCTACCCAGTCAACAGTCTGTACAACTGAATGTTCATGGTTGACTGGATTTTTTGGGCCAATCAGGCCTCACCACTTGTCAATATTATGGTGGTGATGGTTCATGTATTTTGGTTGGTTGGTTGGTGGCCAACCACATGTTTCCATGTGGCCCAAACAGAGGCCGCCATGTGGTAGCACATGTGCCACCAAAATGTGCTTAAGTGTCAAACTGCACCACATAGGAATTGAACTCTGAACCTCACATCAAACAATGACAAGTCTTAACTGGGTGGCCTACTGCAATCCTTGATAATACATACAAATCAACCCTTATTTAACTGTTATTTTAATCGAATATGGGGTAACGGGTTAGGGCCTAGCCCTACCCCCCCCAACAAACTCACCATACAACAAACGGCGTGAGACCAAAGGTGCGGAGGAGGCGGAGGCCCACCTCCGAATTTCTTAATTATAAAAAAAATAATTGAATAAAATATATTTAATTAGTTTTTCGCACCTTAGGCCTTAGCATGCAAATTAACTATCCAAAAATTTTGCCTGAAATTCCGCGAATTTATTGCTCAGTTAGCTAAAATCAGGGCAAATTTATAGGATGGTTACAGATTTTGGGGAAATTATAGAGTGTTTAGAACAAATGATGGTGAGGCTCATAACTTCTTCAACTTTTGACCAATTTTTGATCAAAAAGAGGCTAGACAGGAATTTTTGACAGTTTTGGAGCTAATGGAATATGTTTTGAAGCCATTTGAGCACTGTAAATGTATGTAATCAGAATTTTGAGTATAATGATATAGGTTCAAGCCATTGGAAGCTGGACCAACGAGACGTAGCCCAGGATAGGTTAACTACTTCATCACTTGTTCTGTTGTGGTTATTTTTATGGTGCATTTGTCTATTTTTTCTGTTATTTCAGAGGTTTAAAGTCATGCTTTAGGTGTTTAAAAATTTAACATAAAGGCTCATAAAACTAAGTTTTAACACTTGCAATTTACAAACCGCCAAGCACATTTTCATTAAAATCTCATAAAAATCACATAAATTATAGAGAATTAGGCATAGGCGATGTGGATTATGGTGTGACAATCATTTGGCCCAACAAAGCAACTAATTGGCTCGCAATGTCTACAGGGACAAAAACTATCATGCCATCAAAATGTGTTCGTAATTTGGAATGAGGTGTATCATTCGATGGTTAAGGAGAATTTTGGATGATTCTATACAATGTTCTTCATTATTAATATATAATATTCCACTAAACAGTTGCATTAACACCAATGGTGATATGTGGCGATGTGTGTAGTTGAGTTATCTCTTGGATTTCCATTGAATTTATGTATTTTTTATGCTAACTTAATGGGTGCAGGTGTTGGCACTGTCGTTTGGAATTTATGTTAACACTTGGCACTATTTTCCTTTTAATCATGTCTTCTATGCTTTGTATTTTCTTTCTTGTATGATATTCTATGGTTATAACAAAGCATATGTCTACATGTTAATTTCTTAAAGAAAAGTTGCAACATTGGTGAAAAAGAGATGCAAACTCCATGTTTTAAGGCATCTTATATGTCAGGGGTGAACCTTGAGCTTTGAGATTGTGCAATGCACAGTCTAGGATGGGATGAGGAAGAAAACTACTCAATTCTAGAGGTGAGTGTGAAAGACCGAGGGGATGGGTACTGGATCAACACATTGCATAGTTCCAGGAGACAGAGGAGGAAAATCCATTATGCAATTCTGTAGGTCAAGAGTTCAAGGGATGAGCTTGAGGCTAGATATTCTGCAATGCGCAGTTGAGGCTAGGCTGGGAAGATGGACTGCGTAATTCTGGGAGCCAAGGATGGGGTTTGAGCACTGGAACTACACAGTGCAACAGTCCTGGAAGGAAGTAACTATGAATTGCGCAATTCTAAGAGGCAAGGTCGCAGCTTGAGGATTGGAATTGCGCAATGTGTAGTTGAGGAAGGTCGGGTGAGGCTAAGTTGCTAGGGAATTTCCGAAAATTGGCTAAGTTTGGGATCAATAATACTGAGGTCAACAATGATATGACTTGAGTGTGATCATACACTTAGAAAACTTGATGACACAACAACATAGATCATCCTAAACATGTTAACAACATGTTTCCTTCAATGTGACAACCTTGCGACGATTTACGACAAGTGCGATACTAAAGATACACTTTGCAACAACTATGACGACACTTGTGCGATAATTCTTAAAACTTTGGGAATGAGTGCTACAAATGTTTCATGGCAATCTAAATCATTCACACAAGGATAACCATTAAAAAACACCTGAACAAGCATATGTACAATGTGCGACAGTTAAGATGCGAAAATATGACACTTTGTCCTTCTTGCAAAAAGGATCAAAACACTTAGAAAAAACACATGGAATGGTTTTCATTTTTTGTGACAACACTATACAATACCAAGAAACGCTGTGAAATTGAGTGTAGGAAAACATTTTGGAGGGTGTTGTAGTAGTGACAACACATATCTTCTTCAAATTTTGCACTAGATTATGATCTTCTACATTTTTTCATATTTATTTATGTGAGGGTTATCAACTACCCTTATTAGGTTCTTCCAAATTTCATGGGAAAGGAGCAGTTCCTAGGCTAACCCATCAATTAATAGGTTAATGTGATAAGTGATATGCTTAAGGGTGGAGTTAATAAGTGGCATCATAGTATTATACATGGGTAATGAAACACCATCATCCATTAAGCCCTTTGTAGAGGGATTGCATGCATTACTTGAGTTTCTCTTCCCTCAGCACTCCTTTTTACACCCTTACTTAGCCTTTTTCTTTGTTTTGAGTATATTTTTTGATAGGCTTCATCAATTTCATTTAAAACCTCATTTTGGTATGGGTATTTAATTAGTCGTAAGGATTGGGATATTGTTTAAGTCCCTTTTATTTTTATAGATAATGATGTTCACTGGACTAGCATGATGGCTACATGAGGGGTAAGAATTAAGGTGGTAAAACTTGAATAGAAGGAGAAGATAACTACCAAGGTGAAATATGGAAACAAGTTTAAATTCCAAGAATCATGATACATTACATGATTTCAACTCATGATGATTACTTAAATACCTAATATATTAAATGTAAATAATTAATATGTAACAATGATTAATGTACCTAATTTGTCACTGAACCGTCATGTTTGTTTGGGCATGCTAATCAAGTGAATGAGTTAAGCATGTAAGGAAATATACTGCATCTATGATTGTATTGTGTGTGGAGGATGTTGGTCATCATCTTTGCAAATGTGGATCAATGAAGGAGGATCTCTACTGGGTGGGTAAGGATTTTCATCATCGAAGAAAAAAATTTCTTCTAAGGTTAACCATGTATATAGATGGGTAGCATAGAATAAGCCTTAAAATATGTTTCTCACATTTTTCTAGATATCAATGTTGATAATATGTATGAGGTTAGTGTCATAAAGCACCAAGTGAATGATTGTTGTGTTAATCAACCCTTAATTTGTTATTTGGTAGTTCTGTAGTGTGGCAAAGTTTACTAGTTTATGTGAGATACTTGTGTTATACATATGTATCATATGGGTATGATATCATGGAAAGATCGATTCAATCACCCATTATTTTGTGTCGCATCTACAATCCTCTTCCTTAGATTCCTTTTACAGAATTAGATAATTTAATTGATATTGTATATTGCATGAAATATAAAAATCCTATGATATTAGCAATATTTTGAGTGTGCTTCATTAGAAATCATTTTAAGAATTTTGGTGCTTTAATTTAATATTGTATAACGCATTATACATAAAACTCTAATTACATTAATAATAATTTTCTTGTATAAGATATCTTTACTTCTTCTCATATTATTGGTGCTCTTATCTTAAATTGAAATATTATTTAAAACTACTTTTATGATCATGTGACTAATTTTAAAACAATTATAATAAAGTAAAGTGATTATACTTTAAAATTAATGATTTATAATAAATAAAAAACACAAGACACTCACATAAAAATTGATTATTTTGATATTTTTCTATTGTAATAAATTCCTTATTAATCATACTATTCAGTGAATTGGAGAACTTTATCATAAATCCATGAACACAATTATTGCAAACATAGATTTAATATACGATTAGTAAAAACCCATATATATATTTGAGAAACAAAGTTCCAATTGGAAGCAAATGGTTGTATAAATCTAAATTTAAAGCAGATGGTAACATTGATAAATTTAAGGCGAGATTAGTTGCAAAAGGATATTCTCAACATGAGGGAATTGATTATGAAGATACTTTTGCACCAGTAGCTAAATTGAATACAATTAGAGTACTAATTGCCTTAGCTACAAAACATAATTGGAATATACATCAATTGGATGTCAAATCTGCTTTTCTGAATGGTGATTTAAAGGAAGAAGTTTATCTGGTTCAACCTAAAGGGTTTGTCAAATAGGGACAAGAGCATCTAGTCTGCAGGTTAAGAAAAGCCTCATATGGTTTGAAACGGGTGCCGAGATCATGGTATGTAAAGATTGATACCTTCTTTCATCAGAATGGGTTTGTGAAAAGAAAAAATGATCCTAACCTGTATGTTAAGAAATATGAAGAAGGAAATGTTGTTTTAATATCTTTATATGTGGATGATCTCATTATCATAGGCAGTGCTTACAAGTTAATTGAAGAAATTAAAATTCAGTTATCTCAAGAATTTGAAATGAAAGATCTGGGTGAATTGCATTACTGTTTAGGAATTGAGGTATGGAGAGAGCTTGGTAAAACATTGATCACTCAAAGTAAATACAAAAAGGAAATTCTTAAAAAGTTCAATATAAGTGATTGCAAAGCTATGTAAACTCCCTTAGAATAGAATGCAAAGTTGTACAAAGAAGATGGAACTAAAGAGGAAAATGGAACTTTATATCGTCAGTTGATGGGAAGTCTGAACTATCTCACCACTACCAGACTAGAAATTGCATACTCAATCAATATCCTTAGTCAGTTTATGGCTAAGCCTTCAGGAAATCATTGGAACACTGCAAAGAAAGTTCTCTGATACTTAAAAAGAACAATCAATTTAGGTATTATGTATATTGATGAATCTGATGTTCCACTGATAAGTTTTTCTGATTCAGATTGGGTAGGAAATCCTGATGACAGACGATCTACCTCTAGCTATGCATTTCATATAGAATTAGGGGTTAAGTCATGTAGTAAGAAACAACCAACTATTTCTTTATCATCAACAGAATCTGAGTACAAAGCTTTGACCAATGCCACTTGTGAAGCTATTTGGTTGCGGGGAATTCTTGCAAATCTCGAAGAGAAGCAAAGTGGTTCAACATGCATAAATTGTGATAATCAAAGTGCTATCAAATTATCACACAATCCAATATATCATGCCAGATCAAAAAAAATTGAGCTACAATACAACTTTGTACAGGAGAAGATTGAATCAGATGAAATTGATTTAGTATTTTGTAATACCAAGGATAATATGGCTAATATCTCTACCAAGCCTCTTGGTAAACTCAAGTTTGAAGTTTTTAGAAGTAAATTAGGTGTTGTAGAAAATCCATTTAGTTCCCACCAGATCAGGATTGTTGTCTCAAACTTAGGAAGATTAGGTGAATGCCTATGCTATAAATATGTAATGTCATCATTGAACTAATAATAAGTTTTGTGTAAGCTTTGTCTCATGGTTGTGTGTGTTGCATTTGTTTTATTTATTTAATTTTATATTAAATAACAAACACAAGACACTCACATAAAAATTGATTGTTTTGATATTTTTCTATTTTAATAAATTCCTTATTAATCATACTATTGAGTGAATTGGAGAACTTTATCATAAATCCATGAACACAATTATTGCAAACATAGATTTAATATATGATTAGTGAAAACCCATATATATTTGAGAACACAATTATTATAAAAATGCATTTTTATATTATTATTAGTCATAATTTAATTTGGTTCAACTATTGAAGTACTCATTATTTATATAATTACGTTTTAATTTTCATTTCTTCTTAAATATCAAAATTTCATTTTATTAGATATCATATTTTGGGATTCAACTCGGTTAAGTAAGTCATTTATTTATGACCATTTCCATGAGAGGTAGTGGTAAGTGACCAATTTCTCATGATTTTTGAATAGTCCACTTAGCGATCATTGCATAGGGTGATGCTAGTTAGTTACGACTACCTCTCATGAAAATCATGAGATGAATGACTTACTTAACACAATTAAATCCCAAAATATAATATCTAATACAATACACTGCTAAAACAATTTTATTTTAAACAGCTTTAACCACAATAATAATAAAAAGTAATATCATTAATAATAACTTTAAATACCTTCAAATATGAAATTAAATGTAAAAAGAATGAAAGTCTTCCAATTTTAAATCCCAATCCGGCACCAACAACAGCACAACCACTCCTTTATTTTAATAATTTCATAAAAATGAAAATTCCGCGAAAAAAAGCAACACCACCGCTGTTTTCTTTTATCACATTTCAGAAACATGAATACCCACAACAATTTTCTTATTTAAAAAAAAAATAAAACCTAATAAACTTTGGTTTAAACTGAAATTCGCATAAACTTTATCATGTGTGCCGAATAGCGATTACCCCACCTGTACGGCAACGTAAATTAAAGAAAAAACGCATAAACTTTTGTTAAAGCTGAAATTCGCATAAACTTTAGCATGTGTGCAGAAAAGCGAATGCCCCACCTGCCGGGCAATGTAAATAGATTCGCAGAACTCTCATTTAAAGTTAGAATTCTTGAATTAAGCTGTAGTAGTGTCAAATCACCTCGGAGGTTTAGCTTTTTTCTTTTTCGAATATCATGACGAATTTGACGAGCCGTTCAAGCGAGGCGGTTCATCATTTGATTTATCTCCGCAATCTCTATATAATGCTATGCCGGGAGAAACAAGCGGCAGAATTGTCTGAAAGTTTCGTGGATATCAGTTTGTGACTGGGCGGTTGAATTAAGCTGTAGTAGTGTTCGGATATCAATGGGAAATTCAACTTCTCACGAAAATTCCCCGGGAAGTTCGAGTTCTCCTGGAAGTTCTAGTTCTGTTAATCCGAAAGACCTGCGTTTTACACAGAAGGATATAAATGGGAGCTTCAGCAAGGGGCACAGCGGTGTAAGTGTATCAGATGTGGCTGCGGATATTAAGGCTGGAAAGCTTGATCCCTCGTCTTTAGGGCCGCTTGACGTGCACAGAGACAGTGATGGCGACATTTGGTGCCATAACAACCGGAGGCTCTGGGCAATTCGACAGGCTGACGTGCCGTCGGTTGATGTGAAGTACAAGAACAACGATTTCAAGTCTCGTTGTCTCGATGACAAAACGAAGGATCAGCTGAGAGACCCAAACTATCTTCCCAAAATCCGAGGTTCCGGTGTCTAAGGGGCATAGGTTAATATTACTATTGTCATTAGCTGTAAATGAATGTGTGGGAAACGTAGAAGTTTTGAAAGTGTGTGTTATGGCGTTTTGTGGAACTCGTAGTTGGATAGGCTAGATGAGTTGCAGTTTTTGGGTTAAATGTTTTCGTTTTTTGGTAAATGTCAAAGTAGTAAAATGCTCTCCTATAGGAGCATAACAAATTTGTGAAAAACGAATGGCATGTTCACCATGCGAAAATTTATGTGTAAAAAATATCTTTGTGAACTAATATAAATGTTTGTCATATATGGTGTGAGGTTTCGTATTAGATGCTCGAGATATATGTTGTGTATGTTTGTCATATATGTTCTGAGGTTTCGTATTAAATGCTCGAGATATACGTTGTGAAGTATTGTAAATGTTTTTGAAAAGAATTATGGTAAAGGCTTTTGATTTATGGGAATTTCATTGAACTGTGAGAGAACTACGTGCTAAGGGATTTTATCCGATAGCAGAATATAGCAGTTGATTTTTATGGATATTAAGGAAATTAGTACTGGCAGTGTCTATGCTGCGGAGTAATATAAATGTTCGTGATATATTGGGAGGTTTCATGCCAAATGTGTGAGAAATGTATTGTGAAGTATTATAAAAGTTTGTGTTTCCACGGAAGTTCATGGGAAGTAATATAAATGTTTAATGTAAGGTTTAATACTAAATGTTTAGGATATATAATATTACATATGTTCGAATCACAATAATATATGTATGTAGCTGAGTTAAGTATATTTTTGGAAGTCAGACATCATTTGTTCGGCACGTATTTTATACGCGATCTTCTGAGGGCTATTGGAAGTTAATGTGGGTGGTTATATGGATTTTGTATTAATTTTGAATATGTTTTTGGTAAATTTGGTTATGTAATGTATTTGAAAGTCAGATATATGTTTTGGGCACATATTTATTACGCATATCTTCGCAGGGCTATTTGAAGATGTTTGAATGTTATTCGATGGATTTGACGGTCGCTTGTCGGTTCACGTTAACGAAATTGTTGATGGATTTATTTTCGAGTTTTACACCAAACCCAGTGTGTTCTACTTAATACCTGTGAACCTCGACGATTTAATATTTAAATTTATGTTAATGTAGAATCGGAGTATTTAATAAGCGAATGCAAGTGAAACAGAGTTTTATATCAATATATTCAAGTGAAACGCATCGGCCGACCATGGTACGATATAATACAGATGTGCACAATTTAAATATTGACTGAACGAGTCTTCACATAAATGGTGAGAGACTGAAATTTCTACTGGGATTCAAATGGATGTGGAAAAGTTTAAAACATATATTTTCATAAAATATAATGATAGATGAAAGGGGCTTTTTTTACTAATGGATCTGCAATTTGATATTAAATGTTTATATAAAATATGTGGTGAATTTAATAGAAACTTGATATTAAATGTTTATATAAAATATTTGGTGAATTTTTAGAAGGTTATTTTTGTTTACCAGAATTTGAAAAATCTTTAAGTAGATTTTATTGAATGTTATTGTTTGAAAAATCTTGTAAGTGGATTTTATTGAGTTTTATTGTTTTGATAGAGTGGAGGAAGAGATCTGTCTTGACATGGGGAAACAATATTTTTGATAGAAAATTTATAGTAAATGTTTATATGAAATATTTGGATAATTTTTATAAGGTTATCTTATTTTATGAGAATTTGGAGAATTTTGTAGTGGTTTTTATTTTTCTGATAGAGTGAATGAAGTTGTGTAAGTATCTAAAAGATTGGTTTATTTATTTGAAACAGATAAAAATATTTTATGTTATTGAGAAGTAGGAAGTTTATATTATTGGGAAATAGGAAGCTATTTTACATTATCCATTTAATAGATTTGTGCAAATATGTAAATAGTTACTCAATTTGAAAAAGAAAAAAATTATATAATGTAAATAGTTTTTAAATTTTAATAACGAGTAAGAAAAAAATTATGTAATGTAAATAGGTTTTTAAAGATTAATAATGAGTTACATACATTATGTAAATAGGTTTTTAAAGATTAATAACAGTTATGTAAATTATGTAAATAAGGTTTTACAGATTAATAATCAGTATCCTCATAGTGTAATAACACAACTATTTATAGAATTGTGGAAATTTATCTATTAAATGGATTTTATTGTTTTCATATAGTGAATGAAGAGATCTGTCTTGACATGGGAAACAATATTTTTAATAGAATATTTATATTAAATGTTTATATAAACTATTTGGTAAATTTTTAGAAGGTTATCTTTGTTTATGAGAATTTGGAAAATCTTGTTAGGGGGTTTTATTGATTTGATAGAGTGAATGAAGATGTGTAAGAATCTAAAATATTGGTTTATTTATTTGAAAAAGATAAGAAGATTTTATGTATTGGGAAGTAGGAACTTAATGTTATTGGGAAATAGGAAGTTATTTTACGTTATCCATTTAATAGATTTCTGCAAATGTGTAAATGGTTACTCAATTTGAAAAAGGAAAAAATTATATAAATTATGTAAATAGGCTTTTAAAGATGAATAATAAGCATCCTCATAGTGTAGTAACACAATTTTTTATAGAATTGTGGAAATGTATCTACTAAATTCACTTTCCCATTTATATAATTGTGGAAATTTATCCACTAAATTCACTTCCCCATTTCCTTTGAGATTGTGCATCTTAAATTAAATTTTCTCATCTTCCTATTTTTTCTTAGAGGTTGTATAAAATTTTCACATCTTACTATTTTATCTTTAAAGGTTGCATTTTCAATTAGATTTTCAAGTGTTGTGGTTTTAAAAAACTATGTTTTGCTTTTATAGATTATTAAAAATGTTATCTTACATAAGAATGTCAAGTAAATTTTTATGTTATTTTGATGAACAATATAAAAAATTTAAGGATTTGTTGAAATATTTGTAATATTTTTTTCACAAATACAAGTAACAAATATTTTGATGAAATTTGGATGATGTCAATGTTTTTTATTTTAAAATTTGTATATGGTATAATAACACATTTAATGATGAAATTGTGAAAACTATTATCCTCATTTTAGATAATAAAACAATTAATGATGAAATTGTGAAAACTATTATCCTCATTTTACATAATAAAACAATTAATGCTCAAATTGAGAAAACTATTTCTCTATTTTCAAAACTAGTTTACATTGTAATGCAAAATGTGCCTTTACATAACATTGGAGAATTGAACACATTTAAATATTTGTTGATTGCAATATAAATGTTTTCAATTGATTTATGGGTATTTGTTTATTGCTAGCAATGATTTGTAATATTGTTATAAGATTTTTTATAGATTTGCGATGAGGTATTTAAATGATTTTAGATATGGGAAAAGGTAGAGCTCTCATATTAATGAAATTGTTACAGTTTTAACTACTATAGTATTTTGAGTTTTTGATCATCTCATTATCTAGGTAAGAGTGTTTCTAGATTCATGTTTGGTTTATAATTGGGACAGGTAGAATACTTTATCTAATAACATATAAATTTTTATAGAACATCACTGGACCAAATTTTAATTATTATTTTTGGAAAAAAATTCAATTTATGCTAATAAAATTGAATTTTGATGTAACATAGGGTTTATATTTATATTTTTCTGTATAATAAAGTTAGTATTAATATTTAAGTAGAATTTTGATGAAGCATATAAATAATTAAAGTAAAAATTTAGAGGATTAGTAGAAAGATTTTTAAGATTTTTTTTTGTCACTTATCTAATAAATATTTAGATAAAATTTGTAAAAGAAAAGTCATTTTCAATATTTTTTTAAAATTTGTAATAAGGCACATTCTAATGAAATTGTGAAAACTATCTTCCTTCTCACTTTACAAAATAAATGTTACCTTCTAGTGAAAGATGTAAACCTTTTCATAAAATTGGACCATGTAAAAGATTTAAAAATTTGGAGTTTGTAATATTAATGTTTTTAATGGATTTACTATTTGTGATGTATTATTATGAAATATTTGTCATTTTGTTATGTGAAATCTCTAATATTGTTATGGGATTCACGATAAGTTATATAAATGATTTAGAAAGGTTAAAAAGTATAATTTTGAATAAGATACTCTTACACTTTTAACTACACATATTTTTTTGAGCTTTTAATCAATTTAATTTCTCTAGTCCAAAAACTTGAAAGATGAAACAAGTAGAATAATTTGATTAAAAAATCTGAATCCTTATAGAGGATCATGACACCAAATTTCAATTAAAACAATTTGTGGAAAGTTTTAATGTATGAAAATGAAACTGGTTTATTAACATAAAGTAACATTCATAATTCATAAAGTTAGCATCAATATTTATGTGGAATTTTGTTGATGTGTGAGTGAGATTTTGATGAATCATAGAAGGAATTTAAATAATAAAATTTAAAATATCGGTTGAAATATTTGTAACATTGTTTATGGAATTAAATGTAACAAATATTTGGAAGAATTCTTGAAGGGAAAAAATTGATGTTAATTTTTTATTATTTATAATACTTTATAATAAGACATTTATGAGTGGTCTACAGTTGTGTTTTCCGGCTAGGAGCTTGTCTTATTTCACTTAAAGAACCAAAAACTAAAGGTATTTGATAGGAGTGAAACATGTCAGACCACCAACAACAGGGTAATTCTAAGTGGCATGGTTCTCCTTGAATGGAAATAATGAGTCAGACAATGTGCTTGTTCTCACGACTCACGACTAGTTATGGTAGATTTTCCCACTATTTAAAAGAAAAAAATTATTTTTAAATTGTGAAAACTATTGTGCTCACTTTTTAATATGAATACTACATTGAAGTGCAAAGATGTGAGCCTTGTCTTAACATTGAACCATTTAAAGCATTTCAAGATTGGTTGATTGTAATATAAATATTTTTAATGGATTTATGGGGTAGTTATCTATTTTTAATGAATTTATGGGGTAGCTATGTATTTTTTATTATAAATTTGTAATATCATGATGATATTTTTGATAGATTTGTGATGAAGTATTTAAATGATTTTGACTTGTTAAAAGGTATAACCTTTGATTACTAAGATTGATACAATTTTAATTACCAAATTTTTTTGAATGATTTAAAATTCAAGGCTTTACTAAATATATGTTTGTTTTAAATTGAAAAATGAGACAAGTAGAATATTTTAATTAAAAAAACATCATGACAACCAAATATAATTGAACAATGATTTTTTTTTTTTTTTTGGGTATGAAAATGAAATTAAAGATGTTTTCAATTAACCTTAATATTTATTCAATTTTAAATATCGAATAAAAATAAAATTAATTTTTTCAGATTTCTTATATTTTTTTGTTTTGTTAATTTCTTCACTTTCCTTTGAAATTTATGGAAAGCTCATTTCCATATAATATCACTTTTAAAAAATTTCATCATTTTTTTTTAAATTTTCATTAATATTAAATTATATCACTTTTAAAAAATTTCATCATCTTTTTTAAAGTTTTCATTAATATTAAATTTACAATACATATTATTATAAATCTTCTAATTCTTGAAGTCATAAACATCTTATATTAACTATATTTATATTATATTTTCATATTGATGACCATCTTCCATATTTCTGGAATCAAAGATAAACACCATGAAAAGGATTAATGTGAAATTTCACACCAATTATGAATTCTCTTTTAGCTTTGGCAAAATTATTTCCTTAATTATAAACTAGGTATATCCAAGTACTTTTGATGGATCAAATGCATCTCTAATAATAACATCTGTTTAATTACTAAAAATGAGAAAGTCAATATTATGAGCATAAACATTATATTTTGTTGATATTTTAATTGTCTCAATCTTGTTAATGAAAAATGGTATTCCCTTTTGTTTTTGTTTTTATGGATTTGCAAAGATATTTCATATTCAATTAAAATGTGTATAAGTTGCTCATTTCTAATAGATGTCTGAGTGTTATTTTTTTTTGTTAATAGATGCCTGAGTATAATTTTTTTGTTATGATATCATTTATTATTAATGTATCACAATAAAATTTTCATTTTTCATTATTAATTATATAGTTGTTTTGATTTGAATGAGAATATTAGTTTTTTTGTGTTATAATATCCCATTCAGAATATAAAGAAAGTGCTTGAAGATTGTGAGGTTAATTGAAAGTTTAATAAGAGTTTTTATGTGTTTTTATGAGAATTTCATGAGAAAATTAACATAATTAAAATACCGAACAATAGCATCTAACATATATGAAAATCACCACAAACAGACACACAACACATGATGAAGGAGTTCATCTCGCCTAGGCTATGTCTCCTTGGTCCAACTTCCAATGGCTTGGTACTCTTCTATTATACTAAAATATGTGATTACATGTGTTTACAATGCTCAAACAACTCTAAAACATGTTCCATCAGCGCTCCAAAATGCCCAAAAATGCCTGTGTAGTCTATTTTTTTATCAAATCTAGCTAAAAACTAATCATGACTTCATCTAGTTTCTCTTCTTTTCGTTCCACATTTTCCCTAAAATTCGGCACCGAACCCACAATTTCGCCCCAAAAAGTGCTTTCGGAGTGCCAATTCCGCCAAAAATAGGGCGAAATTGTCGAGGCATTAATTTTCCTTGTAACGCCTAAAAACTGGATTTAAAACCATATAAGTTATGGGTTCATACAAATTTTTATATATAAAACCATCGATGGTTAGGGATAACCACTAGAATTAACCTTCAGCCTGGACACATGGCTGTATATAACGATAACGATTAGGGTTGGAGGCTTGGCGCCCAATGGTTACTTGGCGGTCTTCGCGATGACATCCGTTGCATTCACGTTGCAAATTGTTAGGGTTTAAATTTTATGGTTATGGTTAAGAGTGGGGGCATGGGGCTAGCCTCCCATTTTTGGTCCCTCCTTCGACGATGAATAGGCTAGGGATAAACCCCGACCCCCTTCCCCCAACATGCCATGTATACTAACATAAAAATAAACTCAAACCATAGATTGTTAAGACTCATGGCACGAGGCACAGTGGTAACATGTTTTCCTTGGTGCTTGGTGGTCGCAAGTTCAACTCCCGCTACTACTGCTTGGACTTGACCTAATATTTTGGTGACCCTCTGGCTGCCACGTGGTGGACCCTTGCTGGGCCACGTGGCATCCTCTGGTTGGCCACCAATTCCACCAATAAAAACTTTCCATTTCGAACTAGTACAAATGTTCCACTTGGCACCAAACCATTCACATGAAGAAAACATATTTTGACCGTTAGAACTACCACATAGGCATGCCTAGTCAGTTGTATGGACTATTGAACGGGCTACCTGCATTTTTTTTTTAAAGTTCCCTATTTGACAAAGTGGACAAAATGTGTTACTAGGAGCATATGGTGTCGGTTTTCCGCAAAACGAGTTGTGCTCGCTTCCGAATGAAGAGATCAATGTGGTCATTTAGGTTACACACTAATTCGATAACTTTCACTTTTTAGCATAATTTTGAGCATTTGATCACTCCTCTCCATTGGACGCTTTTTGACCCCAAATGATAACTTTCAGTTTTTCATCAGATGAGGGTACAGTTACCTCACCTTTTCAATATTGATCCATTTGGCCTTATAAGGATTTCTTCCTTTGATTCCCACACGAAGGTAGTCTACATTCTCTCTTTTTGATGTCCTTTTTCTTCTGTCGGGAATGGTGTCAGGCTAAAGCTCATCAAGGTATTTAGGAGAAAAGTCTTCAATAGAAGGAATATAAACCTA
This sequence comes from Pinus albicaulis, assembly GCA_034641835.2. Classification (NCBI taxonomy): domain Eukaryota; kingdom Viridiplantae; phylum Streptophyta; class Pinopsida; order Pinales; family Pinaceae; genus Pinus; species Pinus albicaulis. Next base: position 1,274,296,770 of record CM076581.1, on the reverse strand, counting down.
TTCTCCCTGATCTTCAATCAATGGAAGCTCATACCACCTTAAGTTCTCAATATTGACAACAAAGTAAATTAGCATTTATGAAGAAAAATCTAACTTGAAGACATTTTCACCAATCTTTTCAAAAATTAAGAAAGGACCATAACAGATTGGTTTTAGTTCTTTACCTTCCCCTTGAAGCCTCTCTTTGCTAATGTGAAGCCAAACTTCGTCACCGACTTGGAACTTGTGATCTACGCGATATTTTTTGTGCCTTGCTTTATACTTACCTTGGCTCTTTTTAAGCTGATATTGAATTGTTTGATGTATCAATTGGATTTGTTCTATGAAATTCTTGGCTTCTTCTTTGTTGATATGAACATCAATAGAAACATCATTCTAGAAAATTAAATCCAATGGCTATCTAGGGAAGTGTCAAAGACATGCCTCAAATGGCGATGTTTTTGTAGAGGAGTGTTTTTCACAGTTGTAAGCATGTTGAATGTAGTGCAAGTTTCATCCCACAACTTAGGATGCTTGCTGCAATATCATTGAATAATATGTATGATTGTTCGATTAACAACATAAGTTTGACCACATGTTTGTGGATGAAACGTTCTACTCTTTTTCAACTTGGTGTCCATCAAGTCCCAAAAACTTGACCAAAAATTCCCAACAAATTGAGAATCTTGATCACGAACAATGGATGTGGGAAAAAAAAAATAAACCCAAACATGTTGAAAGAATAAGTGAGTTGTTTGTTCAGCTATGATTTTCTTTTTACATGGCATTGATATACACATATTTCTGAACCTATCCATAACTACATATAAATAATCATGACCTTTTTTTGACAAAGGAATACCTCCTACAAAATCCATAGAAACAGTCTCCCATGGACGTGATGGTACGAGAAGTGACATGTACAATCCTAACTTCCTATTGCTAGGCTTATTGACTGCACATAGTGAACAACATTTAATGAGATGTGACACACTTTCAAGCATGGCCAATAACAATAGCTCTGAAGACGTGCCACTGTTTTGCGTACACTGAAATGTCCAGCAATTGGAGAAGTGTATGCTTCCCTTATGACATTCATTCTCTTCCCCTGTGGAATACAAAGCTTGCCCAAATGATACAACAAGTTATTATGTACATGGTAATCCTGACTCAAGCTTGCATAAACATCTTGAAATTCAATATCACATGCATATTGCTCAACATAACTTTCATGCAAAACACAATTATGCTTGGGTAAAGTAGCTCCACTAATAATAGGCGTATAAAGCATATCATCAACCTTGTTGTAAATACCTTTCTTATATCTAATGACCAAGTGGAATTGTTGTAATAAACCCTTCCATCGAAAGTGCTTTGACTGCTGCAACTTAGTTTGTGATTGCAAGTATTGCAATGGTTGGTGGTGAGTCTGTATGATGGTTTACTTTCCATCAAATAGTGTTTCCACTTTTTCACACCTTGAACCATCACACAAAGTACCTTATCATAAATACGATAGTTAAACACTGCACCATTGAAAGTTTTTGAATGAAATGAAATTGGCTTACCATGTTGCATAAGGACCGCGTCCATGACAGAGTCCCTTGCATCAATTTGAATCTTAAAGGGTTGTTTCAAGTCCAGTAATGCAAGTATTGGGGTTGAATTGATCTTCTCTTTCAAATCATCGAATGTATTTTGCTGGTTACCTCCCCATTGAAAGACTTTTTTCACACTATTCAATGCATGTAAAGGACCCGTGATAGAAGATAACTTAGTAATAAAATTTCTCCAACATTGAGCTACTCCCAAAAAACTTCTTTCCTCAGTGACTATCTTGGGCATTGGCCAATTGAAAACGACCTCAACCGTAGAGGGGTCTATCCTCAACTCACCTCCTCGAACAATAAGCCCCAAGTACACCAAAGAATTTTTACCAAACTCACATTTTGACATCTTTAAAAACAACTGTTATTTCCTTAACACATAGGGATATGATGAAAAATTAAGATATTATCTAAGTAGACAATGAAAAAATTATCCCGAAATGGCCTTAAACATCATTCATCATACACATGAAGGTGGCAAGAGCATTACATAAACCAAAAGGAATATCAAACCATTCAAACAAACCTTGCTTTGTTTTTAATTCTGTCTTCCAAATGTCACCTTCAGCAACTCTAATTTGATGGTAGCCATTCCTTAAGTCCAACTTAGTAAAATAATTTGCATCTTTTAATTGATCAAGTAACTCATCTATTCTAGGAAGTGGAGAACGGTTCTTTACTGTAATTTTTTTCAATGCACGAAAATCTACGCACGTGCACCATGTTCCATATTTCTTTGGCACCAACTGTCACACCTCCAATTTCACCGCAAAAAAAAAAATTTCCCCGTTGCGAATGCAAGCTAGTGAGCCTAGGATTATTATGACATATCAATCCCTTCACTATGATAGTTTTTCATTTCATCATGTTTCAATAATACCCTCTGTCACTATCTCTCGTCTTATGTTATTTTTATTATAATTAGGGAGATGGTTTATACGAACCTAATCTAACACAGGTCTCGTATATCCATTCTCCTTTAGCTTAATAGTCATGTATCCCATTTATGAAATTATTCACTCAAACGTAACCCATATGAACTATGAGCATATGTTATATAAATTTCGTTGTATGGTTTTTTGCCCAAAGCACTTTCACCCTTTCGAATAGCCATAGTCACGATGTTTACGTTATATATATGGTTATAGCCTTGTCATACAATTCGAATACATACTATTATGAATGGATTTTCCTCATGCGCTTGCTTTGATATGACCACTCATCCGAGTACCTCAGATTTTAAATCGATTTAATATATATATAGTACTGGCTTTGGGTATAAATCTACACCTAGCGCGCATTATCATTCCAGATTGGGTTTCTATGGCTTCGTCATGGTGAAATTCTTATCCACGTCAGGCCTTGAGTTAATTAATTGAGTGTTGCATCGCTTTATGCCCTTTCGTTGGCTTACGTCGTGAGTCCACGTCGCTGGCCTACTCAGCCTACGTGGTGATCAACACCCACGCCGATACTTGCACAGGACATATAGAATTCAATTCTCATCTGTATTCATAAATTTTGATACGATGGTATTAACTCGCCCAGGCTACCCCTCGATCTATGGCTTAATTGTTCCGATGCTGCCAAGTGGACGATGGTGATCATTTTCAGTTAGGGTTCATGTGGTTTAACGAAGGCTTATATAAGTTCAGAGTGTGGAGTTTAGTCGGTTTCCACGCTCATCAGTTGCAGGCCTCCTCCGCGTCTGCGCCATTCCACTTTTGCCGAGGGTTTTGATTCTCCGTTGCAGAGAGAAAATATGGTGCCTCTCGTTCCTCAATATACGGTCAGGTAATTCCCCCATGCACATTTTAATTCTATTGCAGGTGTGAATGATTCTTTCTTAGTTTGCAGAGGCCATATGCTTGGCTCTGAATATCTATATATATATATATATATTGAATGATCAGTAAGGTGAATGCGTCTGGTTTGTTTTTCGATGTTCCAGGTCTTAGTTCAGTGCATGGTGTAGTTGGTTTATAATTTCAGAGTTAACTTCAACCCTTCTCTGGTTATATTTAAATTGCGACTGATTTATGCTATACCTCTTGAGCAGCCTGCATTGCCTCTCCTCAGGTGGATGCCTCCTGTTCCATGGAGCTATATGAGGTATGTTATTTATTCGTGCCATTTCAACATATAATTATTGATTTCGTCATTTTATTCTCGAGGGTAATTTATATTAATCCCTCTCTGTGGAATGGTCGAGGACAGGGCTCAACGCGTCTGAGGGTTTGCATTCCACAGGTAATAGTTTTAATACCGAGATCATTTTATTTATGCGCTTATTTCTCTACGATGGCGCAATGACTAACTTGCGTTTTGGGTCGTTTTTGTCTTCTACAGGTAAATCCAGAGGACTCCTGCATACTTATGACAGTAGAGCGTGACCCTGTCAATCGTGTGGATGCTAACCTTGGTCTCTTGGCCCTCCAGGTCGGTATACGTATGGGGTTACTTCTCCTCTCCTGATGCGTTATATCGTGAGCGTCGAAACAATGCTTCTCTTGTGATGTTGCGCAAGGTTGCATATGGAACGAGACTCACTCTCCGAGTCAGGGTTTTCGTTTTCTTCTTGTTAGCGTTGTCATCCTTGGATGGCGCTTGTCTAAATTCGTTCTGTTGAGATGGGGGTTTTTATTTATGTACCCCAGCCTAATAGGCTCAGTATGTCTTTTGAAATCTTTGGACCATTCTATACTCCCTATTGTCATAGGTTGATTTTAATATACTCTGCCACAGTTTTAAATGTACAGGGATTGTATGAATAATGCATATAATTTCATACCATGTCATTTGGCTTTGTTTAATTTGCTCGTCTGAACTTCTTTTGTGTTCTGGAAATGCTACTGACATTCCAGATTTCTTAATTACATACATCAGGATTTACAGGTAGTTATATATGATATTTATCTATTCCTCTGATGTGCTTTGTTCACTCTTTTCTGTGTAAAGTCTATACTTTGGTATTTATAGCATAATTACAGTTGCCTCTGCTCCTGGTTACACTGAACTGGTTTTATACCTGACTGTCTAGACATATGAACAGCTTGCTGGACATTTATGAGACCATTCTTATTTATCAATAGATGATTAATATGTATGAAAGTCTAGAATTTATAATTTCTCATTTTTCAAAGGTATGCTAGCATAATTCTATTCTCCAGTTTCTTCTCATTTTCTTGTAATTAGTTACAACTCGTATCTACCTATGTATGTGATGGTAGCTGGATTCTGAAGAGCTGGTAATGAGATTTGAACTCTTTTCACCTTCCTCATAGTCAAGGGAATATTGGTTAGATAATTGCTACTGTGTATAATGTTGCAATTTATTTACTTCTTACTCCTATGCTTCTCAACTGCTTACTCATAATTTCTGTACTCTATGTATTCTTTCTTAGTAATATGATATTAGAATAAATCCATGAGACCATTGTCTGGTCCTTTTTCCTATTTATTTGTTTATGAATATCTGCTACTTTCCTGCACTAGAGTAAGGGCTTGTGGACTACCTTGTTGTCTAATATCATTTGATTTCCTGCAAATATAATGGAGTATTTGGGTAAACCTGAGGTCAGTCTATTGAGTCTCTCCCTCTGTTCTTTCATAGACAGTATAAGTGTTAAATAATATCCTGCTATTGTTCTAGTGTACTATAGTTAATTCCATTTCTCTCTATGATAGCTGAAATAAAAATTATGCTTGGAAACAGAAGCAGATTAAACACAATTCCACAGTGTTTCCTGAAAGAACAAGGTTTCCTCAGATTTAGACCCACCCTGGGTTTAAACATTCTGTGGAATTCTACTTTACAGGATGTTCCTCTACAACTATACAGAGTGATCAGGTTACTACCTGGTGATTACATTTTGTTAAATGTAGACTAATAATATGAACTAACTTAGAAATAAATTTTGTTTTTATATGTAGCCAATTCATACTATAACAAACAATAAGACAAATTTTCTCAGAGACATACCACTCGTGCAGTAGACCAACCTCCCAACCTTAGAGTTCTTCTGTCTCCCAGAACTCACCCCCGAGCTGAGATCACCTCCTATAGCAGATTAACCTCTAATCTATACAGGAGCAGCTTATTTAAGCTATTGTTCCCCAAAGCATGTTTCTAATTCTGCGTCCAGAATCTCAGGATGCTTTTCTTCCTGTTTGCCTAGGCTTCCCACTTAGGGATTCTTTAAAGCTGTTTTATGCTTTTCCTCATCTTTTCCAGCTTTTTACCTCTTCCCAACTACTCTCCTCATCATTGGGGAAATTCAGATTTTTCCTCAAAATCTAAATTTAAAACTTACTATCTTCCAAGGATTTTTTTGGAAGATTGTGGGGACATATTTGCCTCATCCATCCTCACAGATTTAGCAAGTGATCTCATCATCTCATTTTTGGTCAATTTGCACCACAATACTTTATTCATTTCCTCAATCAAATTTTATTACATTCACAATTATAATTATCCTTTGGGGTCCACTCCCCTTAGGATGTAAAGTTCAAGTATCTAACTTTAAAATGCAATCACATGAAATTTGGGGTGTTACATATTCCCCCTCTAAAAATAAACACCGTCCTCGGTGTTATTATTCAACTACTAGAGTTTATTTTGCAAATAAAAATGGATATTTTTCCATCATTTCACTCTCGTTCCCAAGTAGCTTCTTCAGCAGTAAAGTGCTTCCACTGCACCTTTACTCTGGCTACTGTTCTGCTTCTCAATTCAATTTCTTCCCGCTCCAATATTTGAAGCGGTTCTGGCAGAAACTCCCCTTCTGGTTCCACCTGTACAACATTCCAATCAACTATGTGAGAAGCATCATGCACATATCTTTTTAACAATGAAACATGAAATATATCATGAACTCTAACATGGGGTGGTAAGGCCAGCTTGTAAGCCACTGGTCCCACCCTTTCTAATATTTCAAAGGGACCACAATATTGAGGGGACAATTTTGCACAACTCCCAGCATAAAGGGTGCTCTTTTTGGGTTTAATACGCAAATATACATGCTCCCCAACTTTAAATTCTCTATGCACTCTTTTCTTATCTGCATAACTCTTCTGGCGATCTTGTGCTGTCTTGATGTTCTTTTGTATCTGTTTGACAATTCCTTCCATTTCTTGTAAAGCATCGGGTCCCAACATCAATTTGTCTTCTGGCTGACTCCAGCTCAAAGGGGTACGACACTTCCTCCCATACAGTGCCTCAAACGGGCTCATTTTAATGGAGGATTGATAGCTGTTATTATAGGCAAATTCAACTAAATGTAAGAAATCTTCCCACTTTGAGGGTCTATCCATCACATACATTCTCAGCATGTCCTCCAAAATTTGATTAGTTCTTTCCGTTTGACCATCAGTCTGAGGGTGGTAGGCAGTGCTAAAATTCAATTTAGTGCCCATTCCTCCAAATAACCCCTTCCAAAAGACTGCTATAAACTTAGCATCCCTATCAGACACAATCACCTTAGGAACTCCATGGAGCCTTACTATCTCCTTCAGGAACACATTCGCTACTTGAGCTGTTCCAAAGGTAGATTTCACTGGTATAAAGTGAGCAGCTTTGGTTAAAGTGTCTACTACTACCATTACCGAATCATGTTGGTATTTGGTTTTGGGTAATCCTGTAATGAATTCCATGGAAACGGTGTCCCACTTCCATTCTGCAATGGACAAAGGGTTCAGAAGACTGGCAGGATGCTGATGTTCCACCTTAACTAATTGACATTCCATGCATCTACTTAAATATTCTGCTACCTCTCTCTTCAATCCTAGCCAAAACAACTTCTTTTTCAGGGCTGTTAACATTTTCTGATACCCTGGGTGTCCTGCATAAGGTTGTTTGTGATACTCATCCAAAATTTCTCTTTTTAAAGACTCTACATTGGGAATATACAATCTGTTCTTATAGCAAATCAACCCTTTTTGGTTTTGGGAAAAATCAGTTTTCTCCTTTTTCTGTAGTTTTACCAGAAGTGTTTCATAATTTGGGTCTTGATTTGCTGCCTTATTCACCAATTCTTCTATATCTATCTGAGCACTACTTCCAATATTATTGATATGCTGGCAAGCATTTCTGCTCAATGTATCAGCAACTTTATTCTCCTTCCCTCTAATATGTTTTATATCCATGTCAAACTCACTTAAAAAGGACAGCCATCTGGCCTGTCTGGCATTCAATTCAGTTTGAGAAAAGAAATATTTGAGACTAATATGATCAGTCATCAATGTAAATCTTTTTCCAAGAAGATAGTGCCGCCACATTTTCAAAGCATGAATAACAGCTGCTAACTCCAAATCATAGGCACTATAATTCTGTTCATGTATCTTCAGTTTCCTGGATTCGTAGGCAATCATAGAATTTTCCTGCAACAGAACTCCTCTCAATCCTTCTCTACATGCATCCGTACATACCACAAATTCCTTATCCGGATCTGCAATCTTCAATATAGGGGCTGTGGTAAGTTTCAGCTTTAATTGGTCAAAACTGTTTTGGCATTTTTCAGTCCATTCAAACTTGACACTTTTCCTCTGTAAGTGATGGGATGTGCTATGGCAGAAAATCTCTCCACGAATCTGTGATAATAGCCGGCAATCCCCATGAATGATCTAACTGCTGAAACATCAGAGGGTACTGGCCATTCTTTTATAGCCTTTATCTTTTTAGGATCAACAGCAAGGCCTTGTTCAGAAATAATATGACCCAAGTATTGGATCTTGTCCTTATAGAACTCACATTTGCTAAATTTAGCGTATAGCTGATTTTCCTTTAGAGTTTGCAGCACTATCCTCAGGTGTTCTTTGTGTTCCTCTTCACTGTTTGAGTAAACTAAGATATCATCTATGAACACAAGGACAAATTTATCCAAATACTTGTTTAACACACTGTTCATTAGGCACATGAATGTGGCAGGGGCGTTTGTCAAACCAAAAGGTAGAACTACAAATTCGTAGTGGCCATACCTGGTTCTAAAGGTTGTTTTGCTGATGTCTTCCTCTTTAATTCTGAGCTGGTGGTAACCAGTTCTTAAGTCAATTTTTGAGAATACAAAAGCTCCTCTCACCTGATCAAAAAGATCATCAATTCTAGGCAAAGGATATCTATTTTTAATGGTCAACTTATTCAGTTGCCTATAATCAATGCACATCCTGAAAGTTCCATCTTTCTTTTTCACGAACAGCACTGGTGTTCCCCAAGGAGACACACTTGGCCTGATATACCCTTTGTCTAGCAGTTCTTGCAGTTGCATTTTCAATTCTATAAGTTCAAGAGGACTCATTCGATAAGGTGCTCATGAAACAGGTGTTGCTCCTGGCACCAGATCGATTAAGAAGTCAATCTCTCTTTTGGGGGGAAGATGAGGGATTTCCTTTGGAAAAACTTCCTTGAATTCTCTTATTACTGGTACAGTATCCAGTAATTTTTCTTCAGTTTTCTGTTCTGTCTCTTCCACATGCACTACATAAACCTGATATCCTTTTCTAGCTGTTCTTTTCAATTGCAAAGCTGAAATTTGTCTAACAGAAATTGGTTTTGGTTTCCCTTTGAGAATAAAGATTTTCCCTTCCTCATCTACACAATGCAAGGTCTTATCCCAGTAATTCATCAAAGCTTTCTTCTTTTCCAGCCAGTCCATTCCTATCAATAGATCATATGACCCTAAAGGTAGAATGTTCAAATTCACTTCTGTTCGAAACTCCTTTAATTTGATTTCTGTTCTGGGCAGTTTATGGGTTACCTTTCTTTTTGTTCCAGTGGCCAGCTATACCAACCATGACTGTTGAAATTTTTCAGTTTTTAAGTTACATTTTTCTACAATCTTTGGACTAATGTAACTCAAAGAAGCACCTGGATCAATCAGAACAGAAACAGGTAGGTCAGAAATCTTACCCTCCATTTCCACCATGGTTGCTTGATGTTCTGCTTGCCGATTTTCTAGGGCTGCACTGATGGTTGGTATGTTTCTCGCTATATCATTTACTGTTGTCGCTTCCCGATCCCTCATGAGCATATGAACATTTCTATGGGGGCAGTCCCTCAAAAGATGGGGTTCTCCGCAGCCCCAAAATTTCAAGGGCTCCTTCATTCTGACTGTTCCCTCCTTTTTATTGTCTCCGTCTATTGGTTTAGATGCCACTTGAGACTGTGCAGTTTGGCTTTCTTTGGGTTTTCCAAATCTTTTCCGCTGATGATCTCTGCCAAAATTCTTCAAATAGGCTGGTTTCGGTTTTCTCCCTTTGAATTCATTCTTACTTACCCAACTTTTCCCTTGATCAGTTTTTCCTTTGAACTGTTGGTAACACAATCTAGCTTTTCTAACAGCTTCGTCCATTGTTTTTGGGTTGTCAAACTCAATTTTCTCTTTGTATACCATAAGCAAACAATTCAGAAACCTCTGTACCTTTGCCTTTTCTTCCCTTATGTAAGGTACATATCTTAATAGATTGGTAAATTTAGTAACAAACTCATCGATAGTGATTTGTCCCAATCTAAGCTCATGAAATTCTTTTGCTTTGTCATCATAGTACCGTTAATTCAAGTAGCGATTCTTGAATTTAGCCTGGAAATCTTCCCAAGTAACTGTCTTTTCATCTATGGCATGCACCATCTTTGTCTCCTCCCACCACAAGGTAGCCTTACCTTGTAGCTGGTAGACAGCTAATCTGGCCTTCAGATTGCTTTCATATTCATAAACCTGGAAATACTTAACCATATTCAGCAACCAGGCTTCAGCATCCTCCTCCTTTTCCCCATCATAGGAGGGAGGTTTGATTTTCCGGAATTCCCCTTGTAATTCCTTTTTCTGCTTATTCTGATGTCGAATAGCATCTTCCTCATCAGATTCATTAGTTTTCCTCTTCCCGGAACCTTCGCCTTCTTGGCTGTTCTGTGAGGTTAATTCTCTGATGAGCTTTTCCTGCTCCTCACTGGCTAATGACAATCTGTCATTCTGGCTTTTTATCTCAGCCAATTCTTGTTGCAAATTCTACAACATAGCCATCATGGCCGCATTGGGATCTGGTTCACCACACAGATCTACATAAATTCCACCACCTTCTTCCATTCTATCACCTCATTGTACACTACATAGCACAGGTCAGTGAACAGAAAAAACAGAACAATCAAAACAAAACTTTTGCTACAGCAATAAATTTACACAGTGAGTACACAGCAATCATGAGCACAAAGTCACTAGCCCAGTTTTATAACTTGGGCTCTGATACCATTTGTCACACCTCCAATTTCACCCAAAAAAAAAAAAATTTCCCCGTTGCGAATGCAAGCTAGTGAGCCTAGGATTATTATGACATATCAATCCCTTCACTATGATAGTTTTTCATTTCATCATGTTTCAATAATACCCTCTTTCACTATCTCTCGTCTTATGTTATTTTTATTATAATTAAGGAGATGGTTTATACGAACCTAATCTTTACACAGGTCTCGTATATCCATTCTCCTTTAGCTTAATAGTCATGTATCCCATTTATGAAATTATTCACTCAAACGTAACCCATATGAACTATGAGCATATGTTATATAAATTTCGTTGTATGGTTTGTTGCCCAAAGCACTTTCACCCTTTCGAATAGCCATAGTCACGATGTTTACGTTATATATATGGTTATAGCCTTGTCATACAATTCGAATACATACTATTATGAATGGACTTTCCTCATGCGCTTCCTTTGATATGACCACTCATCCGGGTACCTCAGATTTTAAATTGATTTAATATATATATAGTACTGGCTTTGGGTATAAATCTGCACCTAGAGCGCATTATCATTCCAGATTGGGTTTCTATGGCTTCGTCATGGTGAAATTCTTATCCACGTCAGGCCTTGAGTTAATTAATTGAGTGTTGCATCGTTTTATGCCCTTTCGTTGGCTTACGTCGTGAGTCCACGTCGCTGGCCTACTCAGCCTACGTGGTGATCAACACCCACGCCGATACTTGCACAGGACATATAGAATTCAATTCTCATCTGTATTCATAAATTTTGATACGATGGTATTAACTCGCCCAGGCTACCCCTCGATCCGTGGCTTAACTATTCCGATGCTGCCAAGTGGACGATGGCGATCGTTTTTAGTTAGGGTTCATGTGGTTTAACGAAGGCTTATATAAGTTCAGAGTGTGGAGTTTAGTCAGTTTCCACGCTCATCAGTTGCAGGCCTCCTCCGCGTCTGCGCCATTCCACTTCCGCCGAGGGTTTCGATTCTTCGTTGCAGAGAGAAAATATGGTGCCTCTCGTTCCTCAATATACGGTCAGGTAATTCCCCCACGCACATTTTAATTCTATTGCAGGTGTGAATGATTCTTTCTTAGTTTGCAGAGGCCATACACTTGGCTCTGAATATCTATATATATACATTGAATGATCAGTAAGGTGAATGCGTCTGGTTTGTTTTTCGATGTTCCAGGTCTCCGTTCAGTGCATGGTGTAGTTGGTTTATAATTTCAGAGTTAACTTCAACCCTTCTCTGGTTATATTTAAATTGCAACTGATTTATGCTATACCTCTTGAGCAGCCTGCGTCGCCTCTCCTCAGGTGGATGCCTCCTGTTCCATGGAGCTATATGAGGTATGTTATTTATTCGTGCCATTTCAACATATAGTTATTGATTTCATCGTTTTATTCTCGAGGGTAATTTATATTAATCCCTCTATGTGGAATGGTCGAGGACAGGGCTCGACGCGTCTGAGGGTTTGCATTCCACAGGTAATAGTTTTAATACCGAGCTCATTTTATTTATGCACTTATTTCTCTACGATGGCGCAATGACTAACTTGCGTTTTGGGTCGTTTTTTTCTTCTACTGGTAAATCCAGAGGACTCCTGCGTACTTATGACAGTAGAACGTGACCCTGTCAATCGTGTGGACACTAACCTTGGTCTCTTGGCCCTCCAGGTCGGTATACGTATGGGGTTACTTCTCCTCTCCTGATGCGTTATATCGTGAGCGTCGAAACAATGCTTCTCTTGTGATGTTGCGCAAGGTTGCATACGGAACGAGACTCACTCTCTGAGTCAGGGTTTTCGTTTTCTTCTTGTTAGCGTTGTCATCCTTGGATGGCGCTTGTCTAAATTCGTTCTGTTGAGATGGGGGTTTTGATTTATGTACCCCAGCCTAATAGGCTCAGTATGTCTTTTGAAATCTTTGGACCATTCTATACTCCCTATTGTCATAGGTCGATTTTAATATACTCTGCCACAGTTTTAAATGTACAGGGACTGTATGAATAATGCATATAATTTCATACCATGTCATTTGGCTTTGTTTAATTTGCTCGTCTGAACTTGTTTTGTGTTCTGGAAATGCTACTGACATTCCAGATTTCTTAATTACATACATCAAGATTTACAAGTAGTTATATATGATATTTATCTATTCCTCTGATGTGCTTTGTTCACTCTTTTCTGTGTAAAGTCTATACTTTTGTATTTATAGCATAATTACATTTGCCTCTGCTCCTGGTTACACTGAACTGGTTTTATACCTGACTGTCTAGACATATGAATAGCTTGCTGGACATTTATGAGACCATTCTTATTTATCAATAGATGATTAATATGTATGAAAGTCTATAATTTATAATTTCTCATTTTTCAAAGGTATGCTAGCATAATTCTATTCTCCAGTTTCTTCTCATTTTCTTGTAATTAGTTACAGCTCGTATCTACCTATGTATGTGATGGTAGCTGGATTCTGAAGAGTTGGTAATGAGATTTGAACTCTTTTCACCTTCCTCATAGTCAAGGGAATATTGGTTAAATAATTGCTACTGTGTATAATGTTACAATTTATTTACTTCTTACTCCTATGCTTCTCAACTGCTTACTCATAATTTCTGTACTCTATGTATTCTTTCTCAGTAATATGATATTAGAATAATTCCATGAGACCATTGTCTGGTCCTTTTTCCTATTTATTTGTTTATGAATATCTACTACTTTCCTGCACTAGAGTAAGGGCTTATGGACTACCTTGTTGTCTAAGATCATTTGATTTCCTGCAAATATAATGGAGTATTTGGCTGAACCTGAGGGCAGTCTATTGAATCTCTCCCTCTGTTCTTTCATAGACAGTATAAGTTGTAAATAATATCCTGCTATTGTTCTAGTGTACTATAGTTAATTCCATTTCTCTCTATGATAGCTGGAATAAAAATTATGCTTGGAAACAGAAGCAGATTAAACACAATTCCACAGTGTTTCCTGAAAGAACAAGGTTTCCTCAGATTTAGACCCACTCTGGGTTTAAACATTCTATGGAATTCTACTTTACAGGATGTCCTCTACAACTATACAGAGTGATCAGGTTACTACCTGGTGATTACATTCTGTTAAATGTAGACTAATAATATGAACTAACTTAGAAATAAATTTTGTTTTTTATATGTAGCCAATTCATACTATAACAAACAATAAGACAAATTTTCTCAGAGACATACCACTCGTGCAGTAGACCAACCTCCCAACCTTAGAGTTCTTCTGTCTCCTAGAACTCACCCCCGAGCTGAGATCACCTCCTATAGCAGATTAACCTCTAATCTGTACAAGAGTAGCTTATTTAAGCTATTGTTCCCCAAGCATGTTTCTAATTCTGCGTCCAGAATCTCAGGATGCTTTTCTTCCTGTTTGCCTAGGCTTCCCACTTAGGGATTCTTTAAAGCTGTTTTATGCTTTTCCTCAGCTTTTCCAGCTTTTTACCTCTTCCCAACTACTTTCCTCATCATTGGGGAAATTCAGATTTTTCCTCAAAAATCTAAATTTAAAACTTACTATCTTCCAAGGATTTTTTTGAAAGATTGTGGGGAACTATTTGCCTCATCCATCCTCACAGATTTAGCAAGTGATCTCATCATCTCATTTTTGGTCAATTTGCACCACAATAATTTATTCATTTCCTCAATTAAATGTTTAATTACATTCACAAAATAATTATCCTTTGGGGTCCACTCCCCTTAGCATGTAAAGTTCAAGTATCTAACTTTAAAATGCAATCACATAAATTGGGGGTGTTACACCAACACAATACATTAGGGGCATTTTGAGGTCTAAAATGAGGCTCCATAGTAACTTATACAGTAATAGTGGAAATAATAAAATATCATTATATTAAATCATTAAATTTTAGATGGAAGAAAGAAAAAATTATTTTTCCAACTCATATTCTCAACTTGTCTCCCTATGGGTTTACTCAAAATTTCGAACGAAAACACTTGATGGATGAAAAATTTGATTCCTCATCCAAAGGGTACCCATGTTGCATACTTTCAATGGACCCTGCTACACAAAAAATGAGAAATACATGAAAACATGTGACTGTAATCACCTTTTACATCTATTTCTCATTTTTCGTGTAGCGATGTCCATCAAAATTATGAAACATCGGTACTAATTGGATGAGGAATTAAATTTTTCATCCAATGATTACTCCCACTCAAAATGTGAGTAAAACCTTAGGGATATAAGTTGAAAATACAAGTTGAAAAAGTAGTTTTATTTTTTATTTTATTTTTATCTTTTTACCTTTTTACTCAAAAAATGGTGAATCGTCTACCATGGTTGAAATCATCATATTGAATCCTATTGGTTCTTATAAAGCTTATTTTGGTTGCACATTTTTCTTAGGAAGCCCATTTTAGGCCTCAAGATTCCCCTAATGGAATTTGACTTTTGTACATACTACAAGTCAACATTCAATGGGAATTCACCTCTGACAACCACATTACATTAGATGGAACATGACTTACTTTTCGTTATTTATAAATTCAACCACCTTCACCTAATCATTCATCTAACTCCAGTAGTGTTATGATACTGAAAATTCATAGCACATATTGTTCCTTTAGATTACAGATTCCATTGTAAATCACTTAACATCAACTTATTATTTGAGAGAGACGGAGATTGAAAGAATGGAAGCTGAACATGGTAGTTTTAGTGAGGGCCACGATGAATTGAGGATTTGACACTTTGTTGACATAGTCAGAGGTCAGCCCTACGATATATTCTTCACTCCTCAAAATCAAGCTTCAACCTGACCCCGACTTCACGTCATGGGTTTGCTAGTAGTCAAGTATTCGTGCACAAATTCTTGTTGAAGGAGTAGTTGTTGCCTCGATCTTAGGATGGGTTTGACCATAGTCGGAAGCGAGAAATTTGGTGAAGCAGAAGAGGAGTCCTACTTCTGACCTGTTCTCATGGGGTCCACAAATGACTTGTTTACAAATCAGTTGCAATGTATGTACAAGGGTTGTCGTTAAACGATGTTGGACTGCAAGTGAGATAGCTCCGTAATGACCTGTATATTTTGGTTACAATATTACAAGAGCACAACATTGAAGGTATGAAATGTCACATAGTATATGTGACAGAATTTCCACATGCATCAAATTTTTATATTCAATAACAATAAATATGATAAAATACATGATAATTTTACTTTTATACACGATAGTTTATTTTAACTAACTTGTGAAAGCTCCCACATAGAAATCACTACAGGCATTGAGGCCACTTGTTTTTGCATTAGGGCTCTAATTATGCAACTGCACAGTTTGGAAGTTCATATGTTATAAATAGACACAACTAAAAAAAAAACATTTTATAATGTGAAATTTAGACAATGTATTATATTTTTTAGTCAAATAAGGGATTAATTCATGGTCACCAAAAAATCGATTTCCTTATATCCACACTATTTGAACTGACCCATTTAGTACTTTTGCATGTAACTTTCAAATTCATAAATATATTTATAGTTAGGAAAAATGTGAAAGCTTTATCATCATCCTTGTCAAGTCAAAATTGTACCGTGTCACATCTCTTCGTATTGCTAAATATATGTCAAGAAATCTTTGGGAATTGTCCATTGATTCTTCAAATTATTCAATGTACATTACGTTTAGCCTCTAGCTCAAAGATTTAATGTCACACCTCCAAAAAAAAAAAAAAATTCAGGATAACGTATTCCCTTTGTCCTCTATTGGTACCTCTTACAATCTTCACTGGATAATCTTTCGCTTCTAGTTTAGATCCAGTTATATATATATATATTTATATCTATATATGTATTTATTATCCTACCCATTAAAATCATCTATGTATAGTTATTATTTCACTCATTTAAAATCACGTCATATAACACTTTAAAATCATCACATCATATAAGACTTTAAAATCATCACCTCATATAAGATTTTAAAATCATTTAAAATCATCACATCTTACCATTTAAATTCAAATAATCTAAGATTGTTATATTTCCCTTTTAAATCCCCATGATATAAGATTATTATATCACCATTCAAATTCGCATAATATAAGTTTATTATATTATCATTTAACTCCACATAATATGTGATGGACGATATAGGTAATGGTTATATAAAACCTACGCTATATATATCACGGTGGTATATGGATATGCTACCCCTCGATATAATTAACATTTGAATGTTACCCCTGAGATCTAAAATCTCACCATATATATTTTAGGTACCCTATACAGTAGTATAAGACCCACACGCGATCTCTCTCCCGGTTTTTAATTTCGTATCAATCACCGGTATTAAAATCCCTCACCTTTTTGATACGTAAGTAATTTATGAGTTTGTTTGTTTGTTGGAGTGGTCATTTGGTGCACCGACCGCGGCGGCGGTCTGCGTGCAGCTCCCTTTTGTTTCTTGTACTCACCGCAGCACTTCAGACAGTCTGGCATGGGAGAAAGATACACGCGTCCCACTCTAACGCGATGCATTTTTCAAAGTTACAGGTTGGCGTTTGCTTTCGCCTACCTCGGGAGAATTAGGTTTTTAACCACTGTACTATTACTTTGTGCCACCGACACGTTTTGAACAACAACTGTAAGTTTCCATTAGTAAGGGTCACTTCAGTAGGAAGGGGCGCAGAGCTTTGCCGACTTTCCGCCTGCTCGGTGCTCGAAATTAGAGCTGAGAAAAATCAAATACTATGGAATGGTACAGGTTTACCTACTCGGCGTCATTCTTAAAATCCCCCTCGGGATTTTGTGCAGCTCGCTGTCGTTGCAGATTAGGGTTCGAGTCTCTGCCATTTACGCTAACCCTGAATCGAACTCCCGCGTGGACTACTGTCAATCCATGGTGTTAGGGTTGCAGTTTCCCATTTTAAACCCCCAACTCGGGTCCTTGTTATTCCATTTCCCCGTGTTTAGTTCTCTTCGCACTCCCCTTTTTCTTCTTACTCCAGCCTGCAGGGATCTGGATCATTCGTCGTGCGTGCCAAAAGCGCGCGATTCACAACCAGCACAGTGGTAATCAGATTTTCCTAAACCGCTCCCCATATTTGTCTTTCACGCGTAAGTTTTATTGTAATAAAGGGTCGGGTTGTTTTTTCTGGTTGGTTTCGGCACAGGACTGAATTTTTTTATTACTTCTTATGCTTATCGTTCGTTCAATCATGCATTTCTCCACTACGCTAACTGGTTCCATGTTTGTTTTTCTCCTTTGTTCATTTTTGTTCCCTCTAAATGGTGAATACAGGGGTTGATGATCAAGTGGATAGGCGTTATCATTTTCACGGGATGACCACGGGTTGCCTCGTGTTGGCCTTTTCTTCCATTGAGAACGTCCGTGGTCGCTCCAACTCTTCCTTCCTGTTTACGATGGTAAATGAACTTATTTAAATTCTGTGTTTGTAAGATATTTCTGGCACGTTTGGGTTTGGTTACAGGTACCACATAAACTGCCCCAGTCACTGGTTTTCTTTTCATTTCTGTTAACTCCAGTTTTAGGCTGAATCGATGTACAGGTTCTCTACCCATCCAATTTCATCTGTGCGATTGAGATGTAGTAGGGATTGTCAGAGAAATTTTGTTTATCGTTTGCTCTATTACGTGCGTTCGGTTACTAGAATCCTGTCTATATGATGAGATTTAGAGCCGGGGCTTATTTGAATGCCCCGTTTCCCCAGCGCAGTTATTTCATTCTTTCTTGTCGTTAAGTACTAGCAATTCCTCATTTTCCAGAGGTGATTATGTTTATTATCCTGGCTATAGTGCGATGTGTATCGTTTCAATTCGCACTTCCGTATATTTTTAAATGGGATTCCAATTTGTGTTAAATCGATCAAACACTGTTATTACGTTAATATGCTATTAACATTGTTTGGACTAAACATTTATTTTAAATGAAATAATTCTATTTCCCGGTTCAGGAAAAAAATGAGGAATATTATATTTATGTGGATAATACTTTAACTCCGACTACAACTAAAGGGAGTCCCTTCCAAATTAGAAATATTACTGCTGTACTGTCATTTTTTTTTTATATATATATATTATCCATTGTTTTTCTTTTGTTAATACATCTCTGGGAAGTCGGCGCTAATAGGCATACAACAGTTTTCGTTTTTCAATGGTTCAATACTACATATTTACAGGCATGCACTGTTTTACCTGAACTTAATGTTTACGCAGGTGTTAGAAATTTGTAACCTCCATTGTCACCACTAAAGGGATACACCGAATGATTTCTAGCACACTGTAATGAGTAATGATTTCGTTTTTGTTTTTGATCTAGCCGATCCTACGGCGGTCACACAGTAAGAATAATTCTAATACTATGCAGACATAGCTAAGCATTTTCCTCACTCATTTAACTTATGCCTCGCATGCGAATAGATAGTTATCAAAGTTTATTAAATCATACTAATTTTGTTAACTGAGAACTAAAGGTTCCTTGTTTTTTTTCTTTTTGATTTGGTTATAAGTATTATATCTATCCAAGCGGAAATTTCGGTTAATGCCTCAAATATAAATTTCACTAATGTTTTTTCGTATGCGGTGTCCATGGAAAAATAATGTGGATTCTATAATTTTCTCTAAACGCAATCTTGCTAACCCCGTATTAAACGAGATTCTTTTCTTTTGTTTCTCTCAGTTTCTCTTTCTGAGAAGTTTAATATTTATAAAGTACTAGTATGTTATGTTATGGTATTTCCCATTTTTTTTCTTTGTTTGTGTTTATACTCGGATTGTAGATTCCTCTATATTAGATATGGAAGTATGAAAATTATCTTATAAGCAGAAGCAGATTAAAGTTAACCCAACATTTTTCCTGTAGAAGTAATAGTCCTCCAGATTTGAACCAGCAATAGTTTAAAAATTTTGCTAGATGCATGTCTACTATTTTGTTATCTACAATTGTGCAGAGATTCCAAGGGTAATTCTTATGATTACTACAGCTAAAGGTAGAATTTAACATTCAGAAATAAATCAATTTTTATATGTAGCCAATTCATACTAGATAAAGTAAATACAACCATAAATTCAGAAACATACCACTCTTGCAATTGACCAACCTCCCAACCTTAGAATCCGTCTATCTCCAGGATTCACCCCCGAGCTGAGATCCCTCCTCCAACAGATCAACCTCTGATCTGCTTAGGAGCAGCTTATTTAAGCTCATGTTTCCCCAAAGCATGTTTCTAATTCTGCGTCTAGAATAACAGGATGCTTTTCTTCCTGTTTAGCCTAGGCTTCCCATTTTGGGACTCTTTAAAGCTATTTTATGCTTTTCCTCAGCTTTTTCAGCTTTTATTACCTCTTCCCAACTACTTTCCTCATCATTGGGGAAATTTAGATTCCTCCTCAAAATCTAAATTAATTTCTTTCAAGGAATTTTGAAAGATTGTGGGAATTTATTGCCCTATCCATCTTCATGGATTTGGCAAGTGATCTCTAATTCTCATCTTGGTCAATATGCACAATCATTTTATTTATTTCCTCAAATTAAATATTAAATTACATTCACCCAATACTTATCCTTTGGGGTCCACCCCCTTAGGATTAAAGTTCAAATGTCTAACTTTAAAAGTTCAACACACAAATTGGGGGTGTTACATATTCCCCCTCTGAAAATAAACATCGTCCTCGGTGTTGTTATTCAACTACTAGAGTTCACTTAAACAAAAATGGATATTTTTCCATCATTTCAGCTTCCCTTTCCCATGTAGCTTCTTCAGTAGTAAAGTGCTTCCACTGCACTTTTACTCTGGCCACTGTTCTGTTTCTCAATTCAATTTCTTCCCGCTCCAATATTTGAAGCGGTTCTGGCAGAAACTCCCCTTCTGGTTCCACCTGTACAAAATTCCAATCAACTATGTGAGAAGCATCATGCACATATCTTTTTAATAATGAAACATGAAACACATCATGCACTCTAACATGGGGTGGTAAGGCTAGCTTGTAAGCCACTGGTCCCACCCTTTCTAATACTTCAAAAAGACCACAATATCTAGTAGCCAGTTTCGCACAACTTCCGGCATAAAGTGTGCTCTTTTTGGGTTTAATACGCAAATACACATGGTCTCCCACTTTGAATTCTCGGTGTACTCGTTTCTTATCAGCATAGCTTTTCTGGCGATCTTGTGTTGTCTTGATGTTTCTTTGTATCTGCTTAACAATCCTCTCCATCTCTTGTAAGGCATCAGGTCCCAACATTAGTTTATCTTCTGGTTGGCTCCAGCTCAAAGGAGTGCGACACTTTCTTCCATATAGTGCCTCAAACAGACTCATTTTAATAGAAGATTGGTAGCTGTTATTATAAGAAAATTCAACTAAATGCAGATACTCTTCCCACTTTGATGGCCTATCCATCACATACATTCTCAACATATCCTCCAAAATTTTATTAGTCCTTTCTGTTTGCCCGTCAGTTTGAGGGTGATAGGCAGTACTAAAATTCAGCTTAGTACCCATCCCTTCAAATAATCCTTTCCAAAACGTTGCTGTAAACTTAGCATCTCGGTCTGAAACAATTACCTTGGGAACTCCATGAAGCCTTACTATCTCCTTCAGGAAAACATTTGCTACTTGAGCTGTTCCAAAGGTACATTTCACTGGTATAAAGTGGGCAGCTTTGGTTAAAGTGTCTACTACCACCATTACAGAATCATGTTGGTATTTTGTTTTGGGTAGCCCTGTTATAAAATCCATGGAAACTGTGTCCCATTTCCATTCTGCAATTGGCAAGGGATTTAGAAGACCAGCTGGATGTTGATGCTCAACTTTAACTAGTTGACATTCCATGCACCTACTTAAATATTCTGAAACATCTCTCTTCATTCCTGGCCAGAACAACTTCTTTTTCAGGGCTGTTAGCATTTTCTGATATCCTGGATGTCCTGCATATGGCTGTTTGTGATATTAATCCATAATTTCTTTTTTTAAGGACTCTACATTGGGAATATACAACCTATCCTTATAACAAATCAGCCCTTTTTGGTTTTGAGTGAACTCAGTCTTCTCCTTTTTCAGTAATTTCACCAAGAGTGTATCATAATTTGGATCTTGATTTGCTGCTTTTCTCACCAACTCTTCTACCTCGATCTGGGCGCTACTTCCAATGCTGTTTAGATTCTGACAAGCATTCCTACTTAATGCATCAGCAACTTTATTTTCTTTTGCCTTGATATGTTTTATGTCCATATCAAATTCACTTAAAAAGGACAGCCATCTGGCTTGTCTTGCATTCAGATCAGTTTGGGAAAAGAAATATTTAAGACTAATGTGATCAGTCATCAATGTAAACTTTTTCCCAAGAAGATAGTGCCACCACATTTTCAAAGCATGTATAACAGCTGCAAATTCTAAATCATAAGCACTATAATTCTGTTCATGTATTTTCAGTTTCCTAAATTCATAGGCAATAACTGAATTTTCCTATAAAAGGACCCCACCCAACCCCTCTCTACAAGCATATGTACACACAACAAATTCCTTATCAGGATCTGCAATTTTTAGTATAGGGGCTGTAGTGAGTTTCAGTTTTAATTGGTCAAAGCTGTTTTGGCATTTATTTGTCCATTCAAATTTGACACCCTTTCTTTGTAATGATGTTATGGGATATGCTATGGCAGAAAATCTCTCCACAAATCTGCGATAATAACCTGCAATCCCCATAAATGACCTTACTGCTGAAACATCAGTTGGTACAGGCCATTCCTTTATAGCCTTTATTTTTTCAGGGTCAACAGCAAGGCCTTGTTCAGAAATAATATGGCCCAAGTATTGAATCTTATCCTTATAAAATTCACATTTGTTGAACTTGGCATATAACTGGTTTTCCTTCAGAGTTTGCAATACCATCCACAAATGTTCTTTATGTTCCTCCTCATTTTTGGAGTAGACCAAAATATCATCTATGAACACCAACACAAATTTATCCAAATACTTATTTAACACACTATTCATCAGGCACATGAAGGTAGCAGGGGCATTTGTCAAACCAAAAGGTAGGACTACAAATTCGTAGTGTCCATACCTGGTTCGAAAGGTTGTTTTGCTGACGTCTTCTTCCTTGATTCTGAGCTGATGATAACCAGTTCTTAAGTCAATCTTTGAAAAGACTGAAGCTCCTCTCACCTGATTGAAAAGATCATCAATTCTAGGCAAAGGGTATCTATTCTTAATGGTCAACTTGTTCAGTTGGCGATAGTCAATACACATCCTGAAAGTTCCATCTTTATTTTTCACAAATAAAACCGGTGCTCCCCAAGGGGACACACTTGGTCAGATATAACCCCTATCTAGCAGTTCTTGCAATTGCATTTTCAGTTCCATAAGTTCAGGAGGACTCATTCGATAAGGGGCTCGGGAAACAGGTGTTTCTCCCGGCACCAGATCGATTGTAAAGTCAATTTCTCTTTTGGGAGAAAGATGAGGAATCTCATCTGGAAATACTTCTTTAAATTCCCTTACCACCGGTAACTCATTCAGCAGCTCCTCGCCTGTTTTCTGTTCTACTTCCTCCACATGTACTGCATAAACTTGGTATCCTTTTCTAGCTGTTCGTTTTAACTGTAAGGCTGATATTTGTCTTACTGAAATGGATTTTGGTTTTCCTTTTATAGTAAAAGGTTTCCCTTCTTCATCCACACAATGCAGGGTTTTATCCCAGCAGTTCATCAGGGCTTTCTTCTTTTCCATCCAATCCATTCCTATCAGTAAATCATAGGATCCTAACGGCAATATGTTCAGATTTACTTCTGTTGGAAAACCATTTAATTGTATTGTTGTTTTGGGCAATTTATGTGTTACTTTTCTCTTAGTCCCAGTGGCCAGCTGTACCAACCATGACTGCTGAAATTTTTCAGGTTTAATTTTACATTTTTCTACAATTCTAGGACTAATGTAACTCAAAGAAGCACCTGGATCAATCAAAACAGTAACAGGTAGGTCAGAAATCTTACCCTCCATTTCCACCATGGTTGCTTGATGTTCTGCTTGCCGATTTTCCAAGGCTGCACTGATAGTTGGTATATTTCTGGCTATGTCATTTACTGTTGTCGCCTCTCGCTCTCTGCTGATCATATGAATATTTCGATGGGGGCAGTCCCTCAAAATATTGGGTTCTCCACAGCCCCAACATTTCAAAGGTTCCTTCATTCGGACTGTCCCTTCCTTTTTATTGTTCCCTTCTACTTGTTTTGAAGCCACTTGGGACTGAGCAGTTTGGCTTTCTTTTGGTTTATTAAATTTTTTCCGCTGATGATCTCTGCCAAAATTCCTTAGATATGCTAGTTTTTGTCTTTTCCCCTTGAACTCACCCTTGTTCAACCAACTCTTCCCTTGTTCAGCCTTTCCTTTAAACTGCTGATAGCATAATATTGCTTTTCTAACCGCTTCGTCCATTGTCTACGGGTTGTCAAACTCAATTTTCTGTTTCTACACAATAGGCAAACAATTCAAAAACCTTTGGACTTTTGCCTTTTCTTCCCTAATGTAAGGGACATATCTCAGTAAATTGGTAAACTTAGTGACAAACTCATTAATAGTGAGTTGTCCCAGCTTAAGTTCATGAAATTATTTTGCTTTGTCGTCATAGTAACGCTCATTCAAGTAGCGATTCTTGAACTTAACCTGGAAATCTTCCCAAGTAACTATCTTTTCATCAATGGCATGCACCATTTTTGTCTCTTCCCACCACAGTGTAGCTTTTCCTTGTAGCTGGTACACAGCTAATCTGGCCTTCAGATTGCTTTCATATTCATAAACTTGGAAATACTTAATCATGTTTAACAACCAAGCTTCAGCATCTTCTTCCTTCTCCCCATCATAGGAGGGAGGTTTGATCTTTCGGAATTCTCCCTGCAATTCTCTTTTCTGTTTATGTTGATGTCTAGCTGCATCATCATCATCAGACTCATCCATCTTTCTCTTTCCGGAACCTTCGCCTTCCTGGCTGTTCCGGGAAGTTAGTTCTCTGATGAGCTTTTCCTGCTCCTTACTGGCTGAGGACAACATGTCATTCTGGCTTCTTAGTTCAGCCAATTCTCGTTGCATCCTGTGCAACATAGCCATTACCGGGGCATTGGGATCTGGAGTAGCAAACTCATCACGCAGATCCACATAAATTCCTCCATCTTTAGCCATTTTAGCACCACTGTACACACTCATAATTTTGATCAGTAAAACAAAAAAACAATCTCTACAATGTTCAATAACATTCAGAATTCAGTGAGCACAATAACAACAGCCCAGTTTTTTCAACTTGGGCTCTGATACCATTTGTCACACCTCCAAAAAAAAAAAAAAATTCAGGATAACGTATTCCCTTTATCCTCTATTGGTACCTCTTACAATCTTCACTGGATAATCTTTCGCTTCTAGTTTAGATCCAGTTATATATATATATTTATATCTATATAGGTATTTATTATCCTACCCATTAAAATCATCTATGTATAGTTATTATTTCACTCATTTAAAATCACGTCATATAACACCTTAAAATCATCACATCATATAAGACTTTAAAATCATCACCTCATATAAGATATTAAAATCATTTAAAATCATCACATCTTACCATTTAAATTCACATAATCTAAGATTTTTATATTTCCCTTTTAAATCCCCATGATATAAGATTATTATATCACCATTCAAATTCGCATAATATAAGTTTATTATATTATCATTTAACTCCACATAATATGTGATGGACGATATAGGTAATGGTTATATAAAACCTACGCTATATATATCACGGTGGTATATGGATACGCTACCCCTCGATATAATTAACATTTGAATGTTACCCCTGAGATCTAAAATCTCACCATATATATTTTAGGTACCCTATACAGTAGTATAAGACCCACACGCAATCTCTCTCCCGGTTTTTAATTTCGTATCAATCACCCGTATTAAAATCCCTCACCTTTTTGATACGTAAGTAATTTATGAGTTTGTTTGTTTGTTGGAGTGGTCATTTGGTGCACCGGCCACGGTGGCGGTCTGCGTGTAGCTCCCTTTTGTTTCTTGTACTCACCGCAGCACTTCAGACAGTCTGGCATGGGAGAAAGATACACGCGTCCCATTCTAACGCGATGCATTTTTCAAAGTTACAGGTTGGCGTTTGCTTTCGCCTACCTCGGGCGAATTAGGTTTTTAACCACTGTATTGTTACTCTGTGCCACTGGCACGTTTTGAACAACAGCTGTAAGTTGCCATTAGTAAGGGTCACTTCAGCAGGAAGGGGCGCAGAGCTTTGCCGACTTTCCGTCTGCTCGGTGCTCGAAATTAGAGCTGAGAAAAATCAAATACTAAGGAATGGTACAGGTTTACCTATTCGGCGTGATTCTTAAAATCCCCCTCGGGATTTTGTGCAGCTCGCTGTCATTGTAGATTAGGGTTTGAGTCTCTGCCATTTACGCTAACCCTGAATCGAACTCCCGCGTGGACTACTGTCGATCCATGGTGTTAGGGTTGCGGTTTCCCATTTTAAACCCCCAACTCGGGTCCTTGTTATTCCATTTCCCCGTGTTTAGTTCTCTTCGCACTCCCCTTTTTCTTCTTACTCCAGCCTGCAGGGATCCGGATCATTCGTCGTGCGTGCCAAAAGCGCGCGATTCACAACTAGCACAGTGGTAATCAGATTTTCCTGAACCGCTCCCCATCTTTGTCTTTCACGCGTAAGTTTTATTGTAATAAAGGGTCGGGTTGTTTTTTCTGGTTGGTTTCGGCATAGGACTGAATTTTTTTATTACTTCTTATGCTTATCGTTCGTTCAATCGTGCATTTCTCCACTACGCTAACTGGTTCCATGTTTGTTTTTCTCCTTTGGTAATTTTTGTTCCCTCTAAATGGAAAATACAGGGTTTGATGATCAAGTGGATAGGCATTATCATTTTCACGGGATGACCAGGGGTGCCTCGCGTTGCCCTTTTCCTTCCGGTGAGAACGTCCATGCTCGCTCCAACTCTTCCTTCCTGTTTACGATGGTAAATGAACTTATTTAAATTCTGTGTTTGTAAGTTATTTCTGGCATGTTTGGGTTTGGTTACAGGTACCACATAAACTGCCCCAGTCACTGGTTTTCTTTTCATTTCTGTTAACTCCAGTTTTAGGCTGAATCGATGTACAGGTTCTCTACCCATCCAAATTCATCCGTGCGATTGAGATGTAGTAGGGATTGTCAGAGAAATTTTGTTTATCGTTTGTTCTATTACGTGCGTTCGGTTACTGGAATCCTTTCTATATGACGAGATTTAGAGCCGTGGCTTATTTGAATGCCGCGTTTCCCCAGCGCAGTTATTTCATTCTTTCTTGTCGTTAAGTACTAGCAATTCCTCATTTTCCAGAGGTGATTATGTTTATTATCCTGGCTATAGTGCGATGTGTATCGTTTGAATTCGAACTTAGGTATATGGTTAAATGAGATTCCAATTTGTGTTAAATAGATCAACCACTATTATTACGTTAATATGCTATTGACATTATTTGGATCAACCATTTATTTTTAAACGAATAAATTCCATTTCCCGATTCAGGAAAAGAATGGGGGCAGATTATATTTGTGTGGATAACACTTCACTCCAGCTACGCTAGAAGGAGTCCATTCCAAATTAGAAATGTGCTTGTTAATGCTTGTCATTTTATATATATATATATATATATATATATATATATATATATATATATATATATATATATATATATATATATATTATCCATTGTTTTTCTTTTGTTAATACATCTCTTGGAAAGTCGGCGCTAATAGGCATACAACGGTTTCGTTTTTGATAGTTCCAATAGCAAATTTTGACGAGCATGCAACGCATTTTAACTCAACTTAATGTTTACGCGAGGTGTTAGAAATTTGTAACCTCCATTGTCACCACTAAAGGGATACCTTAGAATGATTTCTAGCACACGTAATGAGTAATGATTTCGTTTTTTTTTGTTTTTGATCTAGCGATCCTACGGCGGTCACACGATAAGAATAATTCTAATACTATGCGAGACATAGCTAAGCATTTCCTCACTCATTTAACTTATGCCTCGCATGCGAATAGATAGTTATCAAAGTTTATTAAATCATACTAATTCTGTTAACTGAGAACTAAAGGTTCCTTGTTTTTTTTTTTTTTTGATTTGGTTATACGTATTATATCTATCCCATCGGAAATTTCGGTTAATGCCTCAAATATTAACTTTACTAATGTTCTTTCGTCTGCGGTGTCCATGGGAAAATAATGTGGATTCTAGAATTTTCTCTAAATGCAATCTTGTCAACCCCGTATTAAACGAGATTAATTTCTTTTGTTTCTCTCAGTTTCTCTTTCTGAGAAGTGTAATGTTTATAAAGTACTAGTATGTTATGTTATGGTATTTCCCCCCCCTTTTTTTTATACTCGGATTGTAGATTCTTCTATATTAGGTATGGAAGTACGAAAATTATCTTATAAGCAGAAGCAGATTAAAGTTAACCCAACATTTTTCCGGTAGAAGTAATAGTCCCCCAGATTTGAACCAACAATGGTTTAAAA
Source organism: Pinus albicaulis (assembly GCA_034641835.2). NCBI lineage: Eukaryota > Viridiplantae > Streptophyta > Pinopsida > Pinales > Pinaceae > Pinus > Pinus albicaulis. The sequence continues at coordinate 1,274,268,341 of CM076581.1, read as the reverse complement.
ATTTTGCTAGATGCATATCTACCGGTTTGTTATCTACAACTGTGCAGAGATGCTAAGGGTAATTCTTATGATTACTACAACTAAATGTAGAATTTAACATTCAGAAATAAATCAATTTTTATATGTAGCCAATTCATACTAGATAAAGTAAACACAACCATAAATTCAGAAACATACCACTCTTGCAATTGACCAACCTCCCAACCTTAGAATCCGTCTATCTCCAGGATTCACCCCCGAGCTGAGATCCCTCCTCCCACAGATCCACCCCCAATCTGTTTAGGAGCAGCTTATTTAAGCTATTTTCCCCAAGCCCGTTTCTAATTCTGCGTCCAGAATAGCAGGATGCTTTTCTTCCTGTTTGCCTAGGCTTCCCATTTTTTGGATTCTTTAAAGCTGTTTCAAGCTTTTCCTCAGCTTTTCTAGCTTTTTAACCTCTTCCCAACTACTTTCCTCATCATTGGGGAAATCTAGATTTTCCATCACAAAAGAAAATCTAAATTTAATTTAATTTCTTTCAAGGATTTTTGAAAGATTTTTGGGGATTTATTTGCTTTATCCATCCTCACGGATTTAGCAAGTGATCTCATAAATCTCATTTTTGGCCAATTTACACAATCATCATTTTTATTTATTTCCTCAAGCAATAGTTAATTACATTCACAATTTATTTACCCTTTGGGGTCCACTCCCCTTAGGATTTAAAATTCAAATGTCTAGCTCTCAACTTAAACACATAAATTGGGGGTGTTACATTTAAGCTGAAATTTTTAAATCTTTTCAGTCACATTTTTGTAATTTTTTTCATGAAATTTGTATGCCAATATTTGTATTACTCATGAGGATAATTAAAATTTGAGTGATTTTTAAAACATTAATGGTAAAATAACACTTTTTATTCATGATGAATTATCTAATAATGATTTTACATTATATAGAATTATATTTTATTAAAAAATTCAGATAAAATAATTATTGCTATTTAAATTTTATCATAATTATATAATAATAAGATTGTAACACCCCCAATTCATGTGTTTGAATTTCAAAGCTAGACATTTGAACTTTAATCCTAAGGGGAGTGGACCCCAAAGGATAAATATGTTGTGAATGTAATTAAATATTTAATTGAGGAAATGAATAAAATGATGTTGTGAAGATTGACCAAAATGAGATTTATGAGATCACTTTCTAAATCCATGAGGATGGATGAAGAAAATATTTCCCCACAATATTTCAAAAATCCTTGAAAGAAATTAATTCTAAATTTAGATTTTTGAGGAAATTTCACAGTTTCCCCGATGATGATACCCTAGTTGGGAGGCAAAAGCTGGAAAAGCTGGGAAAAGCATAAATCAGCTTGAAATAATCCCTAAAATGGGAGGCCTAGGTAAACAGGAAGAAAAGCATCCTGAGATTCTAGACGCAGAATTAGAAACATGCTTTGGGGGAACAATAGCTTAAATAAGCTGCTCCTAAACGGATTAGAGGTTGATCTCTTCTAGGAGATGATCTCAGCTTGGGGGTGAGTTCTGGGAGATAGAAGGACTCTAAGGTTGGGAGGTTGGTCAATTGCATGAGTGTATGTATCCGCGTATACGTGTGTTTACTTTATATTAAATATGAATTGGCTATATATAAAAATTTGACTGTATATTAGAATATAAATTCTACATTTAACAGAATTAATCATAAGGAATTTACCTTTGAAACTCTGTATAGTTGTAGAATTTAAATCTGTGAAGTAGAATCCAACAGAGTCTCTAAACCAGTGTTGGTTTAAATCTGAGGATACTTATCTCTTCACAGGAAAAATTTGGGAATTAGTTTTAATCTGCTTCTGTTTCCTAGAATGATTCTAATATATACATACATAAGAGAGAGAAATCTGAGTTTCCTGTACTATATTGGAAAATAGTAGGAGATGAATTTTAATTTACACTGTGCATGAAAGAATGGAAGGAGAGATTGTATAAACTGACCTCAGGGTCACAACACCATTCATAGGTAACCATAAATTCAATGGTCAAGGAAGTTGCATGTAAGAAGAAAATACTATAGCAGAAGGAAGCACCTAATAATTTGCAAAAGACTGATCATAGATAGTTATCTTATGGAACCATTCTAATATTAGAGCATAGTATTAAAATACAAAAGAAAGTTAAATAAATATCCAACATGCATATTCACCACAGCCTGGCATATTGAAATATATGTATCCTAGTCTATCATGAGAACCCAAGTCAAGTGGGTGAAATAGTAGATTATAAATACAAATGTCTTCTAACATAAAAATAGAAATATAGATGCATTCATCCCTGTAGATATTTTGGATAAATATTCTGTGCAAATTCAAAACAAATTAATTCCTCAATTACCTGCATAGAACTATTGTACCATTCTATTACATATAATTTTATCACTCTGGTTATTTAAATTACCCAGAAAAAGGAAACTGTGAACTTGGACTTTAGGGTCAGCTTAATAAACTGGTGAAAGAAATTGAGAATATTATGCCAGAAGAATAAAACCATAGAATACATTCAGATATCTAAAATTTACTACCACAGAAGCTATGTTCTCCTGGAATAGGAAACTCTATATGACAGTATATTATTCATTCGAATATCACCACATTTATGAATATAGTTTAACAATTGTATGGCCTGAGAGCTTGAAGGCAATAAACTACACAGAATGCTGGATATGTGTATATAGATATATACAAAATTTAAAATGCCATCAGTTAAGTATTAAGTTACAGCCAAGTCAAAATGAGCAAGGAGAGAGTACTGCTGGAACATAATAATAATAATAATAACCAGAATCAAAATGGGTATTATGAAAATCCAGTAATGACAGAGGTATATATATATATATATAACAAAACTGAGAACAACCTTATAATGTTCCATGAATAGAGATAAATGAATATTCAGGGTAGGGATTTAACAATTATAGTTTTCAAAATAATTACAACTGTATCAATACAATTTTTAACTGTCGAAAGATAAATTATATAACCAGGAGAGAAGAACGGATTTCTTCTGATAGAGTTCGGTGAATACCGACCTGCAAGTAGCACGAGGAAACAAATGTTAATGTCTAAGGGATTCACGTCTCTCAGTAGTTTGAGAAGGAGAACATGACGCAAGTCGAAATTACCTGTGAGAGATAAAAACCCCAATATAAATATGACGCCGAACATGGAGAGTAAGAATAACATGAACCAAGTAAAAATAATGACTGAGAAGGGAATAGTACCTGGTAAGGGAGAAACCCATATTCCATCCTTAACATGCTACATATAAATATGGAATTTTCATAAATAGAGGTTGGCAGTTAAAAGTCGAATAACAAAGATAACCCTCCAGAGAACGAACAATAGCAATTGCGTCCTATGCTTGGTCGAAGAAAAAAAAAAATTAACTAACGAGAGTGCCGAGAAGAATCGAGTCCTTATAGCGCCAAATTAATACCCTCGTAACCACCTTTAGTTGAGAGTAAAGTGGAGGGTAGGGCTACGAAGCCATGATAGCATACGTTCAGTCTCAGTTCTGAGAATACGCACAAGGAAACGCAAAGGCTAGGAAAGAAAACCAAGCCAATCGAATCCCTGGAGTGAAGAAAACACATTCTTTGCAAAAATAATATAGCAACTCGTTATACATATCACAATCTAGACCGGATGACCGAAAACGATGATCCAAAATCTTAGCACCAGCACGAAGCAATGAGTGCAATTCTAAACCAGAGATGGGAAGCCTGTGAAATGGTAATAATAGAGAGAAATTTTACAAAACTCTAAAATGATCTTACCGAAAGAGCGAATTAAAGAACACGGATAAGGCAAAGACTGAAACGAATCACGCACAGCGTCCACGGCGTTGAAACTCACTGTCAAGAGATAAACCAAACAAATAGGGAGGTAAAAGAACCGCCGGGCAAATAACATGCTCGATTTATATCAATGTTCCATGAATCGAACAACGAAACCCTAATGGCCAGATACATCCGAGTCGTCCACCTGGCGAGATCCTAAGGGTGAAGCCATAGATCAAGGAGTTAAAAGGTCATGTACACCATCCGTTCAATATTAAATATGACAAGTAGTGAAATAAATGTTATATCGATCTGGCCACGCCGTGGAAATTGCTTTAGGAACGAAGTAAGCTAGTGGAATGAATCCAGTATTACATGGAACAAAAACACCTGATCACAAATGGAACGAGACCAATTATAACCTTTACGACGAGATTAAAGATCTTATGAAAGCTCTCGTGGAAGACAAATTGACGTTGCCATTCCCAATTTCGATGAACAGATTTGTAAATTTTTAATTACGTCGAGGTCAATTTAAACAAACCCAAATTCATATAAATGTTGACAAGATGGAAATGAAAAGGAAGGACCGAATGCCAGACTCGCATAATTATCGACGGGGTAAATCAAATCCCACTAAGGTTATATGTTCTCAACGAAGGGTAAACATGAATGACCGAATGGATTCCCACAGGTCCATAGAAATATAATAATATGGTACTCATGTAGAACCAAATCGACCCCATCGATATGAATCTATTGAAGGTTCAAAGGTTGATGATATACAACGAAGATGGAATATGGAAGTGGCGGGTGATAAAATAGAAACATTAGGTTATGTCTAATGTAATTATAATTATTACAAATCAAATAAATTCTAATGTGGTGAGATAGAGTTGATGTATGAATAGTAATTGAAAAGAAAAGTTGTTTAAACCTACAACGTAATAACAGAGTACCTTATTAGCATTAAAATTTAAAAGATACAAAAAAAAAAAAAAATTGTAGAAGGAAAATGGGAGGTGTGACAAATGGTATCAGAGCCCAAGTTATAAAACTGGGCTGGTGACATTGTGCTCACTGTTGCTGTGTGTTCACTGTATAAATGTATTTTTGTAGAAAAAAAAATTTAAATTTTATTTTCACTGATCTGTGTTGTGTAGTGTACAGTGGTGCTGAAATGGCAGAAGGTGATGAAATCTATGTTGATCTGCGTGATGAGGATAATGCACCAGATCCAAATGCGCCCATGATGGCTATGTTGCGGGAATTGCAACAAGAGTTGGCTGAGATAAAAAGCCAGAATGACATTTTGTCATTAGCGAGTGAGGAGCAGGAAAAGCTCATCAGAGAATTAACTTCTCGGAACAGCCAAGAAGGCGAAGGTTCCAGAAAGAGGAAAACTGATGAGTCTGATGAGGAAGATGCTGTTAGGCATCAAAATAAACAGAAAAAGGAATTACAGGGGGAATTCCGAAAGATTAAACCTCCCTCCTATGATGGGGAGAAGGAGGAAGATGCTGAAGCCTGGTTGCTGAATATGATTAAGTATTTCCAGGTCTATGAATATGAAAGCAATCTGAAGGCAAGATTATTTGTTTACCAGCTACAAGGTAAGGCTACCTTGTGGTGGGAGGAGACAAAAATGGTGCATGCCATTGATGAAAAGACAGTCACCTGGGAAGATTTCCAGGTTAAGTTCAAGAACCGCTACCTAAATGAACGTTACTATGATGATAAAGCCAAATAATTTCATGAACTTAGACTGGGACAACTCACTATTGATGAGTTTGTTACTAAGTTTACAAATCTGCTGAGATATGTACCCTACATAAGGGAAGAAAAGGAAAAAGTACAAAGGTTTCTGAATTGTTTGCCTGCTGTATACAAAGAGAAAATCGAGTTTGACAACCCAAAAACAATGGATGAAGCTGTTAGAAAAGCCAGATTATGTTACCAACAGTTCAAAGGAAAAACTGAACAAGGGAAAAGCTGGGTAAATAAGAATGAGTTCAAAGGGAGGAAACAGAAACCAGCCTATTTGAAAAATTTTGGCAGAGATCATCAGTGGAAAAAGTTTAATAAACCCAAAGAAAGTCAAACTGCTCAGTCCCAAGTAGCTTCCAAACAAATAGATGGAGACAGTAAAAAGGAAGGGACAGTCAAAATGAGAGAACCCCTAAAATGTTGGGGCTGTGGAGAACCCCATCTTTTGAGGGACTGTCCTCATCGAAACGTGCATATGATCATGAGAGATCGAGAAGCGACAACATTAAATGATATAGCCAGAAATATACCAACTATCAGTGCAGCCCTGGAAAATCGGCAAGCAGAACATCAAGCAACCATGGTGGAAATGGAGGGTAAGATTTATGACCTATCTGTTACTTTTCTGATTGATCCAGGTGCTTCTTTGAGTTACATTAGTCCAAATATTGTAGAAAAATGTAACTTAAAAAATGAAAAATTTCAACAGTCATGGTTGGTACAGCTGGCCACTGGAACTAAGAGAAAGGTAACACATAAACTGCCCCGAACAGAAATCAAATTAAATGATTTTCAAACAGAGGTAAATTTGAACATTCTGCCCTTAGGTTCATATGATCTACTGATAGGAATGGATTGGCTGGAAAAGAAGAAAGCCTTGATGAACTGTTGGGATAAGACTTTGCATTGTGTAGATGAGGAAGGGAAACCTTTTATTCTCAAAGGGAAACAAAAACCTATTTCTGTAAGACAAATTTCAGCATTGCAATTAAAAAGAACAACTAGAAAAGGATACCAAGTTTATGCAGTGCATGTGGAAGAAATGGAACAGAAAACTGAAGAGGAATTACTGGATGCTGTACCAGTAATAAGAGAATTTAAGGAATTCTTTCCAAAGGAAATCCCTCATCTTCCCCCCAAAAGAGAGATTGATTTCTCAATCGATCTGGTGCCGGGAGCAACACCTGTCTCCCGAGCACCTTATCGAATGAGTCCTCCTGAACTGATGGAACTGAAAATGCAATTACAAGAACTGTTAGATAAAGGGTATATCAGACCTAGTGTATCTCCTTGGGGAGCACCAGTGCTGTTCTTGAAAAAGAAAGATGGAACTTTTAGGATGTGCATTGATTATCGTCAACTGAATAAGTTGACCATTAAAAATAGATACCCTTTGCGTAGAATTTTTGATCTTTTTGATCAAGTGAGAGGAGCTTCAGTATTTTCGAAAATGGATTTAAGGACTGGTTATCACCAGCTTAGAATTAAGGAAGAAGACATCAGAAAAACAGCCTTTCGAACCAGGTATGGTCACTACGAATTTGTAGTCCTACCTTTTGGTTTGAAAAATGCCCCTACCACATTTATGTGCCTAATGAACAGTGTGTTAAACAAGTACTTGGATAAATTTGTCCTTGTGTTCATAGATGATATCTTAGTTTATTCAAAAAGTGAGGAGGAACATAAAGAACACTTGAGGATAGTATTGCAAACTCTAAAGGAAAATCAGCTATATGCCAAGTTTAGAAAATGTGAGTTTTATAAAGATAAGATCCAATATTTGGGTCATATTATTTCTGAACAAGGCCTTGCTGTTGACCCTGAAAAGATAAAGGCTATAAAAGAATGGCCTGTACCAACTGATGTTTCAGCAGTGAGATCATTCATGGGGATTGCAGGCTATTATCGCAGATTTGTAGAGAGGTTTTCTTCCATAGCACATCCCATCACGTCATTACAAAGGAAAGCTGTCAAATTTGAGTGGACTGAAAAATGCCAAAACAGTTTTGACCAATTAAAACTGAAACTTACTACAGCCCCTATACTGAAGATTGCAGATCCTGACAAATAATTTGTGGTATTTACGGATGCCTGTAGAGAGGGATTGGGAGGAGTTCTTTTGCAGGAAAATTCAGTTATTGCCTATGAATCTAGGAAACTGAAGATACATGAACATAATTATAGTGCTTATGATTTAGAATTAGCAGCTGTTATCCATGCTTTGAAAATGTGACGACACTATCTTCTTGGAAAAAAAATTACATTGATGACTGATCATATTAGTCTCATATATTTCTTTTCCCAAACTGATTTGAATGCTAGACAAGCCAGATGGTTGTCTTTTCTAAGTGAATTTGATATGGATATAAAACATATTAGAGGGAAAGAAAATAAAATTGCTGATGCATTGAGCAGAAATGCTTGTCAGAATATCAATAGCATTGGAAGTAGTGCTCAGATCGATGTAGAAGATTTGGTGAATAAGGCAGCAAACCAAGACCCAAATTATGAAACACTTCTGGTGAAATTACAGAAAAAGGAGAAAACTGATCTCACTCAAAACCAAAAAGGGTTGATCTGTTATAAAAACAGATTGTATATTCCCAATGTAGAGTCCTTAAAAAGGGAAATTTTGGATGAGTACCACAAACAACCATATGCAGGACATCCAGGATATCAGAAAATGTTAACAGCCCTGAAAAAGAAGTTGTTCTGGCCAGGAATGAAGAGAGATGTAGCATAATATTTAAGTAGATGCATGGAATGTCAACTAGTCAAAGTTGAACATCAGCATCCTGCTAGTCTTTTAAACCCTTTACCGATTGCAGAATGGAAATGGGACACAGTTTCCATGGATTTCATAACAGGATTACCCAAAACCAAACACCAACATGATTCAGTAATGGTAGTAGTAGACACTTTAACAAAAGCTGCACATTTTATACCAGTGAAATCTACCTTTGGGACAGCTCAAGTAGCGAATGTGTTCCTGAAGGAGGTAGTAAGGCTCCATGGGGTGCCAAAGGTGATTGTTCCTGACCGAGATGCTAAGTTTACAGCCGCCTTTTGGAAAGGGCTATTTGGAGGTATGGGAACTAAATTGAATTTTAGTACTGCTTACCACCCTCAGACAAATGGTCAAACGGAAAGAACTAATCAAATTTTGGAGGACATGCTGAGAATTTATGTGATGGATAGACCATCAAAGTGGGAAGATTACTTGCATTTAGTTGAATTTTCATATAATAACAGCTACCAATCCTCCATAAAAATGAGTCTGTTTGAGGCACTGTATGGAAGGGAGTGTCGTACTCCTTTGAGCTAGAGTCAGCCAGAAGATAAACTAACGTTTGGACCAGATGCTTTACAAGAGATGGAAATAATTGTCAAACAGATACAAAGAAACATCAAGACAGCACAAGATCGCCAGAAGAACTATGCTGATAAGAAAAGAGTGCACCGAGAATTTAAAGTGGGGGAGCATGTGTATTTGCGTATTAAACCCAAAAAGAGCACCCTTTATGCTGGAAGTTGTGCAAAATTGGCTCCTAGATACTGTGGTCCTTTTGAAGTATTAGAAAGGGTGGGACCAGTGGCTTACAAGCTGGCCTTACCACCCCATGTTAGAGTTCATGATGTATTTCATGTTTGGTTATTAAAAAGATATGTGCATGATGCTTCTCACATAGTTGATTGGAATGTTGTACAAGTGGAACCAGAAGGGGAGTTTATACTAGAACCGCTTCAAATATTGGAGTGGGAAGAAATTGAATTGAAAAGCAGAACAATAGCAAGAGTAAAGGTGCAGTGGAAGCACTTTACTGTTGAAGAAGCTACCTCGGAAAGAGAAGTTGAAATGATGGAAAAATATCCATTTTTTTTCAAAATGGACTCTAGTAGTTGAATAACAACACCGAGGACGGTGTTTATTTTCAGAGGGGGAATATGTAACACCCCCAATTCATGTATTTGAATTTCAAAGCTAGACATTTGAACTTTAATCCTAAGAGGAGTGGACCCCAAAGGATAAATATTTTGTGAATGTAATTAAATATTTAATTGAGGAAATGAATAAAATGATGTGGTGCAGATTGACCAAAATTAGATTTATGAGATCACTTTCTAAATCCATGAGGATGGATGAGGCAAATATTTCCCCACAATCTTTCAAAAATCCTTGAAAGAAATTATTTTAAATTTAGATTTTTGAGGAAAAATCTGAATTTCCCCAATGATGAGGAAAGTAGTTGGGAAGAGGTAAAAAGCTGGAAAAGCTGAGGAAAATCATAAAACATCTTTAAAGAATCCCTAAAATGGGAAGCCTAGGCAAACAGGAAGAAAATCATCCTGAGATTCGGACGCAGAATTACAAACATGCTTTGGGGAACAATAACTTAAATAAGTTGCTCTTGTACAGATTAGGGGTTGATCTGTTTCAAGGAGATGATCTCAGCTCGGGGGTGAGTTCTGGGAGACGGAAGGACTCTAAGGTCGGGAGGTTGGTCAATTGCATGAGTGGTATGTCTCTAAATTTATCGATGTGTTTACTTCATATAGTATGAATTGGCTACATATAAAAGTTGACTGTATATTAGAATATAAATTCTACATTTAACAGAATTAATCATAAGGAATTTACCTTTGAAACTCTGTATAGTTTTAGAATTTAAATCTGTGAATTAGAATCCAACAGAGTCTCTAAACCAATGTTGGTTTAAATCTGAGGATACTTATCTCTTCACAGGAAAAATTTGGGAATTAGTTTTAATTTGCTTCTGTTTCCTAGAATGATTCTAATATATACATACATAAGAGAGAGAAATCTGAGTTTCCTGTACTATATTGGAAAATAGTAGGAGATGAATTGTAATTTACACTGTGCATGAAAGAATGGAAGGAGAGATTGTATAAACTGACCTCAGGGTCAACACAACATTCATAGGTAACCAGAAATTCAATGGTCAAGGAAGTTGCATGTAAGTAGAAAATACTATAGCAGAAGGAAGCAACTAATAATTTGCAAAAGACTGATCATAGACAGTTATCTTATGGAACCATTCTAATATTAGAGCATAGAATTAAAATACAAAAGAAATTTAAGTAAATATCCAACATGCATATTCACCACATCCTGGCATATTGAAATATATGTATCCTAGTCTATCATGAGAACCCAAGTCAAGTGGGTAAAATAGTATATTATAAATACAAATGTCTTCTAACATAAAAATAGAAATATATATGCATTCATCCCTGTAGATATTTTGGATAAATATTATGTGCAAATTCATAACAAATTAATTCCTCAATTACCTGCATAGAACTACTGTACCATTCTGTTACAGATAATTATATCACTCTGGTTATTTAAATTACCCAGAAAAATGAAACTGTGAACTTGGACTTTAGGGTCAGCTTAATAAACTGGTGAAAGAAATTGAGAATATTATGCCAGAAGAATAAAACCATAGAATACATTCAGATATCTAAAATTTACTACCACAGAAGCTATGTTCTCCTGGAATAGGAAACTATATATGACAGTATATTATTCATTTGAATATCACCACATTTATGAATATAGTTTAACAATTGTATGGCCTGAGAGCTTGAAGGCAACAAAATACACAGAATGCTAGATATGTGTGTGTATATATATAATTTAAAATGCCATCGGTTAAGTATTAAATTCTGACAAGTCAAAATGAGCAAGAAGATGCTATTTGGAACATAATAATAATAATATAGGAATCAAAATGGGTATTATGAAAATCCGGTAATGACGAGGAGGTATATATATATATATCTATATATATATATATATATATATATATATATATATATATATATATATATATATATATATATATATCTATATATATATATATATATCTAACAAATCTGAGAACAGCCTTATAATGTTCCATGAATAGAGATAAATGAATATTCAGGGTTGGGATTTAACAATTATAGTTGTCAAAATAATTACAAATGTATCAATACAATGTTTAACTGTCGAAAGATAAATTATATAACCAGGAGAGAAGAACGGATTTCTTCTGACAGAGTTCGGTGAATACCGACCTGCAAGTAGCACGAGGAAACAAATGTTAATGTCTAAGGGAGTCACGTCTCTCAGTAGTTTGAGAAGGAGAACACGACGCAAGTCGAAATTACCTGCGAGAGATAAAAACCCCAATATAAATATGACGTCGAACATGGAGAGTAAGAATAACATGAACCAAATAAAAATAATGACTGAGAAGGGAATAGTACCTGGTAAGGGAGAAACCCCTATTCCATCCTTAACCTGCTACATATAAATATGGAATTTTCATAAATAGAGGTTGGCAGTTAAAAGTCGAATAACAAAGATAACCCTCCAGAGAACGAACAATTGCAATTGCGTCCTACGCTTGGTCGAAGAAAAAAAAAATTAACTAACCAGAGTGCCGAGAAGAATCGAGTCCTTATAGCGCCAAATTAATACCCTCGTAACCACCTTCAGTTGAGAGTAAAGTGGAGGGTAGGGCTACAAAACCATGATAGCATACGTTCAGTCTCATTTCTGAGAATACGCACAAGGAAACACAAAGGCTAGGAAAGAAAACCAAGCCAATCGAATCCCTGGAGTGAAGAAAGCACATTATCTACAAAAATAATATAGCAACTCATTATACATATCACAATCTAGACCGGACAACTGTAAACGATGATCCAAAATCTTAGCACCGGCACGAAGCAATGAGCGAAATTCTAAACCAGAGATGGGAAGCCTGTGAAATGGTAATAATAGAGCGAAATTTTACAAAACTCTAAAATGATCTTACCGAAAGAGAAAATTAAAGCACAGGGATAAGGCGAGACTGAAATGAATCATGCACAACATCCATGGTGTTGAAACTCACTGTCAAGAGATAAACCAAACAAATAGGGAGGTAAAAGAACTGCCGAGCAAATAACATGCTCGATTTATATCAATGTTCCATGAATCGAACAACGAAACCCTAATGGCCAGATACATCTGAGTCGTCCACTTGGCAAGATCCTAAGGGTGAAGCCATGGATCGAGGAGTTAATAGGTCATGTACACCATCCGTTCAATATTAAATATGACAAGCAATGAAATAAATGTTATATCGATCTGGCCACGCCGTGGAAATTGCTTTGGGAATGAAGTAAGCTGGTGGAATGAATCTAGTATTACGTGCAACAAAAACACGTGATCACAAATGGAACGAGACCAATTATAACCTTTACGACGAGATTAAAGATCTTATGAAAGCTCTCGTGGAAGACAGATTGACGATGCCATTCCCAATTTTGTTGAACAGATTTGTAAATTTGTAATTATGTGGAGGTCAATTTAAACAAATCCAAATTCATATAAATGTTGACAAGATGGAAATGAAAAGAAAGGACCGAATTCTAGACTCGCATAATTATCGACGGGGTAAATCAAATCCCACTAAGGTTATATGTTCTCAACGAAGGGTAAACGTGAATGACCGAATGGATTCCCACAGGTCCATAGAAATATAATAATATGGTACTCATGTAGAACCGAATCGACCCCATCGATATGAATCTATTGAAGGTTCAAAGGTTGATGATATACAACGAATATGGAATATGGAAGTGGCAGGTGATAAAATAAAAACATTAGGTTATGTCTAATGTAATTATAATTATTACAAATCAAATAAATTCTAATGTGGTGAGATAGAGTTGATATATGAATAGTAATTGAAAAGAAAAGTTGTTTAAACCTACAACGTAATAACATAGTACCTTATTAGCATTAAACTTGAAAAGATACAAAAAAAAAAAATTGTAGAAGGAAAATGGGAGGTGTGACAAAGATGTTAATGTATATTTGTGATTTTTAAATTTAATTCCTTACCATATTCATTAAATTATAAAATAAATATATTATTTAATCATATTTATCAAATTATACAATTAAATATATTAATTGTGGAGAGACTAGGATCATGGTGCTAGGGCCAAGTCCAATTTGATTGGCATAGATGGAGTAGGGACCACGCATTAGTCAGACCACTATACAAAGAGAACGTTAGGAGGAGAAGAGTTTGATCAAGCTCGACCTCGACTTAGGTGGGACCTAGTAGGGGCGAGCTATTACCTCCAATAGAATCATGACTCCAAACAAATAAATATTATTTCACTTGTAAGGATTTTAGCTAAAGAAAATAGATTTAGATTAGTGAGAATTCTTGAAAATCAATACCACTCTTCATAATTCAATAAAGAAAATAAAACTATAATAGCTTTATTTTTGAAAATTTAATATGCCATTAAATTACATATGAAATGTGATTATATTAACATACAAGATAAGTTTTGTGAAATAGATAAATTTATCACGAAAATGTGAAACATGCTAAAGAAAATAGATTTAGATTATTGACGATTCGTGAAAATAAATAACACTCTTCACAATTCAATAAAGAAAATAAAACTATCATATTCCACTCTTCACAATTCAATTAAGAAAATAAAACTATATAACCCTATTTTCAGAAATTTAATATGCCATTAAATTAAATATATAATGTGATTATATATACATATAAGTTTTGTGATACAAATAAAATTGTCACAAAAATGCCAGACATAGTTGAAGTATTAAATTACATATAAGATGTGAGACATAATGTGGTTGAAAAAATAAATACAAGATTAACAGATTACAGAGATGACTAAATTGTAAAAGAAGAGTTGTCAACATTCCCTAATGGTTAAGGTAACCAGTTAGTGACAAAGGTGGGTTTTTCCTTTACACGATTTGAAGTTGAGTTTCTTGAATTTCGTGGATCCGCACACATATCTCTAGAACCATAAAAATGTGCCACCAACACTTCCACTCTAGATGCATGTTATACGATTGTATATAAATAAGATCGATCACATGATCAAATTCAGAAGAACACATCTTGCAAAGTGATTTCCAAATTTGGAAGAAGAAGAAGAAATATTTTGAAATAGATTTAGTTTTTCCTTGTGAATTAACGAGATGACCATGAAGTCCAAGAACATGTAAATGCAGGGTATTTCAATAATCATTGTTGCTAACATCCACAATTCTAAAGGTTGTGCGTCGAGGATTGATGCGTGGGTCAGGAAACGCTTAAAAACCTACCATAAAAAAAAACTTACAATATTCAACCTTAAAAGCTTACATATAAACTGAAATAGATATAAATATAAAAAAAAATACATTTATTTTCTACATGTATTCTCTCGACATCTTTCAATATATTAAAGAAAATATAATATTATAAAACACCTTACATAGAAATAAATTTAATGAAAACGGTATAATTATATATATAATTTTTTTTTTTCCTTTGAAAATAATTTTCAATTTAGATATCCAATTAAAGTATAAAAAATTATAACAAAATATTAAAGTATAAAAACTATAAAAATAATGAAAACAATAAGTTGAGTTATAAAGCATATATAAATGAGCACTTAGATCAACAATGTAAAAGTATTAACTTACATAGTTTTGCAACATTTCTCATTATTCCCAAGTTTCCTCACCTAAAATATTAACTTATAGTTTGAAAGTTTTTTTCACATAGGGTTCCATAGGAGAAATTGTGCCCTTAATATATCCTAGCCTCTTTTTCATAAATATTTCTGAGCCTCCTATGCTTACAAGTTTTAGACTATGTGGTCCAAGGATTTTTAAATTATATTTTAAGTGGTTATTAAGTGATTTATTATTTTTATATTCTATTTTTGTAATACCCAAAGTTTATATGCTTTTTACTTGACAATTGAATAAGTCCAAAGGGGAAGTGGACCCCAATGGAGAACTAGTATGTGGATTTATTTTATTTTAATTAATAAAAATAAAATGGAAATTTATGTCTGCAATGACTGGATTGAGAATTGAGATCTGAAACCTAAATCCATGAGGATATGGATAAGGTGATGAGACTTTCCCACACCTTCAGAAATCCTTGGAAGGAATATTACCAAAATTAGATTTGGAGATAAACATCTAATTTCCCCAATGAAGAGGAAAGTAATTAGGAATAGGAAGGAAAAGCTGGAAAAGTGAAAAAGACATCTTTAAAGTACCTCTATGAGGGAAAGCCTAGGGAAAATAGGAAAAAAGTATCCTGAAATTATTGGATGCAGTAATTGCAAATAGGCTTGGGAAAGCACAATTTAAATAAGCTGCTCCAGGATAGACAAAGGGTTGTCTATTACTGGGAGCTAAGGTCTCAACTTGGGGATGAGTTATGGAGAGAGAAATCTACGGTTGGGTGGAACTAGTCAGAGCAACTGGTATGCACACTTAATTAGCATAATTTTGGTTGATACGAAATTTGAATCTGTTTTAAATACCATCTGGTTAAGAAATTTTTAATACATATGTGTTTGTTAATTTGTTGAAATTAATTCTAATGAAATTACTTAGTTAATTGTCAATTAGTACAATAAGTTATAATAGGCAATACATTGAACAAATTCCATTACAGTGGTAACAGGGAAAATTGTATAGTTGTATAGGAAAAATCGAGTTAGTTTGAACAACCATAATGTCTAAATCTGGTTACAGATTTAAATCTGGAATAAGGAAGTCTAACCGATAATTTTTCTATTCTCACTAAGAAATGAAATGGTTATTATCATATAAAAAAATATCATTAGATATATATTTCAAGTTACAGATCTGAATAAGATCCTGAATAGTGAAATCCAACTACAATAATGCATGTATCTGAATTATTTCTATCTCTGGAATTTAGTATACTTAAATGAAATCTGGAGGACTATCAAGAATAAAACAATTTCAGTACATTATGATTTAACTGAAAAATTCTGAGATAAAACTCTACATTAACTAGTTAGAATGTATGCATAATTTCAAAATGAAATACTATGTACAGATTTCTTAGAAACTTAGACTAAGAACATACCTATAATTAGATAACAAATATAGAGAAAAGATCGAGGAACTGATGGTATAAAACTATCCTTTATTAAATTTAAAGGGTATATTTAAACCTGAATAATATACAGGTATGTAGAAAGAGAGAACCATTATTTATATTCAGAACTTCCACTGTATAGACGTTCACGTTAAGCATAATGAAAACTTAGGAACCACAGATATATCCTGTACTATGGAGGTACATCAATATTATATGTTGTATAATTACTAAAGCAAGAAATCGTGACGAAAATTATACTAGTAGATAAATAGACTATTGCATTATGCTCACTGAAAGAGTCATTTCATCAAGAGACATTCGATAATAAAATATTTAACTATAATCATACCTTTTTTAATTAAACAAGGTGGTGAAAGGCTAAATAAATTACAGACTAAATGTTATGAATAATTTTAGATAAAATGAAAAAGATATATATATGTGTGTGTGTGTGTGTGTGTGTGTGTGTTGCCTAAATCAAACCAGAATACGCATCATGAAAATCGTAAGGATATAGTTGTAGTATTCAATCATAAATAGCATCACAATATGAGAAAACATTATATCAAATGTTAATACAGTCTCAAATGAGATTTTATGCCAGTAATGTTCAAAACAAGTTCTCTGGCAAAGAAAAATGAAACCTATCACTATACTGTAATCTAAGTATAACTAATTCGAACAATATCCCACAACGCGAGAAAGTCGAGAAAGAGAACCTGTGCAAAGGAGACATTTCAGGAAGGATGTACTAACCTGCGTTAGAAATGGATGACGTAGAAAAATTAAGCTAGTGAGAAAATTAATCCAGTTCATCATGAAGTAAGACACAAAGGTTTGGATGTACCTACACATTTCAAGTGAAAGATTTACAACCTGGAAATAAAACGAAATTGTTTATAATGAGAACTAAAATGAAAACTCGTATTGAAAACCCTTTAGCTTAGGAATTCCTATTCCTTATCAGGTTGTACCTATAACCATAAAATAATCAACCTTTTGTCAATTACAATGGTGATTATGGGAAGAAAAACGTAGATTGAAATTTACAAGTATCCGAAGGAATCCAAATAAACATTATCACTACATAATGACTTTACCAATGTATGAACGTCATAGTCCTATCTTAAAAAACTGTGAGGTCTCCAATGCTGGTATGCGTATGCCAATAGTGTTGGAAGTAAGCACAGTTAAATTACCAAGGGCCAATTATATATATGGAGTTTGGCGTTGGAATAAAATGACAAACCAGAATGACAAACAAAATTACATTGGGAATTTACCTGACACATCTAAAGGGAGAAACCCACAATCCAATTTCAACTGGTTTATACCCAAATCTAGAATTGAAGCATTCAAAATAAATCGGATGTAAGTCACAAAAATCATTAAACACAAAAGCTAAAAACAAGAGTACTAGCTAAACTATCAAACCGAACAAGGAAACGATTGTACAGAACGAATGCTGAGGGAGAGAGATGACATTTCTAAAATTCAAAAATTGTTATGCTAGGGAACTAAACTTCCTTACGCCAATAAAATCGAACCATTGAATGTAGAAAATGGAAAGACAAAAGTGATACTTACCAGTCATCGAAATCCCTGAAGGGAAATGGTTAACTCATGCTGTATATAGTTGGAGAACTCCAAATGAGGGTTCTGTTTCCATCAAACCTGAAATACGAGCTATGGCTCTTAGGAGGAAGACGAAAAGAGAGTTCACTGGGAATTCAGTGTGGGGGATCATGTATATCTGAGGATTATGCCTGAGAAGAGCACTTTGCACACTGAAAGTTGTGCAAAATTAGCTCCACGATACTGTGGACCGTTTGAAGTGCTGGAAAGAGTGGGACCAGCTGCCTATAAATTGGCCTTACCCATTCATACTAAGGTCCATGATGTGTTTCATGTTTATTTATTAAAAAAATATGTACATTATTCTGCTCATGTTATTGATTGGAATGTGATTCATGTGGAACTAGAAGGGGAATTCCTTCCAGAGCCGCTTCAAATCTTGGAGCGGGAAGAAATTGAACTTTGGAACCAGACTGTGGCTAGGGTAAAAGTGCAATGGAGGCACTTTACACCTGAAGATGCTACTTGGGAATGAGAAGCTGATATGATGGAAAAATATCCATCACTGTTTACACAGTGAGTTGTTAATTTTTTTTTTTAACACCGAGGACGGTGTTTGTTTTTAGAGGGGGAATATGTAATACCCCAAGTTTCTATGCTTTTTACTTGACAATCGAATAATTCCAAAGGGGAAGTGAACCCCAATGAAGAACTAGTATGTGGATTTATTTTATTTTAATTAATAAAAATAAAATGAAAAATTATTTTTGCAATGACTAGATTGAGAATTGAGATCTAAAACCTAAATCCATGAGGATATGGATAATGTGATGAGACTTTCCCACACCTTCCAGAAATCCTTTGAAGGAATATTACCAAAATTATATTTGGAGATAAACATATAATTTCCCCAATGAAGAGGAAAGTAATTAAGAAGAGGAAGGAAAAGATGGAAAAGCAGAAAATACAGCTTTAAATTACCTCTATGAGGGAAAGCCTAGGGGAAACAGGAAAAAAACATCCTGAAATTAGTGGACGCGGTAATTGGAAACGTGCTTGGGAAAGCACAACTTAAATAAGCTGCTCCAGGATAGACAAAGGGTTGTCTATCACTAGGAGCTAAGGTCTCAGTTCGGGGGTGAGTTACGGAGAGAGAACACTACAGTTCGGTGGAACTAGTCAGAGCAACTGGTATGCACACTTAATTAGCATAATTTTGGTTGATATGAAATTTGAATATGTTTTAAATACCATATGGTTAAGAAATTGTTAATACATATGTGTTTGTTAATTTGTTGAAATTAATTCTAATGACATTACTTAGTTAATTGTTAGTTAATACAATGAGTTATAATAGGCCATACATTGAACATATTTCGTTACAGTGGTATAAGGGAAATCTATATACTTGTATGGGAAAAATCGAGTTAGTTCCAACAACCAAAATGTTTAAATCTAGTTATAGATTTAAATCTGGAGTTGGGAAGGCTCACAAATAATTTTTCTATTCTCAGTAAGAAATGAAATGGTTATTATCATATAAAAAAAATATCGTTACACATATATTTACATATTAGATACCACTAGGTCACATCTCCTCTAGCCAGAGGTAAAGCCTATAGGATCACATAAAACTTGAAAATAAAACCAAAAAAATGTTGTTTTTATTTTTTACAAATTTTAACCTTTTTTAGACTCTCCTAATTTTTGGAAATCCTTTTTCATTTCCAACAATGCACTTCACAAATTATATTTCTTAAAAATTTAGTATACAAAGTATTCACATTAGTATAAAAACTATTCCATCGATATTCATTAATTCATACCCGTCATATGAGAAAATATAACATCCCAAGAAAAATGCATAACTAGGAATCTTTTGTTGACCTCTTAGGGAAAAATGAGGTTTTAAAATAGCATTATGCAATTCTAATGAATTTTTTTTCCACCATTTCGAAAAATCTCCACACTAATTTTAACTTTTATCCCACAAACTATCTATATGGAAAATAGAATTCATAATTACAACTATAAAAATGTTGATTGAAAGTCATACATACATGGTTTTGCACATATTTATTTAGTTACTCCTTGATATATTTTTGAATCAAGTAATGGATGTTAAAATGTAAATGAAGAAGAAAAAATGTATTTTACAATCACAAAAACAAAGAAGAGATCCCTAAAGAGAAATGATGCACAACTGTTTCAATTGTAGGCATTCTTTAGATTTATTATGCATCATTTTCATTAATTATTGGTTTATTTATGAAAGTATTCATAGGGCCTTTGAAATCCACATTAGTTTCTTTGTAGAATCTGAGTCGTGTCTTGAAATTATATTTATAGTCTTTTGATTATAATTTTTTATATTTATACCCATAGAAAAAAGTTCACATGTCTTGTTGAGTGGCTACATGAACTGATATGCACGCCATAAAATTCAAACTAGGACTTGGATGGCAAAATAATTGATTCTATTAGACACCTCCCAATGGGTTATAACAAGAGAAAACCCACCTAGTAGGATACCATAGGCCAAAAATGGTTTAAATCTATTTTAGGATTATAAGCTATAAAATAATATTGAAGTATAAAAACCATAAAAATAAAGAAAACAATAAGTTGAGTTATAAAGCATATATAAATGAGCACTTAGATCAACAATGTAAAAGTATTAACTTACATAGTTCTGCAACATTTCTCATTATTCTCAAGTTTCTTGACCTAAAATTTTAACTGATAGTTTCAAAGTTTTTTTCCCTTAAGGTTCCATAGGAGAAATTGTGCCATCAAAATATCCTAGCCTCTTTTCCATAAATATTTCTAAGCCTCCTATGTTTACAAGATTTCGACTATGTGGTCCAAGGATTTTTAAACTATATTTTAAGTGGTTATTAAGTTATTTGTTATTTTGATATTCTATTTTACTAATTTAGTTTATATATTGAATGACTAATAAAATAAGATGATGATTATGATAATGATGGTTAACTAAATTATAATTTAATTTTATGTTCTCTTGTTATGAATTATAAAAGGAATTAATATATGAGTTAAACATTTATGCATTTTGAAGACATGCAGAAATATTCTTAACAATGGAGATTCATAACTTGTAAATAGTTTTTTTTGCAATACCATGGGCCAATACCATGGTTTATCATACCCCATGCACAATATAACACTTGTTGATGTGACATTTTCTTAAATTAAAAAAATAAAAAAATAAAAAAATAACTAACTTTTAGAAAAATATTAACCGTTGGTCTGTAAATATTACTATGAATATTTTGCATATTTATATTTCATGGAAGTTGAATCTCTAACATCCACCTAATAATTATTTATAATTAAACTAAAATTATTGAAGACCTATTACACTCCTATCAACATAATTATATTTTGTAAAATAGTTAAAATCATTATCATATTTTTCTTTATTGTAATGCTTTATCTTAGTGGTTAGTATATCATTATATATTATTTTCAAAAAGTGAAGGTTCAAATGGAAATTCAATAATGTTGAAAAACCTGCGAATGAAAGTTGCGCGCGTCGAGGATTACTTGGTTCGTCGGGAAACGCTAAGACGGGTGCCACAGACCGGGGTACCCTGTACCCCTTGGTTCTACCTGTGGTCCCGGTACTGGTCCACCTCCCCATCGTACTGGTCCTATTCGGCATGTTTAATCAAACAACATCTGCCTCTTCGCATCTCACCATTTCATTCTCCCAGAAACAGAATACGATTCATGGTTCTTTACATTCAGTCACTTTCTCCTCCTGCAGGTAGATTCTCAATAAATATAAGTCAGCCATGTTATCATTGAACATGATATCTCTAATATCAAAATAAATAATGGAGCATTGCAAGTATGAATTAATTTTAAATAATATTTTTCTATTAGTTTTTTAACATTTCATCTTTTAAAATTTATATTTATATATTAAATTATTTAGAAACCTTAATATATTATATACTTCTATATAATTTAGTTATCAAGTAATTATAAACTATGAATAAAATGAATTACAATTATAATTTCTTTTAAATTTTTAAATCTTTCTATTTTATTACATTTCTTTCATTATTTTTATTTGTAAAAAATATATCTAAAAAAACACTATATACCATTTTTATTATTTCTTCATTTTTTAAAATAATCTTATTTAAAGAATTCTTGCTTCATATTTATGTGATGAGATATCATTGCTCCCCCTCTATTTAACAATATTGAAAATAAAAAACCTATAATATAAACCAAAAAAGATATAAATATAAAAAAATAATAAGTTTATTTTCTTAATTTATTCTCTCCTCATCTTTCAATATATTAAAAAATATATAATACTATTAAACAGTTCACATAGAAATAAATTTAATGAAAATGGTATAACTGTAGAGTTTTTTTTGTTTTCTTTTGAAAATAATTTTCAATTTAGATATCCATTAAATATGTTTTTATTCAATATTTTTTCCAATGAAATGTTTTTTATAATTAAAAAATTATTTAATTAAAATTATCAAAAACTAAACTATAAATCTATTTTATGATTATAACTTATTATTTATAATAGTAAAGTATAAAAACTATAAAAAGAAAGAAAACAGTAAGTTGAGTTATAAAGCATATATAAATGAGCACTTAGATCAACAATGTAAAAGAATTAACTAGACATAGTTTTTCAACATTTCCATTATTCCCAAGTTTCCACACCTAAAATCTTAACTTATTCAAATTTGTTTTCACTTAGGGTTCCGTAGGAGAAATTGTGCCATTAATATATCCTAGCCTGTTTTTCATAAATATTTGTGAGCCTCCTATGCTTACAAGTTTTGGACTATGTGGTTCAAGGATTTTTAAATTATATTTTAAGTGGTTATTAAGTGATTTATTATTTTTGATATTCCATTTTACTAATTGAGTTTATAATTTAAATGATTGATAAAATAAGATGATGGTTATTGTCCATCTAGGCATCAATACATGTATCAAAACATTTAGTTTATGATATATTTCTTATTTTCCAAATTTATTAAAAAAAATCGTGAAAGTTAACTAAATTATAATTTCTTTTTAGGTTTTGTTATTATGAATTATAAACGGAATTAATATATGAGTAATCATGTATGCATTTTTAAAACGGGCAGAAATATTCTTAACCTTGGAGATTCATAACTTGCAAATAGATTTTCTTGCAATATCATGGGCCAATACCATGGTTTATCATATCCCATGCACAATATAACACTTGTTGATGTGACATTTTCTTAAATTAAAATTAAAAAAAACATAAGTAAATTTTAGAAAAATATTAACCCTTGGTCTATAAATACTACTATGAATATTTTGGCATATTTCATATTTCATGGGGGTTGAATCCCGCTTAATAATTATTTATAAATAAACTAAAATTATGAAAAACCTATTACACTCCTATCAATATAATTATGAGTTATGAGATCTTTAGTTCATGTATTTTTCAACCAAAGTATTTGTAATTGAAGGATTTTAGTCTTGCCATTGTTTAGGCATTTAGGATTTAGCTCAATTAATATTCGAAACTCATTATATATATATATATATATATATATATATATATATATATATATATATATATATATATATATATATAACAAGTTTTCTATTGCTTTGTAATATTATTAAAAAGTGCATAATAATCATTTTCTACTCTTATTAGTTGATTTTCAAAAAATGGTCTAGCAGTCCTAGCAAGAGAGACTAGAAATAAACCATAGAAGAAAGTGATTATACATGTAGATCTAGACAGAGACCTACCTATGAAGGAAATCTAGTTCAAGAAAGAACAATGGCTAGACCAAACCATGATAAATATAAAAGAAAAAATTGCATAGCTCCCGAGAGCCTACCATGAAGGAAAATAGGCCTAAAATATTCACAGGTTTATTATTGACAATTCTAATTTAGATTAATATATTTCATATCAAATAAAATAACATGAAATTAAAATGTTGAAGTGGAGAAATGTGAGTTTTCTCCTCCAATGAAAAATGAGGCACCATGGAGAAATTTTTGGAAGATATTGGTGCTTCCACTAATATTTTGTCTTATGCTTCATAACTAGCCATGAAACAAAGGTGGTCAAGAAGTGGTTATAATTCTATGTAATCTCGAGGAATTACATTTCTTATCCTTCCTTTTCTTGTGACATGAATTCTTTGGCCATGAAGATTTCTATGAGCTAGTATAAATGTATCAAACAATGATGCTTGGTTTCCTTAGTTCTACTATAATGAAGGACCATGATGAAAGACATCATTTCTCCCAAAATTTTGAATTTCTTCAAAAGTCCCCGCTAACCATGAACATTTTTCTCTACTGATTACATATCACTATATATACCTAATGAGGTGGAACGAGTGCATTAGTGGAGCTTGGCGGAGGCTTTCCTTGAAAGGTTATTTTATCGTGTGGGCCAAGCTCTTAGACATTGAGCATCAGGGCCAAATGTAAACTAGAACCAGAGAAATGTACTAAAAACCAAAACACAAAATCCACTGAGTAGTAGGGAAATTGGGAGGTGAAATAAGGATATTGTCCCAAATATCCTCCATAATTCACCCACATTTTAAAATAACATACAAAATTATCATGGAGAGCTGGTGGGATATCTAATTAATCTGCCTCATGCCACACCAAATCCTTCCAGATGTCATTATCGATTCTGGTCGCTAGTTTAGTTTCCTTAGTATGACTCTACATTGACTACCTCAATACCTTATAATTACATAATAAAGGAGTTGTATGACCCTCCTATTGACTCAAAGTGTTGTAACGAATTCATTGTAAGAGGAAAGGTATAGACATTGAAATCTTATATTACTAGCACATCTCAACTACAGTGGTGGAGTTACCACCATTTGCAGCATCACTTCGAATTTCTCATGCTACCCTACATGGAGTGGTGGAGGTACCACCATTTTATCAATTAGTGTTTTTATTATTTAATATATTTTTTATTTATTTATTGGTTTAATTTTTATCTGTTATTCACCTTTTAATGTTATTGTTATTGTCAAGTGCCACTAGCAAAACCGGTTGAGGATGAGCCTCGTTAGAAAGGAGACCTAGGATGAAACCTCAAGCAGAGTGGTTGTGACTTTTTCTAGGTAGAGGAGACATGCTAAAAGTCCAGTGATTAAAGGGCCGGTGTGGTCGACGTCGGGTACGAACCCCGACTGAATTTGACATATTAGATACCACTATATCACATCTCCTCTAGCCAGAGTTCAAGCCTATAGGATCACATACAACTTGAAAATAAAACCAAAAAATGTTGTTTTTATTTTTTACAAATTTTAACCCTTTTTAGACTCTCCTAATTTTTGGAAATCCTTTTTCATTTCCAAAGATGCACTTCACAAATTTTATTTTTTAAAACTTTATTTCTTTTAACCTTTTCCTTTATTATTTTAGTTTTAACATTTTATTTTATTTTTTCTGAATTGGACTAATTCTATTAAGCAAAAATATGGTACAAAGATAGTACATTCAAGAGAACCAAGAAACCGGCAACCGGAAATGATAAACTATCAACATCGGTCCCGAAAAGAGAAAAAAGACAAGCTAGGAACAGGAACAAGCAAGAAGAGGGCTTGAAATATCAGCGACTATCCACCTATGGTGGAATCTTCCACACGAAGTTTCTTTCCTTTCTTTTTGATGACTTTAACCCAACCATTCTGGTGAGAATGAACTTGGACAATTTGAAGACTGGAGTTCTCCAGGTGAGGGAGCTCCTTGTCCGAATCAGAGGAGGCGGACTCATGAACACGCTTTGGAGTAGTGGTAGAATCAGGAGGATGCCCAGGAGCGGTGGTGGACAAGTGCTTCAACTAAGGACCCTGATCTGAAAAAGCATCATTCCCTTCATCTTCCGAGCTTGAGGAATCTGAGTCTGTAGCAGGCGGCGGAGTACAAGGAGTCCATCTTTTGGATTTGGACTTTGTACTGTTATCCTTTTTCTTTTTTGCAGGGAGAGTGGGGCAAGAGCTCTGCAAATGCCTTGTTTGGTGACAGTGGCGGCATCGGAATGCAGTGTTCTCGTAGTCTAAGATCTGAGCCCAAACTAAGTCGCCCGCCTTGATGATGATCTGGTCAGGCAGTCCTTTGCTGAGGTCTACTTCCACACATATTCTAGCATGTGTGTATAGACCTTGAATTTCCCTGTCAAAATCAGCCGTTACAAAGCGGCCCAAGGTATTTCCCAGGTGTCGGTAAACAACCACATGCCATAGATGGATTGGTAAGTTGGGGAGTCTGATCCAGACAGGAGTCTTGGTGATGACTGCTGTATCTGGGTCAAAATCAGGAAACCAAGGGGTTAAGAAGAGCCTTGTTGTTCCCCAAAACCATGGACCTTCCTTGTAGGCCAGCTCATAATGCTTTGAGTGCTCAAACACTACTATAAAGAAACCCTTTGAACAAAATCTGACCTTGCATTTACTTGTCCAGTTTTCGTGGATCCATTCGTAGAGTTCCTTTGTACGCGGCCAAAGTCCATTAAATCTGTAGATGATGGCTTTTTCAGCAAAATTTTGAAGGTCTTCTTCGATATTTGGATGAGAGATCTCAACTGAGGGAGCATCATCCATCTTGTCAACCAAAAAAGGCTGAGGTTTGAGGGTTTCTGGTGGAGTGGGTTTCTGAGAGTGGACAGCATCTTTGTAAGAGTGAGAAGGGGCAGAAGAAGCCTGCCCAACAGCGCCTCCTCGCAGACGAAGGGTGAGCACAATAGAAGCATTTATGTAAATATTATAACCTGAGAGGGGAAGAAGGTCCTCAAGCTGCTTACCTTGGTAAAGAAGTCACTGGTGGATCGGGGGAATCCCAGTTCGGCGTTCCAGATTTATCTTGAGATTCTGCACCAGATCTGAAGAGGAAACCCAATGAAGAAGTGTATTCCCTGAGAGAAGAAGGATTTGGACTTGAAAAGAAGTAGGGGACCGCATTGGAACAGAAGCTTCACGCCGTATAAGGGCATTTTTGCAGGACTTGACATCCTCGTTGCTCTGCATAAGTAAGCCGAGTGGGTGGGGCTCGCCTCCCTTCCCGCCCCTGAGTCTGTTGTTAATGCATCCGGGGTTAGTGGCCAATGCCACCACCTGGTCTGCGAATGAAGTTGCCGCAGAGCCAAATATGGCGTTACCGCCTAGCCTCTCTGAGCTGAAGGCCTCCACGAAGAGGTAAGTAGAAGGGGATCCGAGCCATACTCCGCAGGGCGCTGCCTTCAGGATTTCTTTCGTTGAGCTGGGTAGCTCAGAATCGATGCCATCTCCAGTGCATTCACTCGCGAAGGAAAGGACGGCTGGGTCAGGTAAAACTTGCGCGGGATCTGCAAATTTGTTGCAGGTGGCGGCAAAGCCCAACAAAACCCTAGCTGCGTCCATGATCCGCTTCCTATTTTAGTTTTAACATTAACATGTGACTATATTATGATTTTTTGGTTACAAAGTATTCACATTAGTATAAAAACTATTCCATCGATATAATATTTCATTAATTCATACCCATCATATGAGAAAATATAACATCCCAAGAAAAATGCATAAATAGTAATCTTTTGTTGACCTCTTACGGAAAAATGAGGTTTTAAAATAGCATTGTGCAATTCATATGAATATTTTTTTTCCACCGTTTGGCAAAATCTCCACACTAGTTTTAACTTTTATCCCACAAACTATCTATATGGAAAATATAATTCATAATTACAACTATAAAAATGTTGATTGAAATTCATACATACATGGTTTTGCACATACTTATTTAGCTACTCGTTGATATAATTTTGAATCAAGTAATGGATGTTAAAATTAAAATGAAGAAAAAATATATTTTACAATCACAATAAACAAAGAAGAGATCCCTGAAGAGAAGTGATGCATAGTTGTTTAAATTATCGGCATTCTTTAGATTTATTATGCATCATTTTCATTAATTATTGGTTTATTTATGAAAGTATTCATAGGGCGTTTAAAATCCACATTTTTTTCTTTGTAGAATGTGAGTCGTGTCTTGAAATTATATTTATAGTCTTTTGATTATAATTTTTTTATATTTATAACCATAGAAAAAGTTCACAATGTGTCATTGAGTGGGTACATGAACTGATATGCAAGCCATAAAATTCAAACTAGGATTTGGATGGCAAAATAATTGATTCTATTAGACACTTCCCAATCGGTTATAACAAGAGACAACCCACCTAGTAGAATACCATAGGCCAAGAATGGTTTAAATCTATTTTAAGATTATAACCTATAAAATAATATTGATGTATGAAAACCATAAAAATAAAGAAAACAATAAGTTCATTTATAAAACATATATAAATGAGCACTTAGATCAACAATGTAAAAGTATTAACTTACATAGTTTTGCAACATTTCTCATTATTCAAAAGTTTCCTCACCCAAAATTTTAACTTATAGTTTCAAAGTTTTTTCACTTAGGGTTCCAGAGGAGAAATTGTGCCATTAATATATCCTAACCTCTTTTTCATAAATATTTCTGAGCCTCCTATTCTTACAAGATTTCAACTATGTGGTCCAAGGATTTTTAGATTATATTTTAGGGGGTGACATTTTCTTAAATTAAAAAGAAAAAAAACATAACTAACTTTTATAAAAATATTAACCCTTGGTCTGTAAATACTGCTATGAATATTTTGGCATATTTCATATTTCATGGAGGTTGAATTTCTAACATCCACCTAATAATTATTTATAATTAAACTAAGTGCATAGTGATCATTTTCTACTCCTATTAGTTGATTTTCCAAAAATGGTCTAGCATTCCTAGAAAAAGAGACTAAAAATAAACCATAGATGAATGTGATTATAAATGTAGATCTAGACTACGAAGGAAATCTAGTTCTAGAAAGAAAAATGGCTAGACCAAACCATGACATATATAAAAGAAAAATTCACATAGCCCCTGAATAAAATGAATTACAATTATAATTTATTTTAAATTTTTAAATCTTTCTATTTTATTACATTTCTTTCATTATTTTAATTAGTAAAAAATATATTTAAAGAATTACTATATATAATTTTTATTATTTCTTCATTTTTTTAAATAATCTTCTTCCAATAATTTTTACTTCATATTTATGTGATGAGATATCATTGCTCCCCCTCTATTTAACAATATTGGACATTAAAAACCTACCATATAAACCAAAATAGATATAAATATAAAAAAATAATACATTTATTTTCTTTATTCATTCTCTCCTCATCTTTCAATATATTCAAAAAAATATAATACTATAAAACACTTCACATAGAAATAAATTTAATGAAAACTGTATAATTATAGAGATTTTTTTTTGTTTTCTTTTGAAAATACTTTTCAATTTAGATATCAATTAAATATATTTTTATTTAATATTTTCTCCAATGAAATTGTTTTTTATAATTAAAAAATTATTTAATTAAAATAATAAAAAACAAAAATATAAATTTATTTTATGATTATAACTTATAAAATAATACTAAAGTATAAAAACTATAAAAAGAAAGAAAACAGTAAGCTGAGTTATAAAGTATATATAAATGAGCACTTAGATCAACGATGTAAAAGAACTAACTAGACATAATTTTGCAACATTTCTTATTATTCCCAAATTTCCTCACCTAAAATCTTAACTTATAGTCTCAAAGTTGTTTTCACTTACGGTTCCATAGGAGAAATTGTGCCATTAATATATTCTAGCCTCTTTTTCATAAATATTTGTGAGCCTCCTATGCTTAGAAGTTTTGGACTATGTGGTTCAAGGATTTTTAAATTATATTTTAAGTGGTTATTAAGGGATTTATTATTTTTGATATTCCATTTTACTAATTTAGTTTATAAATTAAATGATTGATAAAATAAGATGATGGCGATGATGGTTACCATCCATCTAGGCATCAATACATGTACCAAAACATTTAGTTTATGATATATTTCTTATTGTCCAAATTTAAAAAAAAAATTGTGAAAGTTAACTAAATTATAATTTCATTTTAGGTTTTTTTATTATGAATTATAAAAGGAATTAATATATGAGTTAAACATGTATGCATTTTGAAAACATGCAGAAATATTCTTAACCATGGAGATTCATAACTTGCAAATAGATTTTCTATCATGGGCCAATATCATGGTTTATCATATCCCATGGACAATATAACACTTGTTGATGTGACATTTTCTTAAATTAAAAAGAAAAAAACATAATTAACTTTTAGAAAAATACTAACCCTTGGTCTGTCAATACTACTATGAATATTTTGGCATATTTTATATTTCATGGATGTTGAATTTCTAACATTCACCTAATAATTATTTATAATTAAACTAAAATTATGAAAAACTGATTACACTCCTATCAACATAATTATGTTTTGTGAAAGGGTTGATACTATTGTCATATTTCTTTTTACTGTAATGCTTTATGTTAGTGGTTGGTATACCATTATATATTATTTTTAAAGGGTGAAGGTTGAAATGGAAATTCAATACTTAAATAGGATTTTTAAAATCATTGCAATGTGGATTCTAGTGATATGAGTTATGAGATCTTTAGTTCCTGTATTTTTCAAACAAAGTATTTGTAATTGAAGGATTTTAGGTTTTCCATTATTTAGGCATTTAGGATTTAAGTTAATTAATATTGGAAACTCATTATATATATATAGCAAGTATTCTATTGCTTTGTAACATTATTACAAAGTGCATAATGATCATTTTCTACTCTTAGTATTTGATTTTCTAAAAATGGTCTAGCATTCCTAGAAAAAGAGACTAAAAATTAGAAGAAAGTGATATACATCTAGATCTAGACAGAGACCTACCTACGAAAGAAATCTAGTTCTAGAAAGAACAATGGCTATACCAAACCATGACAAATATAAAATCAAAATTCACATAGGTCTTAAGAGCCTACCATGGAGGAAAATAGGCCTAAAATATCCACAGGTTTATTGACTATTGTAATTTATAGTAGTATATTTCATATCAAATAAAATAACATGAAATTAAAATGTTGAAGTGGAGCAATGCGAATTTTCTCCTCCAATGAAAAATGAAGCACCATGGAGAAATTCTTAGAAGATATTGGTGCTTCCACTAATATTTTACCTTCATGCTTCATAACTAGCCATGAAACAAAGGTGGTCAAGAAGTGGTTATAATTCACACATTTCTTATCATTCCTTTTCTTGA
The DNA here is from genome assembly GCA_034641835.2 of Pinus albicaulis. Lineage (NCBI taxonomy): Eukaryota > Viridiplantae > Streptophyta > Pinopsida > Pinales > Pinaceae > Pinus > Pinus albicaulis. The sequence goes on along the minus strand of CM076581.1, from coordinate 1,274,236,944 downwards.
AACATGAATTCTTGGTCATGATGATTTATATGAGTTAGTATAAATGTATCAAACAATGATGCTCAGTTCCTTAGTTCTACTACAATGAAGGACCATGATGAAATGCATCATCTCTTCCAAAATTTGGGCTTTCTTGAAAAGACCCCACAGACCATGAAAAATTTTCTCTATTGAATACACCTCAATATATAGACCCAATGAGGTGGAATGAGTGCATTAGTGGAGTGTGGTGGAGGCTTTCATTGAGAGGATATTTTCTCGTGTGGTGAAATCTTTGAGACATTGAGCCTAAAGGTCAAATGTATACTAGAACTAGAGAAATGTATTGAAATCCAAACCATAAAATCCACTAAGTCGTGGGGAAATTGGGAGGTGAAAAAAGGATATTGTCCCAAATACCCTCCATAATTCACCCACATTTGAAAATGCCATACAACATTATCATGAAGAGCACATGGGGTATCTAATTGATCTACCTCATGCCACACCAAATCCTCCGAGATGTCATTATTTTTTATGGTGGCTATCTTAGTTTCCTATGTATGACTCTACCTTGAATACCATGATACCTTATAATTACATAATAAAGGAGTGTTATGACCCTCCTATGGACTGGAAGTGTTGTAACGAATTCATTGTAAGAGGAAACATATAGACATTGAAATTTTGTATTACTCGCACATCTCAACTGGAGTGGTGGAGTTACCACCATTTGCAACATCACTTCAATGTTCTCATGCTACCCTACATGGAGTGGTGGAGTTACCACCATTTGTAGCATCACTTCGATGTTCTCATGCTACTCTACATGCAGAGGACCCATTATCCATTATATTAATCACTAAACCTTCTTGTTTATAAAAATATTTTATTATATTTATTTATTAATTAGCGTTTTTATTATTTAATCTCTTTTTTCTTTTCTGATTTTTTGGTTTAATTTGTATCTTTTATTCATCTTTTAATGTTATTTTTATTGTCAAGTACCACTAGGAAAACCGGTTGAGGATGATCCTCGTTAGCAAGGAGACCCAGGATGAAACCTCAAGGGGGGTGGTTGTGTCTTTTCCTAGGCGGAGGAGACATGCTAAAAATCGAGTCATACTCTTTCAGCTGGTGTGGCCGAAGTATGAACCCCGACTGAATTTGACGAATTACATACCACTAGGTCACATCTTCTCGAGCCAGATGTCAAGCCTATAGGATCACATATAACTTGAAAATAAAACAAAAAAAAATTTGTTTTTATTTTTTACAAGTTTGAACCCTTTTTAAACTCTCCTAATTTTTGGAAATCCTTTTTCATTTCCAAAGATGCACTTCAAAAATTATATTTTATAAAACTTTATTTCTTTTAACCTTTTCTTTTCTTATTTCCATTTTAACATTAACATGTGAGTATATTATGATGTGTTGGTTACAAAGTATTCACATTAGAATAAAAAATATTCCATCGATATAATATTTCATTAATCCATACCCGTCATATGAGAAAATATAAATCCCAACCAAAATGCATAAATAGGAATCTTTTGTTGACCTCTTTGGAAAAAATGAGGTTTTAAAATAGCATTGTGCAATTCATATGAAAATGGTTTTTCCACCATTTGGAAAAATCTCGACACTAATTTTAATTTTTATCCCACAAACTATCTATATGGAAAATTGAATTCATAATTACAACTATAAAAATGTTGATGGAAAGTCATACCTACATGGTTTTGCACATATTTATTTAGTTACTCCTTGATATATTTTTGAATAAAGTAATGGATGTTAAAATGTAAATGAAGAAGAAAAAATATATTTTACAATCCAAATAAAAAAAAAAAGAGATCCCTAAGGAGAAATGATGCATAGTTGTCTCAATTATAGGCATTATTTAGATTTATTATGCATTATTTTCATTAATGATTGTTTTATTTAAGAAAGTCTTCATAGGGCCTTTAAAATCCACATTAGTTTCTTTGTAGAATCTCATTCGTGTCTTCAAATTATATTTACAGTCTTTTGATTATAATTTTTTTGTATTTATACCCATAGAAAAAGTTCACAATGTGTCCTTGAATGCATCCATGAAATTATATGCAACTTACCATAAAATACAAACTAGGACTTGGATGGAAAAATAATTTATTCTATTAGACACCTCCCAATGGGTTATAACGAGAGACAACCCACCTAGTAGGATACCATAGGACAAAAATGGTTTAAATCTATTTTAGGATTACAACCTATAAAATAATATTAAAGTATAAAAAGTATAAAAATAAAGAAAACAATAAGTTGATTTATAAAGCATATATAAATGAGCACTTAGATCAACAATGTAAAAGTATTCTTACATAGTTTTGCAACATTTCTCATTATTGCCAAGTTTCCTCACCTAAAGTTTTAACTTATAGTTTCAAAGTTTTTTCACTTAGGGCTCCATAGGAGAAATTGTGCCATTAATATATCCTAGCCTCTTTCTCATAAATATTTCTGAGCCTCCTACTCTTACAAGTTTTCGACTATGTGGTCCGAGGATTTTTAAATTATATTTTACGTGGTTATTAGGTCATTTATTATTTTGATATTCTATTTTACTAATTTAGTTTATATATTAAATGGTTGATAAAATAAGATGATGATGATGATGATGATCATGGTTACCATGGATCTAGGCATCAATACATGTATGCATTTTGAAAATATGCAGAAATATTCTAAACCATGGAGATTCATAACATGAAAATACATTTTCTTGCAATACCATGGGCCAGTACCATGGTTTATCATACCCCATGCACAATATAACACTTTTTGATGTGACATTTTCTTACTGTTAAAAAAAAACATAACTAGATTTTAGAAAAATATTAACCCTTAGTCTATAAATACTACTATGAATATTTTGGCATATTTCTTATTTCATAGAGATTGAATCTCTAACATCCACCTAATAATTATTTATAATTAAAATAAAATTATAGAAAACCTATTACACTCCTATCAGCATAATTATGTTTTGTGAAAGGGCTGAAAACATTGTCATATTTTTCTTTACTGTAATTCTTTATGTTAGTGGTTGGTATACCATTATATATTATTTTCAAAGGGTGAAGATTCAAATGGAAATTCAATACTTAAATAGGATGTTTCAAATTATTGCAATGGGGATTCTAGTGATATGAGTTATGAGATCTTTAGTTCATGTATTTTTCAAACAAGCTATTTGTAAATAAACAATTTTAGTCTCAGAATTATTTAGGCATTTAGGGTTTAACTTAAATAATATAGGAAACTCATTAAAAATTATATATATATTTTGTTAGCGAGTTCTCTATTTCTTTCTAATATTATTGCAAAGTGCATAATGATCATTTTCTACTCCTATGAGTTGATTTTCCAAAAATCGTCTAGCATTCCTAACAAAAGATACTAAAAATAAACCATAGAAGAAAGAGATTATACATGTATATCTAGATAGACACCTACCTACGAAGGAAATATAGTTCTAGAAAGAACAATACTTAGACCAAACCATGAAAAATATAAAAGAAAAATTCGCATAGCTCTTGAGAGCCTACCATGAAGGAAAATAGGCTTAAAATATCCATAGGTTTATTGACTATTCTAATTTAGACTAATAGATTTCATATCAAATAAAATAACATAAAATTCAAACGTCGAAGTGGAGCAATGTGAATTTTCTCCTCCAATGAAAAATGAAGCACCATGGAGAAATTCTTGTAAGATATTCATGCTTCCACAAATATTTTACCTTCATGCTTCATAACTCGCCATGAAACAAAGGTGGTCAAGATGTGGCTATAATTCTAAGTAATATCTAGGAATTCAAACATTTCTTATCCTTTATTTTCTCGTGACATGAATTCTTGGGCCATGAAGATTTATATGAGCTAGTATAAATATATCAAACAATGATGCTTGGTTTCCTTATTTCTACTACAATGAAGGACCATGATGAAATACATCATTTCTCCCATAATACCATTTCTCCCATTTTTATGTATACCCGTGGACAAAATCCATAATGCATCCCTAAATGGCTCCAAGAAGCTTGCTGCAAATCACCATTAAATTCAAACTATGACTTGGATAGGAAAATATTTTATCCCATTAAATACTTGGTAATGGATCGCAAGTAGGAGCGAACCCCTCGTGGGATTACATAGGCTAGAAAATGAATTATTTTAAAAACTTTATATCTAGATTTATTTTAGTAATACCAATGCAAATTTTGCATAAGTGGGTGAATTTTTCAAAGCAATATCTCAAGTTATTGTGAGTAGCGTGCTCACATAGGCATTGGAAAAACATAGTTTCCAATGCTTATGGGACTCATTTATACTAGTCATTTTGGTGTTTATCTCCTTAGAAAATATTCATAGTATGTCCTTGAATCACTTAAGGAAGAGAGCTACAACTCGCCATTGAATTAAACTCAAGAATTGGGTGGTAAAACCATAAAATTCATTGGACTCTAGCATCAATTTACAACTAGTGGAACTCCCTACCTAGGATTTTTAGAACTAGTTTTTTGTTCCAAAATGACCAATGTAAATTTCGCATAAGGCAATATATTTTGTAAAACATTGTCTCAAGAGATTGTGGGTAGTGTCATAACATGTGGTCTATAAAAACACACGTTCCAATGCTTATAGAACTCATTTTTACTACTCGAGTTGGTTTTTATACCCCTACACTAAATTCATTATATGTCAATGAATGTCTTTCAGAATAAAGATATGACTGGCCATCAAATTATAGCAAAAATATTAAATGTGTGAATAGTTAATTCCATGGAAATCATTGTACTAAGTTAAAACTAGTCACACCACCCTCCTAGCACTCCATAGGTAAAAAAATATTAATTTGAGAATATTAAAATCTAAGGTTCCTCTTAGTAAAGGCTAATGAAAATTTTACACAAGGGGTTTATTTTTTGCATACACAACAATAAGTGATTTTCGTTAGTGTGCGCACTTGTGCCTTGGCCAAACATATGTGTTTGATATTATGGAAATATGTTTTCTTTCTATTTGGTTTTTATAATCCCATAAAATATTCACAATATGTCTGTTAATGCCTCTAGTAAGGAAGTCACAAATTTCCATAAAATTCAAACTCGAACCTAGATGGAAAAATCATTTATAATGTTGGACTCCAACTAGTGGTATTAGATTTGGTTTTATTTAGTCGAACTTAACTGCTCAAGGGTAGATCCCAAACTATGATGGTTGGTTTGAGGATCATTTCAATTGCACACTATTACTTGTTTAACTATATTGTATTATTTTGGTTTTCAAGGGAAATGATGGAAGTGGTGTAAAGAAACAAAAATAGGGTGAAAACCACAATTATGGGTGAATATATAAGGGAAAAAATAATTGGTAAAAAATTATGACCACAAAACTTGGAAACATATAGTATCATCTAGGTTTTGAGGACTAGACATGGGATGGAGGTGGTTTGGGAGAGAGGTGTAAATAGAGAGAGAGAAGGTGGTGATGGGAGACAGGGGTGCAAATATTGGGGAGAGAATTAATGTCAAGAAAGAGAGCATGGATTCTAGAATGCATGGAGTCTTGCCATTTTCAACCACATGTGAAAATGGAGAGGAAGGAGGGTAGGTGGATGTTAGTCTCAGAAACATCAATATGTTTTTATTAGGAGTGCATGAACACTTATACCAATAATTAGCACATTTTTTTCAATGCCAAGTTTCTGTTTATGGAAGTAGATCTTCAATGCTAGATTTGATTCAACACACATTCTAGAAGGAGATCCGAAATTATGATGGTTGGTTTGAGGATCATTTCAATTGCACACTATTACTTGTTTAACTATATTATATTATTTTGGTTTTCAAGGAAAATGATGGAAGTGATGCAAAGAAACAAAAATATGGTGAAGATCACAATTATGGGTGAATATATCATGGAAAAAATAATTGATAAAAAATTATGACCACAAAACTCGGAAAGATAGTGCTTAAATAGGAATTATAGGGCATAATGAAAAAAAATCATTTCGAAAAAGGTAAGGCATTAGTCATAAAAAATATTCCATTCATTAATTTAATTATGTCCTTTCTTTGAGTAAATTTCTTATGGATAAGCATTATTATGTCTAGGATAACCTACTCTTAGAGGACCACTAATAGTGGCGGGGGGGGGGGGCGGGGTAATGGAGAGAGAGATAAGAGTTATTAGACATAAGTGGGTGTAGAGATAGGGGAGAAGTAATTTCACAAATTATTTAACATTCCACAATTTATATGGTATTTCCAATGTCCTCCAAATGTGAAGAGGTATATGGAGGAAGGTAGGTACACACTAGGAAGGATATATAACAATATCCCAATTAAGATAATTGTACGTTGAATTTTTGAATGGTGCACGCACTCAAATAACTACATGGGTATTTTCTATTGTATTTTTCCATGTTATTTTCTTAAAAAGGTCATGGAACATTCCATTTAATCTTGAAAATTGTTAAATTTTAAAATTTCCCTCATTCAATGAAGATCTAGGAAGATCAAGTTAAGGAGGACAAATATTCAAAATATCGGACTAGTTCAATAGGGTGAAAAGAATAGCTGAGATTTCTAATCTCTTGTACTTATTGTTTTAATAACTTTATAAAATTATTTATGTTAGGAAATTATTTATAGGAAATGTTGGGTTAGAGGTATTTTTAGTTTGATGAAGTGTGTGAGAGGAGTGTGCAATATGTGAGGAACATTGTGCAAAAAATTTGAAGCAGTTTGCAAAAGTTTCAAAAGGTAGCAGATGTGTGTTCAAGTCAACGTCTTATGCAAAGAGAAAGGAGATAGAGTAAGTAATGATTGAAGATCATTGAGTGTAATTTTGATACTTTTTTATTCATCATAATGTTGTTTTTTATGCATAATTTATTCTTGGAAAAAATATTATATTGCAAGTAGAACTTACATGTGTTTTTGAGCTGTGAAGTTCTCCTTGGAGTTTCATCTGAAAATCAATGAAAGGATGTATTTGATATTTTGAGAATATTGGTGCCTTTCTTAAGTAGTGGATGAAAAAGAAAGGGGTAGTTTCTCCTTCCTGGTGGTGGTCATCGAAATGATATTTAAGGAGTTGTAACTCCATCCAATTGTGGTTGAGTGAGACTTATTGGGAGAGGTGTCTTCTAGTAGGTACTGACTTGTGACTTGATGTGAGTATATACTTCCTAGCTAGTGGTGGCTAGGACTACTGTTCAAAGGGGTATCATCTCTTAGACTGTGGAGGCCAACTAAAAATATAATGATTTGATCTATTAATGAGAAGAGAATGAGAATAAATAGAACAACAACATGTGGTGTTTTTCCCTTGGGGGTTTCTACCTAAATTCATTGGTGTCCCATGTGTTTATTAGTTTTGTGTGGTTTTGTGTTTTGTTTTGATGTTTTTACCTCTCCCCACGTGCTATAGATGATAAATTTTAAATCAAATAATTAATTACAAAATAATTGTAAGAGATCCATCACTACTGATTCACTGCCCCACTCATTATTTACCTACATTTCAAACTATTCATATTAGATTTGGTTCTATTTAGGTGAAAAGCTATATCTCAAGTTATTGTGAATAGTGTGATCACATAGGCATTGGATAAACATAGTTTCTAATGCTTATGGGACTCATTTATACTAGTCAGTTTGGTATTTATCTCCTTAGAAGATATTCATAGTATGTCCTTGAATCACTTAAGGAAGAGAGGTACAATTTTCCATTGAATTAAACTCAAGAATTAGGTGGTAAAACTATAAAATTCATTGGACTCTAGCATTTATTTACAACTAGTGGAACTCCCCACCTAGGATTTTTAGAACTAGTGTTTTGGTCCAAAATGACCAATGTAAATTTCGCATAAGACAATATATTTTGTAAAACATTGTCTCAAGAGATTGTGGGTAGTGTAATAAAATGTGGTCTAGAAAAACACACTTTCCAATGCTTATAGAACTCATTTTTTCTACTCGATTTGGTTTTTATACCCCTATATGAAATTCACCATATGTCAGTGAATGGATTTAAGAATACAGATATCACTCGCCATCAAGTTCTAAAAAAAATATTAAATGGGTGAACGGTTAATTCCATTGGAACCATTGTACTAATTTAAAACTAGTCACACCACCCTCCTAGCACTCCATAGGTAAAAAAATATTAATTTGGGGATATTGAAATCTAAGGTTCCTCCTAGTAAAGGCTAATGCAAATTTTACAAAAGTGGCTTATTTTTTGCAAAAACAAGAATAAGTGATTTTTGTTAGTGTGCAGACTTGTGCCTTGGCCAAACATATGTGTTTGATATTATGGAAATAAGTTCTCTCTCTATTTTTTTTTATAATCCCATACAAGGTTCACAATATGTCTATTAATGCCTCTAGTAAGGAAGTCACAAATTTCCCTAAAATTCAAACTGGAACCTAGATGGGCAAATCATCTATAATGTTGGACTCCTAGCACTAGGCTACAGTTAGGGAAAACGCCCTCCTAGGATTCTATATTCTAGAAAATTATTTATTTGAGGATATTGAAACCTAAGGTTTTTTTTAGTAAATAACAATGCAAGTGTTACACAAGGGGGTGGAAAAGGTGAGGAACAAGTTTTAATAAATTTTTCATTGCTTACTCTAATTATATTATTTTAACAAGGGAATTCCTTATGGATAAACAGTCCTATGTATAGGATCATCTAGGTTTTGAGGACTAGACATGGGATGGATGGGGTTAGGGAGAGATGAGGAAATAGAGAGAGAGGAGGGTGTGATGGGAGACAAGGATGCAGAGAGTGGGGAGAGAAGTAATGTAAAAAAAAAAGTGCATTAATTATAGAATGCATGGAGTCCTGCCATGTTCAACCACATGTGAAAATGGAGAGGAAGGAAGGTAGGTTGATGTTAGTATAAGAAACATCAATATGTTTTTATTAGGAATGCATGAACACTTGTACCAATAATTAGCACATGTTTTTCAATGCTAATTTTTTGTTTATTGAAGTAGATCTTCAATGCTAGATTTGATTCAACACACATTCTAGAATGAGATCCTAAATTATGATGGTTGGTTTTAGGATCATTTGAATTGTACATTATCAATTGTTTAACTATATTGGATTATTTTGGTTTTCAAGAGAAATGATGGAATTGGTGTAAAGAAACAAAAATAGGGTGAAAATCATAATTATGGGTGAAGATATCATGGAAAAAATAATTGGTAAAAAATTATGACCACAAAACTTTAAAAGATATTGCTTAAATAGGAATTATAGGGCATAATGAAAATAAAATCAATTCAAAAAGCTAAGGTATTAATCACAAAAAATATTCCATTCATTAATTTAATTACGTTCCCTTATTTAGGAAATTTATTATGGGTAAGCATTATTATGTCTAGGATAACCTGGTCTTAGAGGACCACTAAGTAATTTCACAAATTCTTTTACATTCCACAATTTGTATGGTATTTCCAAGTTCCTCCACATGTGAAAATGTAGATGGAGGAAGGTAGTTAGGCACTAATCTCAAGAAGGGATGTGTTTTTTTTTAGAAAATAATGTATGTTTTTGTAATCATTAAGGCATGTTTTTTAATGCTAAGTTTTGTTCGTTTGCATGTAGAAACTCAATGATAATTTATATGAAAAATCACTATAGACAGAGATACTAAATTAGGAAATTAACTTTTAGGGTCATTTTAATTACACCATATTATTTGGTGAACAATATTTGATTATTTCGGTCTTTAAGGGAAATGATGGGATTGGTTCGAAGTAATGAAGATTTGTTGAAATCAATAATTTTGACTTAATTAACCATTGAATACATAATTAGTAACAAAATGGTGACTGAGGATTTTGAAAATATGATGATGACGTAGGAATTATATAACATAATGAACAAGAATTTCATGTGAGGAAAGGTAAGGTATTAAATTTTACAAATATGTAATTGATTTATCTAATTATAGTTTTTTAATAAGGATATTTCTTATGGATAAAACTTCCTATGTCTAGGATAATCTAAGTTTCAAGTATGACCTATGGGGGGAGAGAGAGAGAGAGAGAGAGAGAGAGGAGATAATGAAGAGAAGAAGTATAGAGAGAGGAGGGAAGTGTTGTCATAAAATAATGCACATGTCCCAAAAAGTATCTATGGTACTAAAAAGAACCACCACACATGTAAAGGTGAACCAGGAAGGTATTTGAATTTTAGGCTCAGGAAAACTTGCGTGTTTCTTAAAATATGCACATGATTTTTTAGGGAACACATCCACATTGCTACCAATCATTAACATGTATTTTTCATGTTGTCTAAAATGAAGAGAAAATTATCATAGGTGTATAAAAAATAAGATGTGCTAGGAGCACATGTGACTTACTAAGCATGATGCATCATGGACGTGTGAACATTTCCATGAACACGTGCATATTTCTAATAATACGTGTCCACTGCTAGGATATTCTTACTCGACATCCTAGTTGGTGTCCTGTTCGGTGATCTGAAGCGTTCCAATATTTTGTGCACTAGAAGGCATGCACGTTATTAGGAACACTGATGAATTCATGTGCACAAACAATCCTACTAGCCCCATTTCCAATTTTTATATCATCATTATTATTGTAGCATCCTTTTCAGAGAGAGAGAGAGAGAGAGAGAGAGAGAGAGAGAGAGAGAGAGAGAGAGAGAGATTCATCCCATGAATTCACCATATTTTGTTTCAAATTAACCCAAATTTCAGGGAATCAAGCCCTAGTGATCACAAATTTTCTCCCAAAAAAATTATATATATATATATATATATATATAGATATATATATATATATATATATATATATATATATATATATCATCATTACACCCTCATATGCCTAGAATTCACCTTAATCTCATGAAATGAAGCTCTAGTGATGATGATTTTACCCAATTTTATGTATTTATTACATACTTGATGTATATTATATTATCCAAAAGAATCCTAGGAAGAAGGAAAAGGAATAAGTAACACACTATGGAATTTTGTTAAAATATATAAGGTTACTAGAAAGGATTAATATACCTAATATGCCTAAATCTATGCCTAAATGAAGATAATTATACATTGAATTTTAGAATTGTGCGCTCACTCAGCTAACTAAATGGGTATTTTCTATTGTATTTTTGCACGTTATTTTCTTAAAAAAGTCATGCAATATTACACTTGATCTTGAAAATTTTTAAATTTTAAAAATTCCCTCACTCAATGAAGACCTAGTAAGATCAAGTTAAGGATGACAAATTTTAAAAATATCAGACTAGTTCAATAGTGTGAAAAGAGTTGTTGAGCTTTCTACTCTTTTGAACTTATTGTTTTAATCACTTTAGAAAATTATTTATGTTAGGAAATTATTTATAGGAAAGGTTGGGTTAGATGTATTTTGAGTTTGATGAAGTGTGTGAGAGGAGTGTGCAATATGTGAGGAACATTGTGCCGAAAATTTGAAGCAGTTTGCAAAAGTTGCAAAAGGTAGCAGATGTGTGTTCAAGTCAAAATATTATGCAAAGAGAAAGGAGATAGAGTGAGTAATGACTGAAGATCATTGGGTGTATTTCTGCTACTATTGCATTCATTAGGATGTTATTTTTTATGCATAATTAATTCTTGGAAAAAATATTATAATCGAAAGAGTACTTACATGTGTTCTTGAGCTATGAAGTTCTCTTTGAGTTTCGTCTCAAAATGAATGAAAGCATGTCTTTGATAGTTTGAGTAGGTTGGTGCCTTTCTTATGTAGTGGATGAAAAATAAAGGGGTAGTTTCTCCTTCCTGGTGGTGGTCATCGAAATGATATTTAAGGAGTGGTAGCTCCATCCAGTGGTGGTTGGGTGAGACTTATTGGGAGTGGTGTCTTCTAGCAGGAAGTGACTTGCAACATCATGTGAGTATATACTTCCTAGCTAGTGGTGGCTAGGGCTACTATTCAAAGGGGTATCATCTCCTAGATTGTGGAGGCCAACTAAAAAATGTAATGATTTGATTTATTAATGACAAAAGAATGAGAATAAATAGAACAACAACATGTGGCTTTTGTCCCTTCGAGTTTTCCACCTAAAATCATTGGTGTCCCATGTGTTTATTATTTTTGTGCGGTTTTGTGTTGTGTTTTGATCTTTTTACCTCTCCCCACATGCTATAGATGATAAAATTTTAATTAAATAATTATTTAGAAAATAATTGTAACAGATCCATCACTACTGATTCACCCCCCCCCCCCCGGTTCAATATTTATCTATATTTCCAACTAGTGGTATTAGATTTGGTTCTATTTAGTGAAACTTAACTGCTCAAGGGTAGGTCACATAACTATGACTAATAATAGGAAGAATGTGTCTCAAAAATTGAAGGGTAGAAAATAAGAAATAAAAACTTCATATCGAGAAACTCCCCTCTTTTTGCTAGTCAACGAGGCTAATGACAACCATGCAGGTATACCATGTAATACATTCTTCTTAAATTTTAGATTTGATGGCCATTATACATATGTATTCCGATTTCCTCATACTAAAAGTGATGATAAAATACATGAGATTATTGATACGGAGGATGATAATAAATTGTTTGAAATTGATTCTCCAAGAACAAAGGTCGATGATCATCTAATAGAGGAATTATGTTAAAAAATTTATGAAGGTGACAAGCAAAGAAAAAAAAGGTTACCCTTGAAGCTGAGATTAAAATGATCACACGTGAGAATAATATTATCAAAAACTATTAGAATTATTTTATGAAAAAGAGTGTGTCTACAAAGAATAAATAATTAATTTAAAAAATTGGGTTAAAGAAGCATGCAAAGTCAAGTATGTATTGATAAATCATCTTAAAGAAATAATCTATTATTGTGAAACTTTGGAAGCTTAGGAAGAATATGCAAGAGAAGAATTGGAATGGACTAGATCTAGTGCTTAAGAAAATAAAAAAATGTTGGAGCAGCTAGTAGCAACATAAAAAAGGAGAGTCAGCTGCAAGAGTACAAACGAAGAAATAAGAAAGAGAATGAGACATGAAAGGTACATTCACCAAGAAAAATGATTTCTCCCATTATGATAAACTTAAAGTGATTCGTCTATCAAAAACTTGGACATATAGTAGAAAATTGCAAAAGTAAAGAGATCAAGTCCACTCAACAAAAGAACAACAAATAGAGAAGAAACCACAAGAGAGCATTGAAGAAATATTTCCCTTATCATGAAGATAATAAATATAATGGTATAATATTTCCTTTCATAGATATTGTTTCTTATGGAACGATTTTTTCCATAAGGATATTCGTAGGAGGACCTATGTGAAGAAGATGAGATTCTAGTCTTAGCCTTTGTTTGTTGGTCACATAAGGCATTATCTGCATGACAACATTGGCCATAAGGACAAATATTTAAAAAATCCCATGTTTTAGAATCAATCAATTCAAAGATAGAATATCATGCAAGGGAATCCATGCAAGAAGAAATAAAGCGATGCACATGTCAAAGTTCGACCCATCAAATTCTAGAGGAAAAAGGCGTAGCAATAGACACCCACCAAAAGTTGCGGTTTGCATGGTCTCAGGGGGGACATATGGTTGCATATTGAATTGGGTGTAGACCACTAGAGGTATAGCCATATCTGAGATATTGTATGAAGACAAATATGCATGTTAGGAAGGTGATGCATGAGCTGAGGGGGGGATACATAAGCTTTGAAGTATTGTTTTTTATTTCAAATTTTATCCTTATTTCGGTTTATCATTAGCTACATCAGCCACATATATTTGTTGATATTTTTGGAGTATTTGTATGTTTATTATTATGATATTTTTGAGGACATGAAAATCATGCATTGGACATTGTGTGTATGGTAAAGGATATAATTTAGTAGAATTGTTATGTTCCTCTACATGTTTGTTGGAAGAAAATTTATATTGCAAATTTTTAATGATTGATATATATGGTGAGAGATTATGACCAGGTTGTCGGAGTTTGTTTTCATGTCATGATTTATATTAGTTTGGTTTGTTGAAGATCATTCCTTTTGTTTCTAATTATATTCTACAATGATTTATGGTACTAATGGTGAATTTTCTCAAAGTTTTGTGATCACGATTTAGAGCATGAACTCTTCATACATAGAGTTTTCAAGGACTGAAGGAATATCACACATTCAGGGGGAGCATTCATGCTTCTAATGGACTACCATATTGTTGCCATTATGTTCACTCTTAAGGAGATAACCAAGCACTTATTTTTTCATATGCACTTGCTCTATATTATTGAATAAGGATTTCTTGTTGCTACCACATGATTGCTCTAGTTCATATTTTTATGTTAGGATGTGTTAGTATGCTTGCATGGGAAATTTAGTATGTTTCTAGTGCTCATATTTATATATCACATTAATTTCATTTTTATCATGCATGTGATATTGTTATGGAGATCAAATGATGTTGCATTGGAGTTAGCACATCTGGAGTGTGCATATTTCTACTCATGGTATATATATATATCTCGATGTATGATGCACGCCACTATTGGGGAATTGGGAATTTATATGATTTAGTTGTGATGATATTATGAGTTAGAGAGAGTTGTATTAGAGAGTTTTTTGTGGCTTTTAGTATTTATATGCATGGAGCGAGTCTGATGTGGCATGATTTTTCTAAGAGCATGTAGTTTTCACCTACGATGTTTTGGTTTGAGGGATTGACATGCATCTATTGCTTGGGATTTTGATCTCATTATAAGAGTGGAGAGTGTGTTGACCCTGATAGTGAGAGTTCAAAATATATTATGAGTTCATGAGTTGTTGGCGGTGCTTCATTGAAAAATATTATGTTTTTGTTGCTATTATATATATATATATATAAACATATACATAATTTATTTTACAATGCTTCTTTGATGTGTTATTTTTTGTTAGTGCTATAGAGTTGGTGCTCTAGAAGTATGCTTCTATGTGGTTCATTCTAATGATGATATAGCGCTTTCATCAAAGAGGAGGAGTTATATTCTACTATCATTGTGTCATGATATTTGTGTTGCTACTACCAATTTATATTACCATGTTGTTATTAGATTTAGTTAGGATCATGCTTACTTTAGATTGATCATGGATTGGGTTTGTTGAGAAAGTTGAGAGAATCTCTCAACTTCTCTCTCTAAGATTAGTATGAGTTCAACTATATATTTGATGTATCTAATTAATGCAATATAGAAATTATTATTGTGTGAATTGTTGTGCTTTTTTGCTCTCTTCAATTGTTAATATGGTATCAGAGCCAAGCTGAGTTTAATCCCTCACGGGAGTGCTCAGAAAGATGAGAAGAAAATTGTGAGAGAGTAGATTACTATGTGGGTTTTTGTGTGGGTTTTTGTATGTATTGTGTACGTATCTGACATTGCAGTGCTTGTGCAGGATGAAATTAATGATTTTGTGGCATTTGTTATGAATTAAATCCTCACGCTGGTTCGTTGTGAGGTAGCACACGCAGAAAAAGGACAGACAAATACATGAGCTGCAGCTTATGAAGTCTCTCGTGACTGCGATCTCTCGTGACTGCGATGAGCTGCTCGTTTCCAGCGCTCTGTGAATGTGTATTCGCTGAGGTCAGTGAATCTGTGCGCACAAGATCTATCCTCAATCCATTCAGCGGTTGCACCGAATTTAACGGATGCAGGCAATTCATCGAATCAAATAAGCTGAAAACAAAACTGCGCTGAAATACAACAGATTTCTGAGTTTCTTATTTCGCTCACCAAACAGAGTCCTCGGCGTTTTTACAGAGAAAGAATTTTTAATGTGAAAATGGCAGATAAAGCAATTAGTGGAACGCTGGAAGTAGTGCTGGGCAATTTCGTAATTTCGTTCAGTGGAGCTGTACTGTAATTTTAATATTTCAACCTTATCAAAAGGGAAAGGGAGTGCAGACAATGAGCAATGACCGCACATTATTCATTGAGTATGCATGACATGTGCGTTTGGTTTGGTTTGCCGAGCTCATGAAGGACCATCTCTCATCACCGTGGAGAAGTTTAGCTATGGCAGAGGCGCTCTCATGTCCACAAAGTCTGGTCCTCCTGGAAAAACCATGGGATTTAACACCTGGTCTGCCCTGCTTTCAATTCCCTGCGCTTCCGTTGGGTTTGGCTTCATTTTCATCTATGGGCGCCGAGTCGTTCTCCGGTATGGTTGCAGAGTTTGTGCATGTGGATAATTTATTTCGGTGGGAGAATACGGCGAAGTCGGAAATTTCATTAACAGTGGCATGAAAAGATTGCATAGTCCAGTATAGGGGATTCGGCCAAGTCGCCAAAGTTCTGGACATAGCTTCATTTCAGCCTCAAGGCAAAGCTGAATTTCTTTTGTGGTCTCAACCGATGCCCAAAACCTGGGAAGCTGCAAATTTATTTGCAAAAGACGGAGGCAGCAACGGAGCATGAATTAATTCGTGTGTCCACGGCTCTGTTGTGAAAGAAAATCCGCTTTGAAGTCCGTGAAAGAAAATCCGCTTTGAAGTCCGTCGTTAATAGAATAGTTATTAAGTTTGCTAATTTTGAGTGTGTGAAATATAGTGTGGAGTGCCTTATATTTATTGCTATAAGAGTTGTGTAGAAGAGAACCAATTATTGAACAAATGAGCATTATTTAAATTAGTCGTTTTTGACGTCCTACAGGGACGAGAGAACAATTGGCTAATCTAATTGTGTGAATTTGTTATATGCTGATCTTGTTGTGCTACGGGCCAAGGAGCATCAGTTACAGGTTAGCAGGTCAAGTTGTTAGATTAGCTCTTGAACACATTCAGTATTCAGACCATTTGCGTAGCCACTGATGGAGAGCCGAAAGCGAAATCGGATGGTGATTGGTCCATAGGATGGTTCATCACTTGTCAGCTCTATCGCGGAAGCCCCGACGAGCCGAGTTGTCAATACTGTTGATCTTGCAACAGTTCATTATTGCTGGTCAGAAACAATGTATTTTAAATGGGTTGAATGGTAGCTCGAAAATGGTGGAGAAAAGAGCGTTTCCTATGAGATCTCAGAATGGGTACACATGTTAATGAAGACCAGATCAGACAAAGACACAAAAAGTTTAAAGTGTTGTAATTGTGATTAATTATATGTTTTGTAAAGTAAGCATTAAGGGAGGGTATTAGATTTAGTTAGGATCATGCTTACTTTAGATTGATCATGGATTGGGTTTGTTGAGAAAGTTGAGAGAATCTCTCAACTTCTCTCTCTAAGATTAGTATGAGTTCAACTATATATTTGATGTATCTAATTAATGCAATATAGAAATTATTATTGTGTGAATTGTTGTGCTTTTTTGCTCTCTTCAATTGTTAATAGTTGTCGATGTCCGTGCGAAATATAGTGGTTATCTTGTGATCTTTCCATGACTATGCTATAGAGAGATTATTGGTTTTGTTGATTGTTATTTAACATGTTTATAATTAGTTGTATTTTTTGCTATATTTGATGGCTTGTGAGAATTTTAGATGTCTTCGAGAGCCTTCATTGACATCTCATTTATGTTACAGTTTATGTTTCATATTATGGTTGAGGTGTTGAAAGTAGCTATCTCTTATAATGTGCTATGTATTGTGATTTTATTGTTGCTACTATGTACGTAGACAACATATTACTGCCCATAAATGGAATGTACATGCACTATATCATTGAATTGGGAATGCAATGAAGAGATAAATCTTGTGTGCATTTTAGTAGCTTTAATGTCTCTCATTTCCAATTTTTTTTTTTTTTTTATTGTGATTCTTTTATTTATCCTATGACAATCTATTTTACACCATTAAGTCATTATCGCAATCTGACGAATCTCTGACATCCATGCTACCATCATTAAATTGTCATACCTATGATAAATTCTTTGGACCATAATGTTTTAATTACATTTATGAACATTTTCTTTACCAACCATATATATATATATATTTATGAAATTATATATACACATATTTCCCTTACTAGTCATATATTTATTCCTTATACTAGAAGAATTACTTTCATGGTCAACTACCTTATGTTCTAGTATATATTTCTTTTTATATCAGTATATGCATATACATGCAAGTCCTTAACTAAAGTATATATATATATATATATATATATATATATATATATTATTTTTACAACCAAATGTACTTTATATTGAATCCACATGTTACCAAAAAGTTTCTTTAACAACGTACTTTACCATCCCATCAATACCTATATATGATTTCTACTTTATGAACTAACGTCCTAAGGGTTTTTTCCTAGTTAATATTATTAACTCCCATGAAGTGATACATTATCTTCTCAACGTCATTTATTGTCCCCAATTGAGTTATTTAAGATAATTAACACGATCCTCATTAAGGTTTTACCATTTCCACGTCACCGTAATTCTAGGACCTTACATCGACTTGACACCATTTAAAATTTCACCTAACTTTACTCTACCCTTTTGATATGAATTTAAGGAAGTCAGTTGACGACACCATTTCTCGAGCCCCATGAAATGCTTAAAGAGACATGGTCATTACTCCTCGTCCAAAATATTTAATTTTCTCGTCCCTGATGAAATTTCTTTAGTACCATTTCACATGACGGTTACAGCTTGACATTTCGACCTCGTGATCCAAGTACGATTCTCAAGTTCTTAATAATCCGACACTTTTATGGCTAAGAAATGTTAGGGTTTTAGAATGTTTTATGAGTTAAAAGGTTACTTCTCGGCAATTTCTCTTATTTCCATTTTCTGCCGTGAAGACTAACTCTCTTTTTCTGGTCAAGCAAGTTAGGAGGAATTTCTTGGCTGTATGGCTGGGACTAACAACCCACAGAATTCAGCCATGATGGGAAACTACCAACGAAAGGTATGGCTTTGGCTGCGTTGATCTTTATTTCTGTTAACCCTGCATAAATGCTATTTCTATTAACGTTGTATATATACTACTTCTGTTAGTGGCGAGAAATAACATTTCAAGGTCGTTAGTGTATTTATGAGTTCGTATTGTTCTCTTTTTCTAAATTTAGAGACTTACTTTCTCACCTTGAACTTCATTATCCAAGCTCTGCTTTTGGAAGGTTAACTTGAAAGATTTCAATAATGGGGGTTTTTCTTAGTAGTCTACGATGAGGTAACGAAATGAAGACTTTGCTTTGCCATATTGCTATTAGCATAAGTGTTGTTTATCTACCAGATTTTTGTAATATGAATCAGCTAAAAAACTCAGTCAGTTTTCTTTCTTTGCAGCCATGAACTCATCTTCGCCATAGCCTTAGATTCTATTGAAGAACTTCATATATGTCAACAAAGAATTAGTGTACCAACAACCTGGTATAATTTTTTTTTATATAAATTATTGTCCAAAAGTTCTCTATTTACTAGAGTGGATTAACTTCGATTAAATATTTCAAATCGGTGAATTCTATTTTCACGTATTGGAACGAAGAATTTCTGAACTTTCTAAGGTATGACCCTTCACTAATAATTTTTTTATTCTTCGTAGTTTTGGATTCTGAGCAACTCATTTTTTTTTCTAATTTGTGCTAACATAGTCCATGGAAATTTGTAGGTACGTCCAACCACCGATATATGTTCTCGAGTTGAATTGGAAAAATCACACCCAATTCCTAACTCGGTCTACCTCCACGCATTTTATTCACAGGTCAGTATTAATGTACCAGAATGTCTCTTCACTACAGACGTCTTCCCAGATTTGTCCAGTCATGGAATATAATCTAGCATATAAATTAATTCAGTTACAGTGTATTTTTAATTTCATCCGACTTTGTTGAGACATTATGTGTTTATTATTAAAACCCAAACTCTTATAAACTTTTGTATAATTTCTTTGACATTCCACATTATGTGGAAATAGTTCCAGTATGGAATACTGGAATTCCATTTTTTGGGACCATAACTGGAGTTTTCTTAATGAGTTAACATAGGTGTATGGGCGTATTTATAGTATGGTTAACATAAAAAATTTCTTTTCCCGGCGTACATTAAAATATATCTCTCTTAAATCTCACCGCTCATTTAAATTGATATAATTTACAATTGAAAATTTTATTACCAGATTCACATTAAAATACATATTACCTACTTATAAAACTCTCATTATGAAAGTTTCACATGATATATAGAAGTGTAGGTTTTAGAAAGACTATTCACTGTCTTCTACACCCACAATTTCTTTGTGTTAATACAAAAAATATCTATATGAATGAAAGAGTGTAGTGTTTTTTTTTTCTTGCATGCATCAATGCAGAACAATGATATTTAGCCTTTGGTTACAACTATTGTATAAAACTAAAATCCAGTTTTATTTTCTGGGGTCTCTAACCACTTATGTTATTCATAGTTCAGAATAATTACCGTATCTTATTTTACCACAGAATATTCATTAACTAAATTTGTTCTCTATTCGTATATAGATATAGGTTTACTACTGGTAGCTCTATAATTTACTTCGATATGCCATTCAAATTTATATAAGCTATGGCCTATGAGATCAATAGGAGTTCTTTAGATTAATTTTGGTAACCATATAAATTTCATTCATGGATTTTTTTTTTTGAACACTAAGTATATTTTCTATCAATACTGAAACAATAGGGGTATTCACAATTTATCACAACAAACTTTTATCAGTTACTCACTAAAATTTATTAACCACAACCATGCAGGTCAACCAATTGGCAGTTCAAAACACAACAGATTTATTCATACGTTTAAACAGTCATGTAAAGGTCTCTTTCAAGTTCATTTTTTTTTTTAAATTAGAGAATTTTTGTAGTTAGAATTCCTAACCCCATATCTAAATCGGTATTAGAATTTAGAAGTTATCGAATTTCGAACTAAATTTTTTTCGTCCATACAACTATGAAATATTCAATGCAATTACTGGATGAAATATGTGCTATAATGTATGGACCTATAGATATTTTCTATCACGAGTGGCATGCAATATTTAACAATAATAGTTCCAGAAATTGTAACCAATTTATTCCTTTTAACTCAAAAACTGTAAGAAGATAAGTATAATTCATATTGAACCATAACATTCGTAAATAAACATGCATACCAAGTTTTATGACTAGTTCCACCCAACCTTAGAGTTTTATCTCCTTAACTCACCCCTGAGACGAGACCTTTTGCTCCCGACAACCCCTTTTCTATCCTGAAGCAGCTTATTTAAGATGTGCTTTCCTAAGTCTGTTTCCAATTTCTGTGTCTAGAAATTCCAGGATGCTTTCTTCCTGTTTTTCCTAGGCTTTCCCTAATTGAGGTACTTTAAAGCTGTCTTTTCCACTTTTCCAGGTTTTCTTCCTCTTCCTAATTACTTTCGTCTTCATTGGGTAAATTAGATGTTTCTCTCCAAATCTAAATTTAGTAATATTACTTCCAAGGATTTTTGGAAGGTTTGGGAAAGTCTCACCATATCCATATCCTCATGGATCTAGGTTTTTCGATCTCATTTCTCAATCTAGTCATTGCACACACACAAATGTTCCATTTATTTTTATTAATAAATAAAATAAATACACACATTAGTTCTCCATTGGGGTCCACTTCCCCTTTGGAGTTATTCAATTGTCAAGTTTAAAAAGCATAGCAATTTGGGGCGTTACAGTAGTACTTGTGATAGCCATGCATGGGCATGTGGATGAGATTGTCTCACTCTTGTATTAATCATGCATAAAGGGGAGCCATGGTGATTGGAATGTTTCTTTTATCATTTGGACACGCTAGTTATGTAGTAATTAGTCAAGCATGCTTTGAAAGATATTTATGAGAGTTGTTTAGGCCATGTATGGGTCTTTGGGAATCATTGTTACAACCATGTATTATCATGAAGCCATGTATCTCACTTCATATCATTTTTTCATGATGTTTATTGGATTCTTTGATCCAGTTTATGTAGCCTCTTTCATGAGGCTAGGAGGAATAGCAAGCGGTGAATGTTGATGAATAGGAGTATAGATGAGATATTTGCAAGAAAATATTGGCATTTTTTGTTCATAGGAGAATATTTTTTCTTTTATGAAAGGGTAGTGTGTTCGGTAGCTCAGGGGGAGTATGCTATTGCTGGAATTTTACGTTGCCAATATTATGTATTTTGTGTTGGAATTGATATGAATTGCACTTCTCCATTGATTTCAAAGGGGGAGAGAGTGTGGAGATCATATTCAAAGGTCAGCGTCAGAAGGGACGATCAAGTTTAATTTGACAACAATGCAAAGTGGGGAGCATTATTTTCCTTTTAATTACCTATTCTTCTATTTAATATTCAATAATATTCTTTAGTTCTGAATCATTCCATGATATATTATATTATAAGTAAAATTACATTATATCATGATTTGTAAACAATAAATAACGTTAAGAGGAATAGATTTCATCGCACGTATTTATGACACCACATAAAATTTTAAAAGGTACGAAGCATGATTTATTTCTCTGCAACATTAACATATGAAAGCATAATTATCTCTCTTATATGCTACCAATATAATTCCTGTTGTTTCTTCTTCATGTAACCAAATGTAGTAATTTAGGTTTTCTCTATCTCATTTTCGAACTTTTTTTGCAACCGACAGTTCTCTATCTCATTGCAATCCGCTTTTGTACCTACTAGAATTCAACATTCAATGGGAATTCACCGTCGACTGCCACGTTACATTAA
The DNA here is from genome assembly GCA_034641835.2 of Pinus albicaulis. Lineage (NCBI taxonomy): Eukaryota > Viridiplantae > Streptophyta > Pinopsida > Pinales > Pinaceae > Pinus > Pinus albicaulis. The sequence goes on along the minus strand of CM076581.1, from coordinate 1,274,214,199 downwards.
TTGGCAAGTGACATATTTTTGGATGTTTATAAATTGAACCACCTTCACCTAATCATTCATCCAACTCTAGTAGTGTTGTGATACCGCAAATTCATAACACATACCATTCATTTAGATTAGAGATTCCATTACAAATCACTTAACCTCAACTGATTGTTTGAGAGAGATGGATATCAAAAGAATGAAAGCTAAGCGTGGAATTTTTAGTGAGGGCCACAATGAATTGAGGAACTTACACTTCATTGACATAGCCGAAGGTTGGCCCTCTGATATATTCTTCACTCCTCAAAATCAAAATTCAGCCTGACCCCGACTTCATGTCATGGGTCTGGTAGTAGTCAGGTAGTCGTGCACAAATTCCAATCGAAGGAGTAGTTGTGGCCCCAATCTTAGGTCGGGTCTGCCAATAGACAAGAGTGACAAATTTGGTGAACCAGAAAAGGAGTCCTACCTCCGACCTGTTCTCATGGGGTCCACAAACCACTTGTTTAGAAATCAGTTGAAATGTATGTAAAAGGGTTGTGTTTACACGATGTTGGACTACAAGTGAGATAGGCTCGTAATGACCTGTATATTTTGGTTACGATCTAAGAGAGTACAACATTGAAGGTATGAAATGTGACACATTTTCCACACACATTAATTTTTTATATTTGATAATAACAAATATGATTAAATACATGATAATTTTAGTCAAATAAGGAATTAATTCATGGTCAATGAAAAATTGATTCCCTTATATCCACACTATTTGAAGTGACCCATTTAGTACTTTTGCATGTAACTTTCGAATTCAGAAATATATTTACAGTTAGGAAAAATGTGAAGGCTTTACCATCAAACTTGTTAGTTCAAGAGTGTATTGTGCCACATATCTTCGTATTTCTAAATATATCTGAATAAACCTTGGGGAATTGTCCATTTATTCTTCAAATTATTCAATGTAAATTACGTTTAGCCTCTAGTTCACAAAGTGTTAAGCTGAAAAGTTTTCCACTTCTTTTCTTGAAAGTTATATGTTAAGATTTGTAATACTAGTGAGGATTAAAAATTTGAGTGATTTTGAAAACATGAATGGTAAAATAACACCTTTTTATTCATGACGAATTATGTAATAATGATTTTACATTATATAGAGTTATATTTTATCAAAAAAATTCAAATAAAATAATTATCACTATTTAAAATTTATGGTAATAATATAATAATAAGATGTTAATGTATATTTTTATTGTTTAAATTAAGTTCCTTGCCATATTCATTAAATTAAAAAATAAATATATTATTCAATCATATTTATCAAATTATACAATTAAATATATTAATTGTGGAGAGATGAGGATCATGGTGCTAGGGTCAAGTGCAATTTGACTGGCATAGATGGAGTCTCGACCATGCATTGGTTAGGCTACTATACAAAGAGAACATTAAGAGGAGAAGAGTTCGATCAAGCCCGACCTCGACTTAGGTGGGGCCGAGTCGGGGAGGGCCATTACCTCCACTAGAATGATGACTCCAAACAAATAAATATAAATATTACTTCACTTGTAAGGATTTTAGATAAAGAAAATACATTTACATTAGTGATGATTCTTGAAAATCAATACCACTCTTCACAATTCAATAAAGAAAATGAAACTATAATAGCGTTATTTTGGGAAATTTAATATGCTATTAAATTACATATGATATGCAATTATATTAACATACAAGATAAGTTTTGTGGTATAAATAAAGTTATCACTAAAATGTCAGACATAGTGGAAAACATTCTTCTATATGCATTCCACTCTCTCTCATTCATGACCTCTTTAAAAGTTACAAACTTAATGAATACTATTTCAATCCAACAAACATTCACACCAATGGAAAATAAACATTGCTATAGATTGGAATTATTCCTAAGACAGGCACTCACCAATCCAAATGAAGGACAAAGAGGAACTGCAAGTAGCATGAAATTTTGCAAGTACTACTAGAATCATTAGTAATTTCAATTCACCACAATAGTTTTTCTTTTTCTTATCCTTATTCACTAATTTTATGTGAAGTAGAGAAAATACCAAAGTGATCCAATTCTTTTTTTTAGTTGCTAAAAAAAACTAATTTTTTATTAAAATAATTAGAAGAAAATAGTGATGTTTTTATCTATTCAAATCAAGAAAACAAAAACACAAATGTAAAAGATATTTTTAGAAACAAAACTTGTTTTTCAATCCCATGTAAACAAACTTGTTTTATATATTTTAAAAATGATTTTTTATTAATTTAAATTTTATATTGTTTTTAAAAAATATCTGAATTAGTGATAATATTATGATAATAAAAAATATATAATAGCTGAAGATATAGTAACAAATATCTAAATGTTAAACCTATGAAATCTGGATGTGTATACACGATCGAGGAGGTTGGAGATATGCTAAGTTGAAATCGAATATTATACCTTTGAAAGTGAAAGAGAAAGATGCTAAAAGAAGCTGAAATAAAATCATAGGTATGGATGTGTGCTAGGGAAAACCAAGCGTAAGACGTTGGAGAGATCAGGTTGCAAAAAACAAGTGTCTACACAAACGCACGAATGAGGTTGAAGCAACCGAATGGAGGGACGACTTAATTGTGAAAAATAGGTGTCGATGTAGTGAGGTTGAACAAATAAATCCAAGCGTAACAGATTGCAGAGATGACTGAATTGTAAAAGAAGAGGTGTCAACATTCCCTAATGTTGAAGTAACCAGTTAGTGACAATGGTGGGTTTCTCCTTGACACGATTTGAAGTTGAGTTTGTTGAATTTCGTGGATCCGCATACATCTCTGGAAGCATAAAATGTGCCAATAACACTTCCACTCTACATGCAACTTATACATTGTCTATAAATAAGATCCATCACACGATCAAATTTAGAAGAACACGTCTTGCAAATCGATTTCCAAATTTGGAAGACGAAGAAGTAATATTTCGAAATAGATTTAGTTTTTCCTTGTCAATTAACGAGATGGCCATGAAGTCCAAGAACATGGAAATGCTGGGGATTTCAATAATAATAGCAATAATGTTGCGAACATCCAATAACGGATGCCAAAGCTGCGAATGAAGGTTGCGCGCGTCGAGGATTGTTTGGTTGGTCGGGAAACGCTAAGGTACGCCCTGGTTCTACCTGCCCTCCCGGTCCCGGTCCACCTCCCAATCATACTCGTCCTATTTTGCATGTTTAATCTAACAACATCGGCCGCTACGCATCTCAACATTTCATTCTCCCAGACACAGAATACGAGTCATTGTTTTTTACATTCAGTCACTTTCTCCTGTAGGTAGAGACTCAATAAATACAAGTCAACCATGTTATCATTGAACATGATATCTCTATTATCAAAATAAATAATGGAGCTCTTTTGGGTTACTTTTATTCTTAAATATTTATATGACAGGATAGTAGTTCGATGCAATTATGTTTTATATTTCAGGGATGTTAATGTTATTTTAATTCAATGTTTATGTATATAGTTTTATTGGAAGTATGAATTAATTTTCAATATATTTTTCTATTTTTCTATTAGTGTTTTAACCACTCATCTTTTAAAATTTATATTTATATATTAAATTATTTAGAAACCTTAATATATTATAGAATTCTATATAATTTAGTTGTCAAGTAATTATAAACTATGAATAAAATGAATTATAATTACAATTTCTTTTAAATTTTTAAATCTTTTTATTTTATTGCATTTCTTTCATTATTTTTATTATGAATAAAATGAATTATACTTGCAATTTGTTTTAAATTTTTAAATATTTCTATTTTATTACATTTATTTCATTATTTTTATTAGTAAAAAATATATTTAAAGAATTACTATATATAATTTTTATTATTTCTTCATTTTTTTAAATAATCTTATTCAAAAATTTCTTACTTCATATTTATGTGATGAGATATCATTGCTCCCCTCTATTTAACAATATTGAACATTACAAACCTACAATATAAACCAAAATAGATATAAAGATAAAAAAAAAAATTAACACATTTATTTCCTTAATTCATTCTCTCCTCATCTTTCAATATATTAAAAAAAAGATACTACTATAAAAGACTTCACATAGAAATAAATTTAATGAAAAGCATATATAAATGAGCACTTAGATCAACAATGTAAAAGAATTAACTAGACATAGTTTTGCAACATTTCTCATTATTCCCCAGTTTCCTCACCTAAAATATTAACTTATAGCTTCAAAGTTGTTTTCACTTAGGGTTCCATACGAGAAATTGTGCCATTAATATATCCTAGCCTCTTTTTCATAAATATTTGTGAGCCTCCTATGCTTACAAGTTTTGGACTATGTGGTTCAAGGATTTTAAATTATATTTTAAGTGGTTATTAAGTGATTTATTATTTTTGATATTCCATTTTACTAATTTATTTCATAAATTAAATGATTGATAAAATAAGGTGATGGTGATGACGATGATGGTTACCATCGATCTAGGCATCAATACATGTATCAAAACATTTAGTTTATGATATATTTGTAATTGTCCAAATTTATATAAAAAAAAAAAAAAAAATAGTGAAAGTCAACTAAATTATAATTTCATTTTAGGTTTGCTTATTATGAATTATAAAAGGAATTAATATATAAGTAATTTTGAAAACATGCAGAAATATTCTTAACCATGGAGATTCATAAGTTGCAAATATATTTTCTTGCAATATCATGGGCCAATACCATGGTTTATCATACCCCATGCACAATATAACACTTGCTAATGTGAAATTTTCTTAAATTAAAAAGAAAAAAAGAACATAACTAACTTTTAGAAAAATATTAACCCTTGGTCACTATGAATATTTTGGCTTATTTCATATTTCATGGAGGTTGAAACTCTAACATCCACCTAATAATTATTTATAATTAAACTAAGATTATTGAAAACCTATTACACTCCTATAAACATAATTATGTTTTGTGAAAGGGTTGAAAACATTGTCATAATTTTCTTTAGTGTAATGCTTTATGTTCTAGAAAGAACAATGCCTAGAACAAACCATGACAATTATAAAGGAAAAATTCACATAGCTCCTCAGAGCCTACCATGAAGGAAAATATGGCTAAAATATCCATAGGTTTATTGATTATTGTAATTTAGACTAATAGATTTCATATTGAATATAATAACATAAAATTCAAGCGTTGAAGTGGAGCAATGTGAATTTTCTCCTCCAACGAAAAATGAAGCACCATGGAGAAATTCTTGGAAGATATTGGTGCTTCCACTAATATTTTAGCTTCATGTTTCATAACTAGCCATGAAACAAAGGTGGTCAAGAGGTGGTTATAATTCTAAGTAATCTCTAGGAATTCAAACATTTCTTATCCTTCCTTTTCTTGTGACATGAATTCTTGGGCCCTGAAGATTTATATGAGCTAGTATAAATGTATCAAACAATGATGCTTGGTTTCCTTAGTTCTACTACAATGAAGGACCATGATGAAAGACATCATTTCTCCCAAAATTTGGACTTTCTTCAAAAGACCCCGCTAACCATGAACATTTTTCTCTATGGATTACACATCACTATATAGACCCGATGAGGTGGAACGAGTGCATTAGTGGAGTGTGGCAGAGGATTTCCTTGAAAGGATATTTTCTCGTGTGGGCCAATCTTTGAGACATTGAGCCTTAGGGCCAAATTTAAACTAGAACTAGAGAAATGTATTGAAAACCAAACCACCAAATCCACTAACTAGTAGGGAAATTGGGAGGTGAGATAAGGATATTGTCCCAAATATCCTCCATAATTCACCCACATTTGAAAATACTATACAACATTATCATGGAGAGCAAGTGGGATATCTAATTGATCTACCTCTTGCCACACCAAATCCTTCCAGTTGTCATTATTATTTCTAGTGGCAAGCTTAGTTTCCTGAGTATGGCTCAACCCTGAATACCTCGATACCTTATAATTACATACTAAAGGAGTTGAATTACCTTCCTATGGACTGGAAGTGTTGTAACGAATTCATTGTAAGAGGAAAGGTATAGACATTGAAATCTTGTATTACTAGCACATCTCAAGTGGAGTGGTGGAGTTACCACCATTTGCAACATCACTTCAATTTTCTCATGCTACCCTACATGGAGTGGTGGAGTAACCACCATTTGTAGCATCAAATCGATGTTCTCATTCTACCCTACATGCAGAGGACCCATTATTCATTATATTAATCACTAACCCTTCTTATTTAGAAAATATATTTTATTATATTTATTTATTAATTAGTGCTTTTATTATTTAATATATTTTTCTTTTTTGATTTTTTGGTATAATTTTTATCTTTTATTCACCTTTTAATTTTATTGTTATTGTCAAGTACCACTAGCACAACCGGTTGAGGATGAGCCTCATTAGCAAGGAGACCCAGGATGAAACCTCAAGGGGGGTGGTTGTCCCTTTTTCTAGGAGGAGGAGACATGCTAAAAATCCAGTCATCTAAGGGTTCTTGTGGCCGAGGTTGGGTACGAAACCCAGTTGAATTTGATGGATTAGTTACCACTAGGTCACATCTCCTCGAGCGAGAGGTCAAGCCTATAGGATCACATACAACTTGAAAATAAAACCAAACAATGTTGTCTTTATTTTTTGCAATTTTTAACCCTTTTTACTCTCTTCTAATTTTTGGAAATCCTTTTTCATTTCCAAAGATTCACTTCACAAATTATATTTTTTAAAACTTTATTTATTTTAACCTTTTCTTTTCCTATTTCAGTTTTAACATTAACAGGTGAGTATATTGTGATGTGTTGGCTACAAAGTATTCACATTAGTATAAAAAATATTCCATCAATATAATATTTAATTAATTCATACCCGTCATATGAGAAAATATAACATCCCAAGCAAAATGCATAAATAGGAATCTTTTGTTGACCTCTTAGGGAAAAATGAGGTTTTAAAATAGCATTGTGCAGTTCATATGAACATGTCTTTTCCACCATTTTTGAAAATCTCCACACTAATTTTAACGTTTGTCCCTCAAACTATCTATATGGAAAATAGAATTCATAATTACAACTATAAAAATGTTGACTGAAAGTCATACATACATGGTTTTGCACATATTTATTTAGTTACTCTTTGATATATTTTTGAATCAAGAAATGAATGTTAAAATGTAAATGAAGAAGAAAAAATATCTTTTACAATCCAAATAAACATAAAAGAGATCCCTAAAGAGAAATGATGCATAATGTTTCAATTCTAGGCATTCTTTAGATTTATTATGTATAATTTCCATTAATGATTGGTTTATTTATGAAAGTCTTCACATGGCCTTTAAAATCCATATTAGTTTCTTTGTAGAATCTCAGTCGTGTCTTTAAATTACATTTATAGTATTTTGATTATAATTTTGTATATTTATACCCATAGAAAAATATCACAATGTGTCCTTGAAGGACTCCATGAACTGATATGAAACTCGCCATAAAATTCAAACTAGGACTTGGATGGCAAAATAATTGATTATATTAAACACCTCACAATGGGTTATAGCTAGAGACAACCCACCTAGTAGGATTCCATAGGCCAAAAATGGTTTATTTAAGGATCTTCGAAGATGGTGTTTTGTTCAATAAAGGGCAACATAATTTTTTCTCAAGGGGATTTACTTTTAAAAACATCATCTAGAGTTATAATGGGTAGTGTTCTAGGAACAAAGTTGCAACTAACCACAAAACGAAAACCAAGATTCTAATGGAAAAACCATATATTCCTTTGGAATCATATAATAATGTTATAACTAGGAACATCCCCATCCTAGGATTCCATAGGCCAAAAAAATAAGTATTTTAGAATCTATGGAGCTAGGATTATTTTCAAAAAAGACGACTGTGAATTTTTCACAAGGAAGTTGATTTTATAAAATGCTAGATCAAGATATTGTGAGTAGTGTGTGGGCATGCACCTTGGACAAGAGAACTTTAAAATGATTATGGAACTAATTTTTATTTCTTAGTTTTGTATGTATACCCTTGGAGAAAATCCATAATACATCCCTAAATGGCTCCAAGAAGCTTGCTGCAAATCACCATTATATTCAAACTATGACTTGGATAGGAAAATATTTTATCCCATTAAATACTTCGTAATGGATCACAACTAGGAGTGAACCCCTCCTAGGATTACATAGGCTAGAAAATGAATTATTTTTGAAACTTTAGATCTACAACTCTTTTAGTAATACCAATGCAAATTTTTCAAAAGTGGGTGAATTTTGCAAAGGAATATCTCAAGTTATTGTGAGTAGTGTGATCAGTTAGGCATTGGAAAAACATAGTTTCTGTAGGTTTTAACCCTGAACATAAATTATCTACACACGAATCTTATAACAGAAAATAAACAATAGCGAGAGCATAAAACATAAAACAAATAAACACAGAGATTTTCCCCTGGATCCCAAATCGGGACGACTTGCTTCATATTTCATTATATTCCTTTTAGTGTTACAACACATATATATACATGCTGAAGAATACATAAACCCTAATCCATTAACCCTGGATTAGAACATAACCATAGTTCCCTTGACCGAATCTACAAAAATACCAGGGGCCAAAAACCATCGTACCCAAAAACCATGTGCAAAACCATGCACAAAAGCATGGGCGCGGACCGCCCACCGGAAATTAAGGACTAAAAATTTTCACCGGGGCACTACCCCGGACCCCGACAGGGGGGGCTACCGTGATTAGTCGTAGAAAGAATATAACACATATCCAACATTCTCCCACTTGTTGTTTTCTTTTCATAGGGGGCCATAGGAGAGCTTAGTCATTGGCCCAATTCTTCAACACCCATTTTTTCTCTACAACAAGAGAACTTTTGAGTTCTCATAGACTTCGTCAATGCATCTTCAACATTCTTCAAAGTGTCCACCTTTACTAGCAACACCCTTTTAGCCTCAACCATATCTCTAACAAAGTGATATTGAACATCAATGTGCTTTGTCTTTGAATGATAAGCAGGGTTCTTAGCCAAGAAAATTTCACTTTGGCTATCACAGTCTATCCTTATAGCTTGCTGTACCAAACCCATACTTGAACACAATCTTTGCAACCAAACTGCTTCCTTGCTTGCATGAGTGGCTGCTATGTATTCTGCCTCTGTAGTTGAAAGAGCCACTACAGGCTGTCTTTTACTCATCCAACTGACTGCGCCTCCAAATAGGCTAAACACATACCCACTTGTAGATCTTCTTTGGTCCAGATCTCCAGCCCAGTCTGCATCAACAAAACCACGAATGTCCAACATTCTTTCCAATCCTCGTCTTCCCTGGTAGCACAAGCCATAATCACTAGTGCCACGTAAATATCTGAAAACCCGCTTCATTGCTGTCCAATGCTCCTTCCCTGGGTTTGACATAAACCTGATCAATACTCCCATTGCATGTGCAATGTTTGGTCTAGTACAGACCATTGCATACATCAGGCTACCCACTGCACTTGCATATGGAACACGGGACATATCCTCCTCTTCTTCTTGTGTCTTGGGACACTGTTCAGCAGACATCTTTACACCTACAGGAATAGGAACATTCACCGGTTTACTATCCTGCATATTGAACCTCTGCAATATAGTCTCGACATACTTCCTCTGGTTTAACCAGAGCTTCCTCTTTGCCCGATCTCTCTTAATTTCCATGCCCAAAAATTGTTTGCAGCACCAAGATCCTTCATGTCGAATTTGGAGAACAGTTGGGTCTTCAAATCTTGGATAATTTCTTTATCATTTCCAATCAACAACATATCATCCACATACAAGACCAAATAAATAACACGGTCACCAATTAATTTAAAATAAACACGGTGATCCTCCTTGCTTCTGGTGAAGCCAAGTCCCCATATATAGGTATCAAATTTTTGATACCACATCCTTGGTGACTGTTTTAACCCATACAGAGACTTCTTCAACCTGCATACCAGTTCTTTCTTACCCTTCACCATAAAGCCTTCATGTTGCTTCATGTAGATCTCCTCTTCTAGATCCCCGTGAAGAAATGTTGTCTTCACATCCATCTATTCTATCTCAAAATAAAATGCAGCAGCAACAGATAAAAGTAATCTAATAGAAGTAACTTTGGCAACATGAGAAAAAATATCACCAAAATCAATTCCCGGCACCTGGGAATAACCTTTCGCTACCAACCGAGCTTTGTATTTCTCCACCTTGCCTTCTACATTCATCTTCTTCTTAAAAACCCATTTTCTCCCAATGGGCTTCCTTCCAGCCGGCAACTCCACCAAATCCCATGCATCATTTTTGTGCAAGGATGCCATTTCATCAACCATGGCCTCCTTCCATAGTTTTCCATCCTCTGAATCTACTGCCTCCCTGACAGTTCTGGGTTCATCATCAGTTATAGTTAAGGAAAAACCTAAACAGAAAGCAGATGGACTATACCTTTCTGGTTGCCTTCTTTCCCGAACTGATCTTCTCAAAGCTGGAGTTTGTGGCTCTTCATCTTCTGAGTCTTCTTCTGTTGTAGAGTCTAATTCATCCTCCTTTAGTTCAAACTCTATCTTCTCAGGTTCCTTTGGTAGGACTTCATGTTTAACAACATCTTTCACTTCTCTAAACACCACATCTCGGCTGTACACAACCTTCCTTGTTTCTGGGTTCCAAAGCTTGTAACCCTTTAAACCATTCTTATACCCAATAAAGATGCACCTTTCAGATTTATTATCCAACTTGGTCCTTTTCTCCTTTGGAACATGTACATATGCATCACATCCAAATACCCTTAGATGTGAAAGAGAGGGTTTCTTACCAGTCCATACCTCATAAGGAGTCTTATCCTCCAACACTGATGAAGGTGATCTGTTAACTAAGTAACATGCAGTCTCCACTGCCTCTGCCCAGAATTCTTGTCCTAACCCGGTACCACTGAGCATGCTTCTTGCCTTTTCCATCGGTGTTCTATTCATTCTTTCTGCAACTCCATTTTGCTGAGGTGTGTATGGAGTAGTCTTCTGCCATGCTATACCACACTTCTTACAGAACTCTTCAAATTCCTTCTTGCAGAACTCCCCACCATTATCTGTCCTCGGTGCCTTTATCTTCTTCTCTGTCTGGTTTTCCACCAGAGCCTTAAATTCTTTAAATTTGTCAAAGACTTCAGATTTATTCCTCAAGAAATATATCCATGTATTCCTTGAGAAGTCATCTATGAATGAAACATAGTACACAGACTTTCCCAGTGATGGAACTGACACAGGCCCAAACACATCACTGTGCACAAGTTCTAATATCTTTTTTGCCCTCTTAGCACCAGAAGGAAAACTCACCCGATTCTTCTTCCCATATACACAATGTTCACAGAAATCGAAATCCAAAGAAAAATTAGACATACCTTCTACCATACCATCTCTATGCAGTATCCGAAGGCCCTTCTCTCCAATATGTCCAAGCCTTTGATGCCATAGCATGGTCTTTTCTCCGGAGACAACTAGGCTTTTCGTCCCACTTTCAGGAACCACAGAACTGTTACACCCATCAATAACAGTACTACCTTGTAGCTTGTACAGAGTTCCAGTCCGAACTCCCCGCATTAATACCAGTGCTCCCCGAACCATCTTGCGGGCATCTTTCTCGAACACTGTTTTTACACCTGCATCATCCATCTTGCTTACAGAAATCAGATTTCTGGCCAATGCAGGAATATGCAGAACACCAGGAAGTGTTCTAATCCTTCCACCTTGCGGCTTCGGCTTGACTTTTCCACGTCCCAAGCCGATTACGCTTCCTATGCGCCCTAGGGAGACATCTTACCTACATCATATTTCTCATACTCGCGAACCACTCCCTATGGGGAGTGAAGTGAAAGGATGCACACAGGTCAATCAACCATGACTCATAATCTACATGTGTCTTTTAAGAAGAAGCCAAATACATCCCCACATTCATACGAGGTGGTTTTGCCTCTGGAAGAGACATCATTCGATCCCTTTCCTTTCTTGGGAGATTTAGATCTGCACTCCCTTTTGTAGTGCCCTTCCTTTCTGCATTTCCAACATACCTTTACAAACTTTACAGGAGATTTAGATCTCCCTCTAGATTTGGATCTCCCACTCGAAACCTTATTCTTGTTTCTGTTTTGGGACCTTCCTCATACAGATAAGGCATCTCCATTCTGGCCCTCCATATTTTTCCGTCTCATTTCCTCCGACAACAAGGCTGAGATAATGTCATCAAAATTCAAGGTAGTTGTATTGCTACCTATTGCAATAACCAGACTGTCCCACGAGTCTGATAGAGAACACAAAAAACTGATACACTTATCTTCATCTGAGATTTTAATATCAACAGATGACAGCTGACTTACCACAGTATTGAAGGCGTTCATATGCTCTATCACTGAGTCTCCATCCTTCATCCTCAAGTTATACAGCTTTTTCCGCAGGAACAACTTATTCACCAGAGACTTAGATTGGTACAAAGTACCGAGTTTTTCCCACAAATTCTTCGTCGTAGCTTCCCCAGATACATTCAACAATATGAATACGAGACACACAATCGTATTGTACTCTTAGCCTTGATCCGATTTCTTCCGATTTTCATTGACATTGTCGTTGGTTGAATACACAGATCTACACGATCCACTGATCTTTATCCACCAGCAAATCCTCCATCTTCAGCTTCCACAACTCAAAACTCTGACCATTAAATTTCTTGATCTCTATCTTTCAGCCACTCGCCATCTTCTTTCACCACAATAATCGATCACATAGATATCCCACTGAACAGGGTCTACCAGAGGCGCGAGAAAAAAACCCTCAGCAACAAAGGCATCCCCTTGAAGTCGAAACAACTCTAATACCAAATGTATTTTTTAACCCTTAATAGAAATTATCTACACACGAATCTTATAACAGAAAATAAACAATAGTGAGAGCATAAAACATAAAACATAGAGATTTTCCCCTGGATCCCAAATTGGGACGACCAACTTGATATTTCATTATATTCCTTTTAGTGTTACAACACATATATATACATGCCGAAGCATCCATAAACCCTAATCCATTTACCCCAGATTAGATCATAACAGTAGTTCCCTTGACCGGATTTACAAAAATACCAGGGGCCGAAAACCATCCTACCCCAAAACCATGTGCAAAACCATGCACAAAACCATGGGCATGGACCGCCCACCAGAAATTGAGGACCAAAAATTTTAGTCATGGAAAGAATATAACACATATCCAATAGTTTCTAATTCTTATGGGACTCATTTATACTAGTCAGTTTGGTCTTTATCTCCATAGAAAATATTCATAGTATGTCATTGAATCACTTAAGGAGGAGAGCTACAATTTTTCATTGAATTAAACTCAAGAATTGGGCGGAAAAACCATAAAATTCATTGGACTCTAGCATCGATTTACAACTAGTGGAACTCTCCACCTGGGATTTTTAGAACTACTGTTTTGTTCCAAAAAGACCAATGTAAATTTCGCATAAGAGAATATATTTTGTAAAAAATTGTCTCAAGAGATTTTGGGTAGTGTAATAACATGTGGTCTAGAAAAATAAACTTTCCAATGCTTATAGAACTCATTTTTTATACTCGATTTGGTTTTTATACCCCTATACCAAATTCACCATATGTCAATAAATGGCGTTCAGAATAAAGATATGAGTAGCCATAAAATTCTAACAAAAATATTAAATGGGCGAACGGTTAATTCCATTAGAATCATCATACTAAGTTAAAACTAGTCACACCACCCTCCTAGCACTTCTGTAACACCCCAAGTTTCTATGCTTTTCAAGTTAGACATTTGAACAAAAATCCAAAGGGGAGTGGACACCAATGGAGAATTATTGGGTGGATTTATTTAAATATTTATTAATGAAAAATAAATAGAATATTATGTGTGCACTATGACCAGATGAGATTGGAAATCATAAGCCTGATCCATGAGGGTATGGATAAGGTTAAGACTTTCCCAAAACCTTTCAAAAATCCTTGAAAGGAATAATGCTAAATTAGATTAAAAAGGAAAAATGTAAATTCCCCAATGAAGAGGAAAGTAATTGGGAAGAGGTGAAAAAGCTGGAAAGTAGAGAAAGCAGCTTTAAAGTACCTCATTGAGGGATGCCTAGGAAAAAATAGGAATAAAGCATCCTAAAAATTCTGGACGCAGAATTTGGAAACAAGCTTAGGGAAAGCATGGCTTAAGTAAGTTGTTCCAGAACAGACTGAGGTTAGTCTAAGCTAGGAAGATCTCAGCTCGGGGGTGAATTCGGGAGAGAAAGAATTCTAAGGTTGGGAGGATTGGTCTTAGTTATTGGTATGCATACATAGCACTTAAAGTTCTTTTGATATTATCTGAACAATATCTATATGATTATAAATTGTTATTTTATCTGACTAACAGAAATCTAGAATTACTATGGGTTGAGTAATTACTGCGTTTAACAGACTAAATTCAGTAGATGAATTTTAGAATGTATAGTAGCATGGGAAAAATCTTGCTGGAACCATCTCCCAGAATGTCGAAACCATAGGGATAGGTATCCTATAGAGAAAAATAAAAATAAAGTCTAAAATTTATATGGTGGATAACTATACATTAAAGTTAGAGATTTAATATTACTGGACCTACTTTACTATGCAGACAAGTTGTTGAGGTATACAAATCTGATTTAATTTGAGGAGCTAGCTATGTGAATCTGAGTAGGAAAAACCCAACAATTTAAACATTATAAATATATATATATATATATATATAGAGAGAGAGAGAGAGAGAGAGAGAGAGAGAGAGAGATTTAATGCGCTGTATCATAAAACTGTGAATACAATCAGAAAATAGGAGTTCCTCTTCAGAAATCTGCAGAAAAATATATACATATATATATATTAATTGTGATTATAGCATATGCAATTGGTGAAAGCATTCGAAGAAATACGTGAGTATTAAATTTTATTCTACACAGAATGATTTGATTTAACAAAATCAAATATCTTTTCTAAATGCCAAGTGAGATAGGAAATTGAATGACTAGCAAGAAAAGAAATCATAGCATTGCTTATAATATTTTTAGGTTGAGAAAATATTGAAAAAAATAATAATAGAGAAGGTTTTATTTATAGGAGATTATACTACTAATGCAATCATATTAAATATTTGCATTTCAGTGAATAGAGAAAAACTGAGGTTTTACAAAAAAAAATTAAATAAATCTATATCAGAGCTTTAGATTTATTAATATTCCCTTTACAGTCTACATATTTTCTCTCATCTGAAGTGTACTATGTTACACATTTTAATAGTAAAAACAGTGGAATAGAAGAGATTTACAATTTAAAACCGATAATAATTTCAAAGATAGTTCTATTCCATTTAGGATTTTATCCTATTGTAGTCATTAAAATCCTAGCAAGGGAAAACTAAAATATTGGTACTGAAAAAAATTCATTGCGAATGAAAATAACTATATTCAGTTAGCAAATCAAATTGGATAATAATTCTGACGCTTATTGATGGAAATTTGAGTTCTAGGTTATGGATATAAAACCCCGGTATAGTAACTGAAAAGTTAAAAGTTATTAAAAAAAAAAATATAGTTCAGTCCAGAACTTAAAGTTTGACAACACAGTCAATTAGAAAAATTATACATCATTTCTTAATATACATTGCTCTCTAATGAGCTAAAATAAAATAAAAAAGGCAACTTTCAAAGGATTGTCAAAGGCTTCCTGAGAGGAATAAAACGAGCTATGGAAATAGGCATTCATCTCACGAATTTTGTAGTCACCAACCTGGTCAAAGGAAATAGTGTTAGGGTCGACGAAGCCTCCTATTACTATCAAACTGTGCGAAATAGTAGAGTCAAGAGGGGGTTAACGTCATACCTGTAATAGGAACGAGTTACATTAATAATTCAGTTTCATTTCATTGACATTAAATAAACAAAAAATTGAATACAAGATTCTGTGGGTATAAGCGAGAAGAAAAAGAGACTTAATACCTGTGAGAATCAGAGGTTGGAAGCACAAAACAGAGACCATCGAAACCTTCGAGGTCACTAATAGAAGCTCTCGCTCTGCTTCTTCTCAACGAATTGAAAGAAATGACAAACAAAGTTAAATTAATTATACAAGGTATGGAGCGAAACCAGAAGAGAAAATTTAAGGAGAACTAAGGACGCACGAATAGAATCTTTCATACCCAAAATACAACATCTATTTTGTGAGCATTGTGATTGTGTTCCGAATGTGTACATATACGGGTTGTCTTAGAGAAAGTAGAGAAAATATATATAAATTGAAAACGCAACTAGCAAATCAATTTTAAATCCTAGCTCTCAAGTCTGAGACGAACAATTTGAGGCAATACAATATGGTATAGCTCAAATGTTGGCTAAATGTAACACCCCTAGTTTATATGTTTGATTTTCAGAAACTCGACATTTGAACTTTAATCCTAAGGGGAGTGGACCCCAAAGGACAAGTATTTTGTGGATGTAATTAAATATTTAATTTGAGAAAATGAATAAAAATAATGCAATGTGACGTTGACCAAAATGAGAATTATGAGATCACTTGCTAAATCCATGAGATGGATAAAGGCAAATACTTTCCCCACAATCTTTCAAAAATCCTTGAAAGAATTTATTTCCAAATTAGATTTTGAGGAAAATCTAGTTTCCCCAATGATGTGGAGAGTATTTGGGAAGAGGTAAAAAGCTGGGAAAAGCAGAAAGCAACTTTAAAAGTCCCTAAATAGGGAAGCCTAGGAAAACAGGAAGAAAATCATCCTGATATTTTGGACGCATAATTAGAAACAGGCTTTGGGGAGTAGTAGCTTAAATAAGCTATTCCTGAACAAATTAGGGATTGATCTGTTCTAGGAGGGATCTCAGTTCGGGGGTGAATTCTAGAGATAGACGAATTCTAAGGTTGGGTGGATTGGTCATATAATTAAGTGGTATGCACAGTTCATTTATATTCTCTGTTATAAGGTGTAGGTATAAATTTTATGTTGTATTGAATTTGAAAGTATTATATGTGGCATGCTGTGAGTAATTACATTCCATACATTTAACAGAAATATCAGAAGAATTAGTCTTCAAATTTCTGTATAGTTGTAGGAATCACATCTATGGGACAGAATTCATCAGAATCTCTAAACCATATCTGGTCTAAATCTGAGAATACTTAATTCCCAAAGATGATTTACAGTTTAACTTTAATCTGCTTCTATTTTTATGAACTAAATCCTAACTATTGAAAAAGGAGCCTAGTACCCTTACCTGCACCATAGAGTAAGGAAACTAGATACAAAGTATAATTACTTGAAATAAGAAGTGAAATAAATAAGCAGAAAACACTGAGTATATAATTGATAAAAGTACCATGGATCACTAGTTACGGGATACTGAAGTCAATGAATTGGAAAAATCTGAGTAGGTTACTAGTATACCTATATGTTTAGTCATAGAATTAAACTCATTCCAAATTTAAACACAGATGTATAATTAATACAATGTACAGTTATCTACGCGAAATCAAGATTTCAATGCAGATAGGTGTTTACAGTCTTGAATAAAATGGCATGTTAGACACTGAGTTTTTTACCAATTATAGTTACAAATTTTATCCAAAAAATTTAAATAAAAAGTATAAAGAGATGAGTACTAAAACCTTACAAACTCATTGCCATCATATTCTAAAGATAGGGTTATACGTTGCAAAGATAGACGAAGTATTGCAGAAAATGGTTATGTAATATTTAAAATCTTATATTTGAAAAGACAACATGTTACTGGAAAATTAATTTTGTACTATGGATTACAATTACTAAACGTGAGAGAGTTCTCACTTATTATATAGAATTATATATAATTTCTGAACATTTCTAAATCCTGTAGAAAACGAAAAGAATTTTTCTTGACTCGAACACTATGTGGAATTAATAGAAGTAAAGTAAAAGAGGCAAAATAAACTAGTATAGTTGACAGTAGATAGAAAATAAAACATCATCGTTAATAAGGATTTGAACTTTCAGATAGGAAAGACCACGAACCGTTTGAAAATAATTTCTCATATACCGAAGGTCCAAAGCGGAAGATTAAATTATATGCAAAATTATCAGTTAGCAAAATAATAACACTATGGAGAAACTTTATATCTTCCTGACATGGGAAAATTAACCCCAAGTCAAGGTATATAAAGTCTGGTGTAAATAATAAGGAAAATTATAGAGACAATGGTACGAATCTCCTTGGATTCAACGATATTATCCATGGACTGATATAAATTAAATGTTAAACAAGTCATTGCAGAGGCAACGATTTAACACATAGCTGAAGTTCTCGTGAGTACCAACCTGTATCAAAGAGAAAGGTATTACAAATTCTTCAACGAAAAAGGCAAAGAGCTCTCGGGAAGTACTCAGACGAAGCAGGTAACAAATAATTACCTGTAGGTAAATGACATTATGTGAAAGATATTAGCGACTGTAAACGAAGATATGGAAATTGTATCAGCTAAACAAATAAACTGAATTATTTTGAGTTTTACCAAAATTATTACCTGGGCAATGAATGACTTCGAGAGTATCAATTTGAGTTAAAAACATAGAAGAAAAACCGAAATAGATTAGAATATTTGGCAATATAACTGAAATGTATTTTCTTATAGAAGGAATTTATGAACGGTGAATTCTCTATACACAGAAGAGAAATCTTACCTAGATAAATTCCCAATCTCTGATAAGAGTTCATTATTAACATTCGTGGTCATCGCAGAAACCGGGGGGGAGTCGAAGAATACTGAGGATGAAAACCCTCACCTCATATTCATAGGAAATCGAATACCCATAATCTCTATAAATAAGATGAGGTAATAATTAGTATTCGTCAATTGGTTCTGAGGAACAAGAAATTAAAAATATGAAATGAACTGATGATCGTATACAGAATAGGCAACGAAAACAATTATAAAACTATATAACGATACAACCATTTCTATAACATGCCAATAAATCTTGAATGCAAGTGATAGATAAAAACCCACACAGAACGAACACCAGGGATATAAAGCCCCTTCAGATTTTCTCTCTGAATTTGATAACGAGGAGAAAGGTCGTGGTAAAATGCCTAAATCTGATAATACGAAAATAAAAATCATAGCAACCAAATACATACTACATTTCCATAATCTTAAGACCAAAACGTTGGAAAACTTAAGTTACCTCTGCATGTTGCCAAGGGAGTGCTACGACGCAGGCGTATTGCACAATTAAATCTCAGAGATTGAGTAGAGACACCAAAGTGATAACGAACAAGAGAGGATTTAGGAACGAAAGTCCGAATAGAGAAGCGAACAAGGGTTTACTATTCAACCCTTATAGTAATCACAGACGAGAACCCTAGTAATATCTAGCCATAAAAATGGCATAAATCTGTAGACTCTCACATGGATTGACAATGATCTTAATGATTGCGTTCAGTAGGAATTCAATAAAATCCCAGCGTACAAGTACCACAAGAAACTTAATATGTATTCAGAACCGTAGCAAATAGTGCTATAAAATATATTTTAATTCAGAGCTCAAGGATACGAGAAAATCCATAAATCAAATGCAAACGTACGATGAGAAGTATATGATAAAGACAATGTAATTTGACATAAACATCTCAACATAGGTAATACGAAACCATCAAACCAATCTACGATAAAGTACTTGAGATGTACTCCATATCACCCAAGTAAGGGAATGATAAAGTCGTATATCCTAACACTATAGTAAGGTATGCCAAAGCTTTTGTAAAGAAAAATATATAATTCATTGGATAAGTACAATATTGCCAAGAATACAACTCGTAGAGGTGGAACTTTTATAACTAAATTAAATTAAATGAAATCCCCAATCGAGTACGAATCATCATCGTATAGATATGTGGTGGATTATATATATATATATATATATGATGAAGTTTATATTATTTATATATTGTGGATTTTATATATATATCTATGGTGGATAGATATGTATATGAAATAGAATTAAAGAGTTAATGATATGAAACAAAACGGTTAACATAACCAAGAGATTTATAAAGAAGTACTCTATTGAAACGTATATACAATGGGGAATCGATTAAACATATATATTATGTTTAACAAAAGTATATTAAAGTGTAAATTGAAAAGGTAGTTCTGAACACCTATGTATTAGTTAGACGAACAGGATTGAGTTTCATCAATCCCAAGAAAATCATAACTTTAAAATGGAAGGAGAGTTTAGTCTTAGAAAGAGAACCTTCAAATAAAAAGAAATTTTTTGGGGTATGTGGAAGTTTAGGTACGTTACAAATGGTATCAGAGCTCATGTTATACAAAATTGGGCTGTTGTTGTGTGTGCTCACTGTATAAATGATTTACCGTTGGAAAAAAAAAAAAAAAATGTTTTTTTTATTTTTGATCTGTGTTCTTTAATGTACAGTGGTGCTGGAATGGCAGAAGGTGAGGAAATTTATGTTGATCTGCATGATGATGACAATACACCAAATCCCAACGCTCCAGTGATCGCTATGTTGCACAGTTTGTAGTGAGAAATGGCTGAGCTGAGAAGCCAGAATGACAGATTGTCATTATCCAGTGAGGAGCAGGAAAAGCTCATCAGAGAACTAACTTCGCGGAATAGCCAAGAATGTGAGGATTCCGGAAAGAGGAAGACTGATGAGTCTAAGAATGATGATGCTGTTAGGCATCAGTATAAACAGAAAAAGGAATTACAGGGGGAATTCTGAAAGATCAAACCTCCCTCCTATGATGGGGAGAAGGAGGAAGATGCTGAAGCCTGGTTGCTGAACATGATTAAGTATTTCCAGGTCTATGAATATGAAAGAAATCTGAAGGCCAGATTAGCTGTTTACCAGCTACAAGGTAAATCTACATTGTGGTGGGAGGAGACGAAAATGGTTCATGCCATTGATGAAAAGATAGTTACCTGGGAAGACTTCCAGGTTAAGTTCAAAAACCGCTACTTAAATGAACGTTACTATGATGATAAAGTAAAAGAATTTCATGAGCTTAGACTGGGACAGCTTACTATTGATGAGTTTTTCACTAAGTTTACAAATCTGTTGAGATATGTCCCTTACATTAGGGAAGAGAAGGCAAAGGTACAAAGGTTTCTGTACTATTCGCCTGCTGTATACGAAGAGAAGATCGAGTTTGATAACCCAAAAACTATGGACGAGGCAGTGAGGAAGGCTAGATTATGCTATCAGCAGTTTAAGGGAAAGGCTGAGCATGGAAAAAGCTGGCTAAACAAAGGTGAAATTAAAGGAAAGAAACAGAAACTAGCTTACTTAAGGAATTTTGGTAGGGACCATCAGAGGAAAAAGTTTAGTAAACCAAAAGAAAGCCAAACAACTCAGTCTCAAATTGGTTCCAAACAACTAGATGAAGGAAATAAAAAGGAAGGCATAGTCAAAATGAGCGAACCTTTGAAATGATGGGGATGTGGAGAACCCCATATTTTGAGGGAATGTCCCCACCGAAACATTCAGATGATTATGAGAGATTGAGAAGCTACCACAGTAAATGACATAGCAAGAAATATACACACTATCAGTGCAGCCTTGGATAATCGACAAGCAGAACATCAAGCTACCATGGTTGAAATGGAGGGTAATATTTCTGACCAATTGTTACAGTTTTGATTGATCCGGGTGCTTGTTTGAGTTACATTAGTCCAAAAATTGTAGAAAAATGCAAACTCAAAACTGAAAAATTTCAGCAGTCTTGGCTGGTCCAGTTAGCCACTGGAACCAAGAGGAAAGTAACTCATAGGTTACCTCAAAAAGAAATCAAATTAAATGATTTTCAAATAGAGGTAAATTTAAACATTTTTCCATTAGGTTCATATGACTTGCTGATAGGAATGGACTGGCTGGAAAAGAAAAAGGCCATGATGAATTGCTGGGATAAAACCCTACATTGTGTAGATGAAGAGGGGAAACATTTTATTCTCAACGGAAAACCAAAACCTATCTCTATAAGACAAATATCAGCACTGCAATTAAAACGAACAGCTAGGAAAGGATACCAAGTCTATGCAGTACATGTAGAAGAGAGAGAACAGAAAACTGAAGGAAATCTGCTGGATGCTTTGCCAGTAGTAAGAGATTTCAAGGAAGTTTTTCTAGATGAGATTCCTCATCTTCCTCCCAAAAGATAGATTGACTTTTCAATCGATTTGGTGCCGGGAGCAACACCTATTTCCCGAGCCCCTTATCGAATGTGTTGCCCCGAACTCATTGACCTGAAAATGAAATTGCAAGAATTGCTGGATAAAGGCTATATCTGACCGAGTGTGTCTCCTTGGGGAGCACCAGTTCTATTTTTGAAAAAGAAGGATGGAACCTTTAGGATGTGCATTGATTATCGTCAACTGAATAAGTTGACCATTAAAAACAGATACCCTTTACCCAGAATTGATGATCTTTTTGACCAAGTGAGAGGAGCTTCAGTATTTTCAAATATTGACTTAAGGACTGGTTATCACCAACTCATAATTAAAGAAGAATACATCAGCAAAACAGCCTTTCGAACCAGGTATGGTCACTACGAATTTGTAGTCCTACCTTTTGGTTTAACAAATGCCCCTGCCACCTTTATGTGCTTAATGAACAGTGTGTTAAATAAGTACTTGGACAAATTCGTACTTGTGTTCATAGATGATATTTTACTTTACTAAAAAAGTGAGGAAGAACACAAACAACATTTGAAGATAGTATTGCAAAATTTGAAAGAAAACCAATTATATGCCAAATTCAGTAAATGTGAATTCTATAAGGATAAGATCCAATACTTGGGTCATATTATTTCTGAACAAGGGTTGGTTGTTGATCCTGAAAAGATAAAGGCTATTAAAGAATGGCCTGTGCCAATAGATGTTTCAGCAGTGAGATCATTCATGGGGATTGCAAGTTATTATCGCAGATTTGTGGAGAGATTTTCTGCAATAGCATATCCCATAACCTCGCTACAAAGAAAAGGTGTCAAATTTGAGTGGACTAAAAAATGCCAAAACAGTTTTGAACAACTGAAATTAAAACTCACCACAACCCCTATATTGAAAATTGCAGATCCTGATAAAGAAATTGTTGTATGCACAGATACCTGTAGAGAGGGGTTGGGAGGAGTCCTTTTGCAGGAAAATTCAGTCATTACATATGAGTCTAGGAAACTGAAGACAAATGAACAGAACTATAGTGCCTATGATTTGGAGTTAGCTGCTGTTATTCATGCCTTGAAGATGTGGCAACATTATCTCCTTGGAAAGAAATTTACATTGATGACTGATCATATTAGTCTCAAGTATTTCTTTTCCCAGACTGATTTGAATGCTTGACAAGCCAGATGGCTATCTTTTCTGAGTGAATTTGATATGGACATAAAACATATCAGAGGGAAAGAAAATAAAATTACTGATGCCTTGAGCAGAAATTCTTGTGAAATTATAAAAAGCATTGGATTTAGTGCCCAATTTGATTTAGAAGAGTTAGTGAAAAAGGCAGCAGACCAGGATCCAAATTATGAGAACCTACAAGTGAAAATACTAAAGAAGGAGATGGCTAATTACACTCAAAACCAGAAAGGACCGATCTGTTATAAAAATAGATTATATATTCCCAAAGTAGAGTCCTTGAAAAGAGATATTTTAGATGAATATCACAAACAGTCATATGCAGGACATCCGGGATATCAGAAAATGTTAACAGCTTTGAAAAAGAAGTTGTTTTGGCCAGGAATGAAAAGAGATGTAGCAAAATATTTAGCTAGATGCATGGAGTGTCAACTAGTCAAAGTTGAACATCAACATCCTGTTGGTCTGTTAAACCCTTTGCCGATTGCAGAATGGAAATGGGATACTGTTTCTATGGATTTCATAACAAGATTACCCAAAACCAAGTACCAACATGATTCAGTGATGCTATTAGTAGACACTTTAATCAAAGCTGCACACTTCATACCAGTGAAATATACTTTTGGGACAACCCAAGTAGCCAATGTGTTCCTGAAGGAGGTAGTAAGGCTCCATGGGTTCCCAAAGGTGATTGTCTCAGACAGAGATGCTAAGTTCACAACAGCCTTTTGGAAAGGTCTATTTGGAGGTATGGGCACTAAGTTGAATTTTAGTACTGCCTATCACCCGTAGACAGACGAGCAGATAGAGAGAACAAACCAGATTTTGGAGGATATGCTAAGAATGTATGTGATGGATAGGCCATAAAAGTGGGAAGGCTACTTGCATTTAGCTGAATTTACCTATAATAACAGCTACCAATCCTCTATCAAAATGAGCCCGTTTGAGGCACTCTATGGAAGGAAATGTCGTACTCCTTTGAGCTGGATTCAAGCTGAAGATAAGCTAAGGTTGGGACCAGATGCTTTACAAGAGATGGAAATAATTGTTAAATAAATACAAAGAAACATCAAGACAGCACAATATCGCCATAAAAACTATGCTGATAAGAAAAGGACACATCGAGAATTCAAAGTGCGGGAGCATGTGTACTTGCGTATTAAACCCAAAAAGAGCACACTTTATACTGGAAGTTGTGCAAAACTAGCTCCTAGATATTGTGGTCCTTTTGAAGTGTTAGAAAGGGTGGGACCAGTGGCTTACAAGCTAGCCTTACTGCCTCATGTTAAATTTCACGATTTTTTTCATGTTTCGTTATTAAAAAGACATATACATTATGCTTCTTACATTGTTGATTGGAATGTGGTACAAGTGGAACCAGAAGGAGAGTTCCTTCCAGAACCGCTTCAAATATTGGAGCGGGAATAAATTGAATTGAGGAATCGGACGGTAGCAAGAGTAAAGGTGCAGTGGAAGAACTTTACTGATGAAGAAGCTACCTGGGAAAGAGAAGCTGAAATGATGGAAAAATATCCTTTTTTTTTTGGAAAAAAAATGAACTCTAGTAGTTAGATGCCAACACCGAGGACGGTGTTTACTTGCAGATGGGGAATATGTAACACCCCTAGTTTATGTGTTTGATTTTCAAAAGCTAGAAATTTGAACTTTAATCCTAAGGGGAGTGGACCCCAAAGGACAAGTATTTTTTGGATGTAATTAAATATTTAATTTGAGAAAATGAATAAAATAATCCTGTGCAGATTGACCAAAATGAGAATTATGATATCACTTGATAAATCCATGAGGATGGATAAAGGCAAATACTTTCCCCACAATCTTTCAAAAATACTTGAAAGAATTTATTTCCAAATTAGATTTTGAGGAAAATCTAGTTTCCCCAATGATGTGGAGAGTAGTTGGGAAGAGGTAAAAAGCTGGGAAAAGTAGAAAGCAACATTAAAAGTCCCTAAATAGGGAAGCCTAGGCAAACAGGAAGAAAAGCATCCTGATATTCTGGACGCAGAATTAGAAACAGGCTTTGGGGAGAAATAGCTTAAATAAGCTATTCCATAACAGATTAGAGGTTGATCTATTCTGGGAGGGATCTCAGCTCGGGGGTGAATTATGGAGATAGAGGAATTCTAAGGTTGGGTGGATTGGTCATCTAACTAAGTGGTATGCACAGTTCATTTACATTTTCTGTTATAAGGTGTAGGTATAAATTTTATGTTGTATTGAATGTGAAAGTATTATATGTTGCATGCTGGGAGTAATTATATTCCATACAGTTAATAGAAATATCAGAGGAATTAGTCTTCAAATTTCTGTACAGTTGTAGGAATCATATTTATGGGAAGGAATTCATCAGAATCTCTAAACCATAGCTGGTCTAAATCTGAGAATACATATTTCCCAAAGATGATTTATAGTTTAACTTTAATCTGCTTCTGTATTATGAACTAAATCCTAATTATATAAGAAGGAAGCCTAGTACCCTGACATGCATCATAGAGGAAGGAAACTAGATATAAAGTATATTTACTTGAAATAAGCAGTGAAATAAATAAGCAGAAAACACATAGTATATAATTGGTAAAAATGCCATGGATCACTAGTTACAGTTTATTGAATTCAATAAGTTGGTAAAACCTAAATATGTTACAGGTATACCTATATGTTTAGCCCCAGAATTAAACTCATTCCAAATTTAAACACATATGTATATTTAATACATTGCACAGTTATCTATACTGAAATCAAAGGCCTGTGATACATAGGTGTTTACAGTACTGATTAACATGGCATGTTAGACATGAGAACCAATTATAGTTACACAAATTTTATCCAGAAAAATTTAAATAAAAGTCTAATGAGATGAGTACTAAAACCTTATAAACTCCTTGCCATCATATTATTCTAAATATATGGAGTTATACCAGTACCAAAAAGAAATGAACGAAGTATTGCAGAAAATGGTTATGTAATATTTAAAATCTTATATTTGAAAAGACAACATGTCACTGGAAAATTAATTCTGTACTATGGATTACAATTACTAAACGTGAGAAAGTTCTCACTCATTATATAGAATTATATATAATTTCTGAATATTTCTAAATCCTGTAGAAAATGAAAAGAATTTTGCTTGACTCGAACACTATGTGGAATTAATAGAAGTAAAGTAAAAGAGGCAAAATAAACTAGTATAGTTGACAGTACATAGAAAATAAAATATCATCGGTAATAAGGATTTGAACTTTCAGATAGGAAAGACCACGAATGGTTTGAAAATAAGTTTCTCATATACCGAAGGTCCAAAGCAAAAGATTAAAGTATATGCAAAATTATCAGTTAGCAAAATAATAACAGTATGGAGAAAATTTATATCTTCCTAACATGGGAAAATTAAACCCAAGTCAAGGTATGTAAAGTCTAGTGTAAATAATAAGAAAAATTATAGAGGCAATGGTATGAATCTCCTTGGATTCAACGATATTAGCCATGGACTGATATAAATCAAATGTTAAACAAGTCGTTGCAGAGGCAACAAATTAACACATAGCTGAAGTTCTCGTGAGTACCGACCTGTATCAGAGAGAAAGGTATTACAAATTCTTCAACGAAAAAGGAAAAGAGCTGTCGGGAAGTACTCAGACGAAGCAGCTAAAAAATAATTACCTATAGGTAAATGACATTATGTGAAAGATATTAGCGACTGTAAACGAAGATATAGAAATTGTATCAGTTAAACAAATAAATTGAATGATTCTGAGTTTTACCAAAATTATTACCTGGGAAATGAATGACTTTGAGAGTATCAATCTGAGTTAAAAACATAGAAGAAAAACCGAAATAGATTAGAATATTTGGCAATATAACTAAAACTTATTTTCTTATAGAAGGAATCTATGAATGACGAATTATCTATACAGAGAAGAGATCTCGTACCTAGATAAATTCCCAATCTCTGATAAGAGTTCATTATTAACGTTCATGGTCATCGCAGAAACTAGGGGGGGAGTCGAAGAATACTGAGGACTAAAACCCTCACCTCATATTCGTAGGAAGTCGAATACCTATAATTTCTATAAATCAGATGAGGCAATAATCAGTATCCGTCAATTGGTTCTGAAGAAAAAGAAATTAAAAATATGAAATGGACTGATGATCGTATACAAAATAGGCAACGAAAACAATTATAAAACTATATAACGATACAACCATTTCTGTAAAATGCCAATAAATCTTGAATGCAAGTGATAGATAAAAACCCGCACAGAATGAATACCAGGGATATCAAGCCCCTTCAGACTTTCGCTCTTAATTTGATAATGAGGAGAAAGGTCGTGGTAAAATTCCTAAATCTGATAGTATGAAAATAAAAATCCTAGCGACCAAATACATACTACATTTCCATAATCTTAAGACCAAAACGTTTGAAAACTAAGTTACCTCTTCGTGTTGCCAAGGGAGTGCTATGACGCAGGCGTATTGCACCATTAAATCTCAGAGATCGAGCAGAGACACCAAAGCGATAACGAACAAGAGAGGATTTAGGAGCGGAAGTCCGAATAGAGAAGTGAACAAGGGTTTCTTGTTCAACCCTTATAGTAATCACAGACGAGAAACCTAGAAATAGCTAGCCATACAAATGGCATAAATCTGTAGACTCTCACATGGATCGACAACGATCTTGACGATTGCGTTCAGTAGGAATTCAATAAAAGCCCAGCGTACAAGTAACACAAGAAATTTCATATGTATTCAGAACCGTAGCAAATAGTGCTATAACATATATTTTAATTCAGAGCTCGAGGATACGAGCAAATCCATAAATCAAATGCAAACGTACGATGAGAAGTATATGATAAAGACGATGTAATTTGACATAAACGTCTCAACGTAGGTAATACAAAACCATCAAACCAATCTTCGATAAAGTACTTGAGATGTACTCCATATCACCCAAGTAAGGGAATGATAAAGTCGTATATCCTAACGCTATAGTAAGGTATGCCAAATCCTTTGTGTAGAACGATATATAATTAGTTGGATAAGTACAATATTTCCAAGAATACAAATCCTAGAAGTGGAACGTTTATAAGTAAATTAAATTAAATAAAATCCCCAATCGAATAAAAATCATCATCTTATATATATGTAGGGTGAATTTTATATAGACGGTGGATTATATGTATATATATATGTGATGGGTTATGTATGGTGGGTTTTATATGTGACGGAGTTTATATTATGTATACATTGTGGATTATATATATATGGTGGATATATATATATGGAATAGAAGTAAATATTAAAGGATATGAAGCATAACGGTTAATATAACAAAGAGGTTTATACATAAACTTTTATATGTTTTACTCTATTGAAATCTATATACAATGGGGAATAGATTGAACATACAGTTATGTCTAATAAAAGTATATGAAACTTAAATTTGAAAAGGTAGTTCTGAGTCTCTATGTATTAGTTAAATAGACAGAATTGATTCTCATCAATTCTCATGAAAATTGTAAAATGAGAGGAGAGCTTAGTCTTAGAAATACAACCTTCGAAAAAAAAAAATTGTGTTGTGGAAGTCGAGGGACATTACACCAAAAACCACCTTTATCCGAGTTATTTATATGACACATTATCATTTTATAACTTTACAATAATTCCACTATCCTTTACAAGGAGTCATCCTCACATGGATCCTTTTATCCAACTACTTTCATTCAAACCTACTTCTCTAATAATTTGAATTTCTACTTATCTTATAGTAACTTAATGAGGTGGTACTTCTAGGGTGCCTTCCTAATCCACTATCATTAGAATTAATTTTCATACAACAACATACTTGTACTCGTTATATTGACCAACAATAACTTATCACTTTATTGAAAATAACACATACCTAGCTCTTTACTCACCATATATAATATTTGGCTTTAATTTAAGAATAACCCTATATGAATTGGAAATAAATCAAAACCCATTTTCATTTAATTATTCTCCTTCCTCATACTATGCAAGGGTTCTTAACTCCATAGACATACTTTCGACCTTTATTTTTTTCTTTACTCACATATCCACCTTTCGTTACAACAGACATGGTATATGACTCATTCATAAGGCTTACCATTCACGTTGGATTAATATTTAGCATTATGTACACACTGCTACGTTTGTATTACTCCCAACTATCTATGATCAACAATACTTATATACCATACTATACTTCGTTGGGTAATTCTTCATTAATATTTGACCATACCACAACTTAATTTATCCATTTCACCATATTGAAATCATAATCATATGTTCTTACAATGAAATCCTTATGAATAAATTTTTTAAGATAATGTTTCATTGGCCACTAACCATGTCCTTACGACCTTTTTTATGAACTTTAAGTGGAAACACAAAGGTATAACACACTTATGCTTATTAACTTCGTCGTGATACGTGATTTGAAATTTATTTTTCCGGGAGTCATAGTTGTCTGTCTTAAATGTTGAAACGATTATGCCTTAAGACGATTATGCCTTAAGGCGATATGGCAAACCCTAGGTTTTGAATCTCTCAGGATTTTCTTGCATTAATTTGTTTGTACAAAATAATATGGCCATCTATGTCTCATTTCCAATACGTTAATCCAAGGGATGAAAACTAACCTACCGATGCGTGGACGACTTGGATTAACATTGAATTTAGGGTTTCAATCTACATAAATAATCTCATTTTTAGTTATGGCAATTTCTCATTTGGTTAATGACTAGACTTCGAAAAATTTCTCAGTGGTTCACCTCTATTACAAAGGTCAATTCATAAGTCTACGATACTGAGGATTTAGGTGGTATTCTTCAAACGAATAACACCTCCATGTTGCCTCTAGGAAGTATGTCCCACCTTTCTGTGGTAATTATTCATTTTTATCAACGTGGATTTTGGTTTATTACCCACTGTTTTCAATTTTAGTTCATACACTCATACAACTCCTTCATGTTTATGACCAGAATGAAATGAAAACACTCTTTCCTCTTCGATGCAAATTTTAGGTGAGTATTGTTACCGTATAATTATTTTTCCGGAACTCGCCTTTCATTACTTGATTTGAAGCTAGTTACTGCATATCTTTGAAAGGCATTACCATGAAACTGTGGGCGATGTATTTGTGGTTTTAATTTTTATTTTTACTATCACACAACCTCATTTTCATTCATAGGATTTTTCATTATGCTTTTCTCCCTAGAACTTTCATGTTCGTCCTACTCAGTCATCTAAAACTCAGAAATTTTGAGGTTTTTGTAGCATACATAATATTGAACTCTTTCTTAGGCATTTTCTTTACTTAAGTATCCTGAAGAGTAATTTATTTTAGATTTATATTCTCACCACAAACTTTCAAAATCGTATTGTATGTATTTGTTTTTCTACAGTACTACTCTTCATAATTATCTTCTCACCGCGTTGATTAGAAATAGAGGTGGACGAATGGAAATTTCTTGTTTCTCTTATGGGGTCTCCATAAATGAATGTTTACACCATAGGTAAACATACATTATCCATCTCCTCATTTCAGGGTTGAAGTTTCTATTCCCAGGATTAGTTATTTCATAGTTCTTGGTTTGATTGAGTTCGTAGATTAGTTTCTACACCCAACTAGTTGCATCCATTTTTCTTTACTTTTGTTGATTCATGGATTTAAAATCCTTTCTTAAAATTTCCGGTGAGGAGTTTTCATTCTCTTATCATAGAACCTCAGTTTCTTGTGACGTATAATGTCTCAGAAACTAGAATTGTATTTAAGTTATTATTAGCATTACTTTCTAGTTTATAATACATAGACACTCAATGGTTATTAGAGAGTACCGTTTATATTATGTTTGAAGGCTTATTAACCTTTATAAATGCATATGCGCTGCTTCTCCTCTAAGATTTCTCCTACCAATTTCTCATACTATGAACACTTTTTTTACACAGGCTGGTCCAGATATCGAGTGGAATTTCTCATATACACTTTTCATAAAGTTGCAGAGAGAAACCTTTCAATTTTCATTTTAAGGGACATAATCCCCTCTGTATAAACTTTAATTATAAGAAGATCTTGTTTAGAATATGTAATTTTCATGAACTGAGATATCTAGCTATATGGACTTATCATTGGTAATTGTTTTGGCTATATACTCTATAACTCTTTCCTTTCCATTAAAATATTATTGGAAAATCCAGCATAATACGTTATTTCCAAACAGAATTTAACTTTCAGTTCAAATGTAGGAATACATTATAAATATATACATGTTTATATTTTTTTATCTAGTAAGCTCTAGTTCATGATTTATCTTTCTCAATTTATGCTACAATATATAACTCATTTAACTATACAGTGTAGAAACTTATTTAATTATATTGTGCATTCATTTATCATGCAGGTATATTTATTTTTGTTTAGACTTGAATTCAGAATGAAATATACAGTTGGTTAACATAATGCTAGAGTAGATTTATAAATGAAATATCAATTTCCTAGGAGGTACCTAACCTCAGATCTAAACCTAATACTGGGTTTAGACATTCTGAGAGTTGGTCCTATACAAATTTATGTATGTGCAATAACACAAGACATACTGTTTTTATTATAGTCAATTATGGGAAAGTCTTATGATCCTTATCCATCCTCATCGATTTGCATCCCAGATCTCTAATCATTATCTAGTCCTTGCACCATTTATTCCTTTTTCATTTTATTAATTTCAAATTAATAAAATATATGCACAATTAATATTTTCCCTTGGTTCCACTTGGCCCTTAAAGTCTTTGACTGCCTATTTTTTTTAAAGGAGAAATTTAGGGACATTACAAAACATAAATGGAAAATTTACAGTAACAAATCAAGTCTGAAAGGGTTGATTAATAGATAGACCAAACCCTGCCATAAAAACCATATTATCAAAAATCAAGAGAGGAATAAGGTTCAAGTTTAAGCTATCAAGAAATTTTTTAGCAAGAAGAAGTTGTTTCATTGTTTTTTGAATGTGCCCATTTGATCAAGTGCTTAGTGTTAAGCTCAAAAATGGAAGCGCTCACAACCGATTGGAAACTAAACAAAAACAAAGAGCTCATTGCTAGGAATTTGGTGACGTTCATTTCATCAAAAACTTACTCTGGATGAGGAAGATAGAGCCTATTGTTAATTTTCTGAAATAGCTAAAAAATATGCAGAAGTGACAGATTGTTGACATCGAACCCTAGTTAGCAAAAAAAAAAAAAATTGATTCTCGGGAGTATTATTTCATCTTTCCAAATCATACTGAGACAAGTGTCAATGCGAGATTTGTTTCGAAGGTGAAAATTTTTCATGTTATCTCCTAAGGTCGAATTTCATATTTTAATGGTCGAATGAAATTTTATTATATGGTTGAATAGTTGAACCAGAGGCAGACACGTGGTGTAGCCGGGGGCCGCCACATGCCCCCCCTAGTGCACCAAGGTCATGGTTGAATTATGGTTCAAATGTTGAATTTATATTAATTTTCGAAGGGTTGGATGCTACAGTATATATGGAGCAAAACTCTTGAATAGGCGGAAGGGTGGAGGTTGGAGCTCGACCCCATGACCTCCCCTAAGCAAGCGCAACACAACACCACTAGGCTGCGGAGTAGTTCTTAACTCCATACACCATCAAAATTTATTTGTATTCATATGGTTTGCATCATCGGGTGGAGGAGGGGGCCAACCTCGCGGGCCATCCCCCTCACAACAAGACAACGACGCTATGACCTATGGCAGAGTTTATGTTTTTGCACAGGATAAAAATTTAATGTGGGTTTAATTACCCATAATCATTGTTATGTCACGCTAATCCTTATGAAATGCAGATTAATTAAACTGCCCCCGATTAGTGCTAATATTAAGTTTAACTACCAATTAATTTAATTAAACTTGAGTTTAATTCGTTAGATAAAATGGCGAGGACCCCAAATTCGGTTTTGTCCCCAAATTTAGATGCCCTAACTAGAGTTATCTCCAAATTTAGTGGTGATTTCCTAGGTCAAAGTGTTTAGGCCATAAATTTTGCAAAATTCGACCAAATCAGACTCAAGAAGGACCTATTTTGGATGATTTGGACATTATGAACACATTGAAGTAGGTTCTAGGAGAAATATATGATTGTAAAGAGAAAATTTTTCAAATTTGAGCTAATATAGAGACCCAAGCCATGGAATCTGGACCAAGGCGATGTAGCCCAGGAAGGGTGAACTCCTTCATCAAAACACTATGTTAATGGATCATTTGATGGTTTATTGTACATATTATTACTTATTTTTAGCATTATGATTTAATTTTTATATTTCTCATGAATATAACATAGAACTTGCTACATTTACATGTTTAACACTCACCTACACCTCAAGAAACCTATGCACATGAACAAAGAAATCAACAAATTGTTTATAATTATGAAGATGAAATTAGCACATCAAAACTAACATTCATATTGAGATAAAGGTGTTATCAAAGACCAAGGTTCAAAGGTTATTTGCTTAATTTTATTGAGTTTTGTGTGGGTAGGGTTTTAATTATTGCAAATTTGTGATTCTCACAAGGTTAAAGTTACATAGAGGAGAAGGAAACTATTGGTTGCTAGTCCTGAGGTTAGGACCATAAGAGGGAGAGCCACGAGGGCACCATCTCCACCCAAATTTTCACTCACATGAACACTTGAAGCACCTCAACTTTTATATCTAGCTGAGATTGAGGAGGTACAAGTTGCACCAGAAGCTCAACTTGAATGCATAGTCATCATGTTAGGTTTTGGAGTGACTGAAGCTCTTTCAGAAGAGGAAGCATACAAGAAGGATTTCTATGAACTGACTGAAAGGGTTAGGATCCACTTTGAAGAGAGGTAAAAAAGGATGAAGACAGGGATTCAAAAGGCGATGGAGGAAAGCCTCCTCCATCTCTACCATCTTCATCATCATCCTCATCACCACCATCAACATCATCTTCCACTTCCACAGCGAAAAATACCCATAATCACTCAAAGACAACAAAAGGAAAAACTCCCTTACTCAAACTTGATTTCAACTTTGAGCTTCCAATGTATAATGACGAGGTAAATGCAGATATGTTGGTTAATTGGATTCGGAAATTAGAGGTTTAGTGCAGAATTCTGACCCTTCAAGAAGGTGACATAAAGATTCAATTGGCTTCTGTGAGGATGGAAGGATCAACAATTTTATAGTGGAAAGCAAGGACACAAGAAGAGATGAAAAAGCACGGTAATATCTCAATATCTTGGTCAAGTTTTATCGCTTCCATTAAAATGAAATTTTATCCTCTAGCTTACATGCAAAAATCCATTATGGATTGGCAGAATTTTAGATAATTGAAAGGGAAAAGTGTGCAAGATTATACTGATAAATTTAGGAGAAGAGCTCTTATTTTGGGTAATAATTTTTATTCTCAAGAAACTTTGTTAAATTATATTTGGGGTTTGCACAGTTAGCTTAGACACACTATTCTCATGTTCAATCCCACAAACTTAGGTGAGGTTTGTGTTCAAGCCACACATTTAGAAGCAAGAGGGAAACATAATTTAGATGATAAAAGTGATAGTTTCCATGAGTATGAGGGTAAATGAAAGGGAAATTTTAGTGGATGAGGAAAGAGAAATAGCTCTCAAAAAAGGGAAAGTGATACGCACATGTAAACATTGTTCGAAGAATGGCCATGATGAAGACCATTTTTGGGAACTTCATCCAGAGTTGAAGCCAAAAAAACTGAAAGCCAAAGAGAAGGGAAAAGTTTTTGCAATAATTGAACATGACTTAGGTTCATATTCAAGAGATGAAAAAAATATTACATAAATGGGTTTGAAGGATAAGAACATAGCAAGCACTAGTTATCAATTTGTTCCAATGTAACTTAAGATGAAGATACAAGAATTGAACTCTTTCATATTAGATTCGTTTCTAAACATACCAAGATAGACACACCATCTGATAGTGGTTCTCAAGCTAATTTGAATTCCGAAGACTTAGTTAAGAAGAAAAACCTTGAAACAGCTATACATCCAAGCCCTTATCCTTTAGGGTGGATATGCAAGAATGCAAACTTGAAGGTAACAAGGAAGTGCATACTAAGTTTTTCCTTCAATTCAAACTTTCTTGATGAATTTGAGCTTGATGTGGTGCTGCTTGAGATATCAGGTATTGTTTTAGGAAGCCCATATATTTATGATAGGAAAGCAATATTTCATTAGAATAAGTATCACTTGTCTAATGATGGAATTGAGTACATAGTTAGAGCGCATAAGAAAAAGACAAGTTTGTCTCTTATAGATGCAGGAGAAATGAAGAGAATAGTGAATGAAAATCAAAATTTTACTTTGTTAATGATCAAACATAAATATGTTTTGAATGAGGCCTTTAAAAAAGATGCATATAATGAACAAGTTGAATTCATTAAAGTTTCTTATGCTTCTAATCATATGTTTTAGGACTCTAACAAGTTACCTTTGAAAGGAGGTGAAAAATATGTGAAATATTTGCAGCAATCAACATCAGTGTTGAGCAGTTTCGGAAACAAGATGTTGGGGCAAGAGAGAGAAAATTTCAAAGAAAAAGATCGAAAGCAATTTGACAAAGAAGGCATAGGTTCCACAAGTGATTGTTTTTGGTTTCCAAAGGGTACATGGAAATGGCGAAAATACTTGGTCAAAAGTCGACGCAAGTAAAAGAGCAACTAAGAATCGTGATGACGACATTGTGCGAGGTGAGACAACTTTTAAGTTTCCTTGATTGATGACCAAGGTGGGAACAAGATTTTTCCTGCAAGAACGTCTTGATTCTATGAAAATTCAGGGAGATTGCAGCATGACGATGTCAACAACAGTAAGAGAGGGTCTCAAGAGTCTAGGAAAAAGATTAGTTTTTTTGGAAAGCTCAAGTTGATGAAAATGAGAAATTTTTTGTGGATTGAGACTGGAAGGGTGAGGGAATTGTACCCTCATCCACATGATCAGTAATTAGAGATATTTTGGGGTCCAAAATACTTCTATTAGGGAGGAATGATCAGATGCTCAACGTTAAACTCAAATATTAAAATTATTGTAATATATTGGAAACTGAATGACAACAAAGAGATCATCACCAGCAATCCGCCGATGTTCATTTCATCGAAAACCAAATCTGGATGAGGAAGATACAGTGTACTGTTTGTTTTCCTAAATAGCTAAAAATTTTGCAGAAGTGAGAGATTGCTAACATGGCAATGTATTTAGCAAAACAAAATTATTGTAGGGAATGTTATTTCAGTTTCCCTAATAATATTGTGACCAGTGTCACTGTATGATTCGCTGGGAAGGTGAATATTTTTTATATTATCTCCTAAGGTCAAATGTCGTATTTTAATGGTCAAATGAAATATTATTATATGGTTGAATAGTCGAACCAGAGGCGGACATGTGGTGTAGCCACAGCCCGCCACGTGCCCCCTCTAGTGGACCAAGGTAAAAGCCAAATTATGGTTCAAATGTCGAATTTATGATAATTTTCAAAGGGTCAGATGCTATGGTATATATGGAGAAAAACTATTGAATATGTAGAAGGGTGGAGGTCAAGGCTCGACCCCAAAACCTCCCCCAAGTGAGTGAAAAACCACACCAATAGGCTGCATAGTAGTTCTTAACTCCATATGCCATCGACATTTATTTTTATTCATATGGTTTGCATCATAGGGCAGAGGAGGGGGCCAGTGTGAAATCGCTCACAACAAGACCACGACACGATGACCTGTGGCGGAGTTTATGCTTATGCATGGGATTAAAATTTAATGCGGGTTTAATTACCCATAATCATTGTTAAGTCGCGCTAATCCTTACATAATGTGGATTAATTAAAGCGCAGACGATTAGCGTTAATCTTAAGTTTAACTACCACTTAATTTAATTAGAATTTAGTTTAATTGGACAGAGAAAATGACAGAGCCCCCAAATTCGACGTTGTCCCAAAATTTAGCAGCCCTAACTGGAGTTATCACTAGATTTAGTCGTGATTTTCTAGGTGGAACTATTTAGGCCATAACGTTTTCAAAATTCGACCAAATTAGGCTCAAGAAGAGTCTATTCTGGATTATTTGGACATTCTGAACACATTGAAGTAGGGTTTTGAGACGATGATAATTCATAAACATCACTTTTCACATTTGAGGCTATCCCAAGAGCTGAAGACATGAATCTGGGCTAAGGAGATATTAGCCTAGGAGGGTGAACTCCTTCAGCTAAAACATTTAATGAGCAATGGATCATTTTGTTGGTTTTCTCTAAATTTTATTTATTTTTGTTCAACATTATGTTTTAATTTTTGTATATGATTCTTATAAAAACTCAATACATTTTACATGTTTAACAACACAAACACCTCAAAAACCTATCCCTGAGATGAAGAAAAGAGATCAAACAAATTATTTATAATTACTGAAGGAATCAAGTGCCATAGCAAAACTAACATTCGTATTGATTAGGATGAAGGGTAAGTCAAAATGAATATGGATGGCCACCTTCTTAGCCCTCGATTTGATTTCATTAGTTTAAACGGTTTCCTTGTTTATAGCATATTACTTTTTTAGTATCTTTTGGTTTAGAAACTTTGAACAATTTTGACCCTAAATTAAACATTTTTTTGATGTGTGGCCATAGCTACGGAAGGGCCTATAGAATCACCTTCAGTATTCAGTCTATTTCAATAACGTGCTCCGGCATGGGCCAAACAAAGATAATATGAGCAAGTTATGATCTATGGGAATTTGGATGCCTGGCCCCCATTGGGGCCCACAAATTATTTTCGTTCCATCTCTAGGGTTAGGGTTTTGGTTTTTTGTGGTTTGTATTGTTTTTCAATAATAAAAATGCCATTCGGACTCTTTGTAACATATTTCGAGAGGCATGTAGCAACGACATCTCTTCTCATAAATGAGTACCATCTCCCGAGCTAGTTTATTCCATTCTATATGTAACCATATTTACATTTATTTTGATATTAATGAAATGAAGTTTTAATTTCTATTTGCATCTCTATGTTTGTATTTATATTTGTATTCTATTGTGTCCATAATTCTCAGTCGTGTATCTTAGTGGTCTTCTCTTTCTCTATTTTTCTTCTCATATGCAATGAGTTGGGGTATAAGGAGCTGGGGCTCAAATGGGACAGACAACTGCAATGTGTACCTGGAAATACAGGGCCTCCGTGGTGGGGAAAAAATAAATATGAGGAGCGAGGAATCGTTTCAAATATTACTCAGGAGGACGTCAATAAATGAGAGACAATGATGGATAACGTTACTTCAATCCTTTCGATGACTCCCCTTGGGCTTCTCATCCATCAGCTAGTCTAGATAGCCACTCCTTTAAGGTACAAGTTAAATTTGGCATTCCCATGTTTGGAAGGCCCAGGATATATGCATATGCCTTAGATAGATGGTTAAATATCTTTAGGAAGAAGTACTGTTTCATGACTTGCTGAATTGGGAAAATATTACTTTCTTCACTCTCTTCAAAGTTTCCCTCCATGCTAAGGATAAATGGGAAACTTCACGCTGTGAAAAAAGGACAAGAGGAAATCTCATTGTTTTTGCATGCACCCACTGTGATATTTTGAGATTTATAATGATACCTATAGGGATCTATGAATATAAATACATAAAAGTGGACCACGTTGTGGCTAGGAAGGGACCAAGATGTATTTGGAGTTCACAAATGGTTTTGGTGCTTTCGCAAAAATTTTAGTATCAAGATTCGGCGGAATTTGGTACTGAAGTATTGCAAAAACTGTCTACATAAGTACATCAGTACTAAATGGATTTCCTAGATATATCTGCATACGTTACATACCTATTGATATGCTGCCTAGATCAAAGTTTAAACGGAAGAAGTGAGCACTTTGGTTCTTTGGAATTCATCCTTTAAGGAAAATTTCCCAAACTTTACAAAATAAGGAAATTCAAGGTGGGGCTACAAGACAATGCATGAAGCACCAAGCGAAGAAAAACACCACGAAGGTAAAGAAGGACATGAAGTAGTGTTAATTCCATAATAGTCCCTTACAGAACACGAATGAGTGTGATCTCAAACAATCACTAGTGGGTGGACTTCAGGAGAAACAAGATGGTCCTGTTTTGACTACGAGGTAGAACCCAACGGGGGAATGAAAAGGGAGCATGTTATTGATGTAGGTCAAATTACCTGTTCCCTGATATGGGAAGGATGAACAGTATCAAGGAGGATGAGGCAAAGAACCTCATTTCAGTGATATATGAAGCGGTCATTTATATTATAGAAATGTGTCATTTTATAGGATGCAGCTACAGATGGACTCTGTAACAGTAACAATGGAGCCCTCCATGCAGACCTCAAAACCCTTCAGGATGAGGCAATATTGTGATATTTCCTACAACTTTATGAATTTTTGATGTTTTATTAGACTAATACATACTTGTGGAAAAAGAAACATGTTGATTCTAGGTCATGCATTACTATTTTTACTATGAAATAATTTGTGTAGGATAATGGAGGTAACGCCTCTATATCCTCTTGACCGATTAACGACAAAATGTAGTAAGGTCATTTCCAAACCGGAAATTTATTTTCCCTATGTTTCCCTTGGGAAGAAGACAATAATGTATGACCATCCAGCCTCAACAAGGTTCCTGCGTCTTGTAGCATATGGAAAAGGTCATGGAGAGGTGCAAAGGACATCTTCACCTCACCTGGCAAGGGGTACATCTACACACTCTGAGATCAAACACTCCATGTATATTATGAACTTAAAAGCACCACTACCAATGGAATGCTCTATAACTTAATTTATTTTTCAATAATGATGAAATCAGAAGACAGATTCATCACCTTCTAGGAGCTCGATCTTGTTGGTAAAAAATAAGTATAATACCTGGAGACTCTCTATTAACTATCACAGCGCTAAACAAGATCTTGTCCCGAGAATAAGAATTGTCGATCCTGCTGATTGATGACCTTAAGGACCAGAACTCAAGGGAAAATATTTCTGACAAGATTGACTAGAATTCTGACTATCACCGGTACCTCGTGAACCCTTTGATGTGTGGAAAGTACCTTTAAATCCAAAGGAGAGGGCCTTTTCGAATGGTTGGTCATTCATGTTTCAGTTGATAGATTCCCAGCAACACATTTATGAGGTTGATGGACAAAAACTTGTGACCCATCACCAACTCATTTGTAGTCATATATTTCGGTGCCATCCTTATCTTTAGCCGGATTTTGCAAGAGCACCTCCACCACATTTGACATGTCCTCCAAACACGCTGTGAAAACATAAGTTGTGTGCCAATTTGGAGACATACACTTTTAGGCAACCCGGAGTTTCAATACTAAGGTACATCATTGATGAGTGGGGTTTTTATGTGAACCCAACTAAGATATAGGTCATTGAGAATTAGCCAACCCCAACCAGCATGTAGTATAAACTTTGGGGTCTGCCTGTTTCACACATGAGTTCCATTTGAGTTCTCTCATATCAACAACTGGTCAGTGGGAGGAACGGCATTTATTTTGAAATTTGAATCCCAACAAAGGCGTTCTCTGAGTTGAATAATTGACTTTTTTATGCTGCAATGCTCGCATTACACCAGGCTGAAACAACATTTTGATATTTGAAGACAAATGCATGAATTATGCTAATGGTGGATTCTTACTCCTTGAGGGCATCAGTCGACATATCACGGTGAGACACTTTCAAACATAGTTTGAAAGTATCATATATGGAAATTATATATTCCATTATTTAGGCTAGATAATGGAGGCATTACATTATGGGGAAGAGAATGGTCATCAGCATACACACGACCTGGAGTTCCTTTGTATACGCCAAGGAAGTTATGAATGATAGCCCATTTGACGGATGCACATGCCTGCTTGAGTTCCATTTGAACATTAAGTACAATAATGGGCCACAATATCTTTAATACTACCTCAGCAGGCTACTAGATCTTGGCATTTACCATTTGTGATAAACTCTTATGGGAACAAGACTTGAGGGTGGTTTCTGTAATATACAAGAAGCCGATCCAAATTCAACATATACCATACGCTCCTAGAAGGGCAGAAAGTTCCATTTTCTCATAAAGTGCATTCTTATGCCCACTAGGATACCTTTTTGTTCCTTCAATAGTGCACCAAGATGATTTTTTGAACCACACTATAGTTCGGTCACTAGATATTTATGGGTGGAGAAAATAGTCGAATCTTATTAGAAGTATTTCTATTGGTAGAAGCTTTGACAAAATGTTTTGGAAATTCCTGGAATCCTTCATTTTTGAACCAATTCCAAACCGACCATCAAAGAAGAAAGAACTATATATATATTCACACAATTCAACTTGGAATCCATCTCTTTGGATTATATGTGTGACCCTCCTTCCACGAGCATGGAAACAATTTGCTTTGTGGTCATTGATAGATTCTCTAAAGAGGGCAAATTTCTGGCGGGCGTGAAAAAAAGAGTATCATAATAGGCATTTCCTAAACTCTTGTGACAGTGTGGTGCACTTTTCGGTCCCACAGTCCATTATCTTAGATCAGGACAACGGGTTCTAATTGCATTTTTGTCAAGTCTACACGGTCGATTTTGGATACCAAGATCACTAAGTCCATGACTTTCCACCATAGCACAGTGGCCAAACATAAGTTTCTGAGGATGATCATAAACATTCTACACATGTACAGCTTGAAGCATCCACGCACATGGGATGAAAGCTATATATATTCTGGGATGGCTATAATGAAATCTCCATATATCAATGGCCACATTTACCCCAGTGGTGTTGGGATTCGGCTCATGTCGATCCTGGCAAATCGACACGAAGAACAACTTCATTGGAAATGAATTCAAGATTTCCACCAATAGGTCCATGAAATATTGGAAGTGAAACAATCTAAGTATAAGTAGTGACATTTATCAACATCATTGTACACACAAGTTGGTGGTAGAAAAATTTTGGCTACATTTACAGCCAAGACAACTTGGTGGACCCTCACTGCAGCTTCAACAGAACTCGATATGGGTCGTACACCATCACCATGGTTCTAGAGGGAAAATTCATTTGAGTTTATCATTCACCATTCCTTTGGTCTACACAATGTTCAAAGTGGACCTCATGACCCATACTTCCTTATGGACACATATGACATTGATGAACAACTCACAATAGAAAAAGTTAAACCCATACGCATGGAAAAAACCACAATTGATGGTCATGGACACACATATCAAAACCATATGAGAGGATCATATATCGATTTGTTAAGCAGGCAGGCTCCTCCTGGAGACAGAAGTGGTTCACAAGGGACAGATTCAAAAAATTATCACTGTACATAATAAATTTTGCCTGGCTGGGAACCAATGCTTCCTATAGAGGAAGGACTAGTCCAAGTGGATATTGGTGTCCACTTAGGTATATTCACCTAGACCTCAAGTTGGTTTCATTTAGTTTTAAAATTTTCCTTGTTTATAGTAGTGTTTATTTTTTTATCATTTTTTCGGAGTCACGAACTGAGAGCGTTTTGAACCCCTAAATGGAATTATTTTTTAGGTCCAAAGGAAAAGTCTGCTTCTTTGGTAGGGGCTCTGAAAAATTTTATTACTCAGAGGATATTTACAATGAGGTATCATAAACTCCAAACGGTGATAATATGTGTCAAGTTACGACCCCGGTGGTTGCCCAACCCTACCCCAATGGGGCCCACCATTCTTGGGTTCCATCTCATGGAGTTAGGGTTTTGGATTTCTTAGGGTTTCCCCTTGTTGTTCGACAAAATTCCTTAAGCCTCATTAATAATTTAGAGGCATGTAGCCACCACATCTCTTCCCATAGATAAGCTACCATTTCTGAGCTAGTTGTACCATTCTCTATGTAAGCTTATTTTAGTTATTTTTATATTAATAAAATGAAGTTTTATTTATACTTTCATATTTTTTTTTATGTTTATATATGTATTATGTTTCATTCCTACATAAATATGGATCAGTCATTATTAGAGTGGTCTCTCTTTCTCTGTTTCTTTGCATGTCTAGTAGAGGTGGTCACCAGTTGGGGCTCAAGCTGGTTGAACCTTTTCCAAGATCACCTCTAGTATGACGACCTCCCATGGTGGAAAAAAATACAAGGGATCGAATCCTTTCAAAATATTGCTAGAGGAGGTTCTTGAGAAAAAAATGGAGAAGTGCGCAATGATTGATGACTTTGCTCGGAGTCTTTGGCAATTTCCAAATGCATTCATTTAGCAACCACTCTGGAGGCACCACTCCTTTTAAGGTAGAAGTTAACTTTGAAATTATCATATTTGAAGGCCACATATATGGATACATCGTATATAACTAGTTATATGTTGAAGGATATTTTCAGTTAAAAACTTTTAATCTGAATATACTTTCACTCCTAAAATATGCCCCCATAATAAAGATTGATGGAAACTTAATGTGGTAAAAGGACGAGAGAATCCTCCATGCTTTCGGTCCTTACACGGAATTATTTCGAGACACCATCAAGGAACAATATTACCTTTGGGGAGCTATGGATGCTCATCTGAAAGTGGACCACGCTATGTGAGGGGAAGAGGATCAAGATGTCGGAGTTGCAAATGGCTTTTATGCCCTTCATGTGAAGTTAGGGATCAAGGATTCTAAAACGAAATTTGGTACTCCATTTGTGGATTTCCTAAGTAAATGTGATGAGATGGAGTTATTTGGACATCTCTCTGGGTCCTTTATCAGTATCACATCGAAGATCGAGAAAAGTTTGGTCAATGATACTTTGGTTATAGAGAATCGGGAAGCAGGAAAGGCACCTTTAAAATGTAATGCAAAGGAAATTCCAAGGGAGGGATACATAGGGTAACTGCAATGAAGATAAGATGAACAAACCACAGAGAAAAAAAATACATGGAAAGTGGCATGAGTTCCATAAGAGCCCCACTCATAACAGTGTAAGACAAACAAGTCATTGGTGAGTTAGAATACTGATGGCACAGACAGATGCATATTCCAACTGGGCTTAGAACTAAAGGGGAATGAAAA
The DNA here is from genome assembly GCA_034641835.2 of Pinus albicaulis. Taxonomy (NCBI): domain Eukaryota; kingdom Viridiplantae; phylum Streptophyta; class Pinopsida; order Pinales; family Pinaceae; genus Pinus; species Pinus albicaulis. Next base: position 1,274,169,621 of record CM076581.1, on the reverse strand, counting down.
GGGAAGCCACATTATTGATGCGAGCCTAGTGCCACCACATTTCCACCACCAAAATCTAGAAGGATGAGAACTGAAGATCTAGAGGGAGGGGACTACCTCTTCCACTCATAGATGTGGGTGAACGTTTCTTCATTACGAGTTCATTTTTTATGAAGGAGCTAAAGAACTTCTCCAGTACTATATGAGGTCATCAAGCTTTTAGGCCTATTGACCACAATAAAGCCAATTTTGTACCTATCGGGTGGCTTCACCAAGGACTGATATCTAAACCCGCCGGCCAGTGTCACATCCCCTACAACATCAAACCCTTTAGATGAGGTATTGTGTTATTTTGCTCCTCTTGAAGTTTTTAATGTATTTTTAAGGCCAACCATGCCTTCGTGGAGATGTTGTTATGTGACTCTGGCCTCGGTGTTATTATTACTTTGGGAAATAAGTTTCACGGGGATATTGAAGACAGCACTATTGATCGCCATCTCTTTGATCACTCACACAGGAAATGACCTTAAGTAAGATCATTTCCCATATTGATGCCTGCTATTATTCTCCTTGAGGGAAGGAAGAATATTGTAGCCTGACCTCCAAAAAAGGCTCCTCATGCAGCAACAACATGGACAAGGTCATGGAGGAGTACAAGGACATTTTTACCTCACCAAAGGGGTACCTCTACACTCAGGTCAAAGCAGCACTCCTCAGATACTTATTGGGTGTGTACACCCAATGGAGCGTATAGATCCTCTTGTTTTGGAAGGAAACGAATAAATCAAAAGCCCAGATTTAAGATGGCAAGAGAAAGGGAACATGTGCAATTTTATCACCATGTGAAGACTGATTGTGTTGCTATAGAAAGAAGGTGAGATACCAAGACAACATGAAGCCTTCTTCCGATCTCAGAAAAATATCACTATCTCTTGGAATAGGTATCCAACCTGTTGGATTAATGAACTTATAGGCCCAGCTCAAGAATATTTCATCAGATGGACTTGAAGCCCGATTATCACCACTGGACCAATCGAACCCTCTAATGTGTGGAAAATTGCTTCAAATCCAAGGAGGACAACCTCAAATGGGTGGTCATGCATTTTGGATTGACAAATCTTTCCCAGAAAACTATGAGGGCTGATAGTTGACATCTTATGAACCCTTCATAACATTCTTGAAGTACCTGATTATCGTTGGTGACATCTTGATCTTCGGCCCGAGTTTGGAATATAACCTCCACACATTTGTGAGGATCCTTAACCACACAGCCTTTGCTTACAAGTTGTGCTTATTTGTAAAGATACATTGTAGGTATGACCTAGGTAGAATATATAGGGTACATCTTTGATTAGCGAAGTGCATAGCTGACAAAATATGGGGAATTCAAATTTAGCCATCCCCAAACATCACAAATATACGCAACTTTTGCGGGTCTTTCCAACTTCTACCTCGGAGTTCGTGTTGGGGTTCTCTCATATCATTTTACTTTGAGTCAGTCCCCAAAGGAGGCCCAGAAAGAAAATCTATTTTAGTCTGAATCTAGCAGGAAAGTTCATAGAATTGAGGCATTGACTATGCTCTTCACTGTGCTCACATTATTAGATCGAAAGCAACCATTTTCGATTGAGACCTATGCCTCGACTATGCTATTGTATGTCAAATTTGTTACTGTTGGGGGCTCTAATAGCCTATCATAGTAAGACACTGGTTAGGTTTCTGATACCCAACCTATGAAAAAGAGATTTATTATTGTGCCCGTCTTCCAAAAATTGAAACATTACATTATAAGGGAAGGAAACAATCATCCAAGATTATCTTCCTATTTTCATACGGACACAAGGGAAGTTGCTTCGACGTGTCATGAGAAATAGTGCAATACATGCAACGAGTTCCATTTGAACACTAAGTACAAAGATATTACTTTAATGTGTTTCGCCTTCCTCGGGCGGTCGTGGATCATGGTGCTGACCACTATGCTCGGCTCTTGAGGGAACGAGAATTCGGAAGTAATACATCTTCCAAGAGAAATCAGGGAATTCGGCAACACACCGGATGTGAGAAGGAAAGAAAACCAGAATTTTCACCTCCAAGATGCATTGTTATGCCACACGGGAGCACCTCTATGTTACTTCATACTAACGTGCCAAAGATTATTGGAAGTACTATAGTCGGGTCACTAGACGTTACGAGGTGAAGACAATAGTGGAAATCTGCAAGAATTTTCTATTGTTTGAACATTTGACAAGATGTTGGGAAGTACATCAAATCCAGCCATTGCCTATTCTATTTCCAAACCGACCATCATGAAGCAAGGAATATATAATTCATTTCCTACCCCTTGTCGGTCATGGGAATCCATATCCATGGGTCCCATCATTGAGCCTTCAACTACACGCTTGTAAAATGGCTTGTGTTTTGTGGTAATCGACAGATTCTTTAAGATGGCCATTTTGGCAGTGCACGAAGGATATCACAGCTTAAATTGAATTTTATTTGAACTCTTACTTGAACGAGTTCGATGCACTTAGGATCCCATAGTCCATTATCTCAGTTAAGGACAATAGGTTCCTAAGTACATTTTGTTCAGCTCTGAAGTCGATGTTGGATACTAAGCTCACCTAAGTTCATAGATTTCCACTCCAAACCGATGGCCAAACGAGGTTTTTAAATAACATGATCTTCTTTTTGCCTTACAACTCAAGGCATCACGCACATGGGATGAAAGCCTACCCTATGTCTAGCACTACTACAAACTAACTCTCATGGCTCAATTGGCCACAACCCCTTTTAGGTGGGTTGTGATTTCAGCTCATATATCATTGGATGTAGACCTTTAATTACATTCTCAAGTAGATCAGACTCATGTCAATCAGTATGATGGGGCGAACAAATTCATTGAGTAAATTCAACCGTCACACCAAAATTCCATGACATATTAGATAAAGGAAATACACAAACCTGAGCGTGACATGATTAGCATAATGTGTCACACAAGTTCTAGATGGGTGACAAATTTTGCTACATTTGTAGAAGGAGCGCCTTGATGGACCTCACCTTAGGCTGCAGCTCCTAATAGCCTGGGCCATACACCATCACCAAGGTTGTGAGGAGAATTCCTTGAGATTTTAGTCCACTATTTCTTTATTCTGAACCTAGTGCTCAAATGTGGATAGCCCTTGAATTCTTCTCCTCTGCCTTATTGGACATCAAATATTGGGAGAACAACTCCACACAACAAAAGTTAAACCCATAATACATGAAAAAGGCCACAACTAAATTGCGTCAACGGAAACACGGATCAATAACACCACCAAGGAGAGGATCTAACTATATCAGAACATTAAGCGAGGCCAAATCCTCCACCGGTGCATGTGGTTCATTAGAGACTAGTTGCAACAAAATTTATACCTCATGGAGGTCTAGACACAATGGGGACCGTTCCTTCTAAGAAGGGACGATATATCCAAGTGGAAATTAATGGTCACCTTTCTATTGCACCTATGGTTGAGTTGGTTTCGTTTGGTTTCATCATTTTCCTTGTTTATAGCATCATTTACTATTTTTAGCGAGTTTTTGAGTCCACAGACATCGGAGTAGTTTTTACCCCCTATATGGCATTTTATTTTTTTTAGTTACAGTGATTATATTCATGACAGAACCTGGCCTTAAAATCATGCTCTGGTACTAGGAGAGATATTTCCAACAAGAATAAGTATGCGCCAAGCAGAGACAATATGGCCATTACGACCCAGGGATGTTGGTTGCCCAAGCTAACTGATAGGAGGCCTAACTATTTTCCATCTTGTTGGGGTTATGTTTTTCATTTACTGTTTGCTAAGTTTTCACTTGTTACTCAATAATAAAAGAGGCCCTTGAGCCTCATTATATACTACATACGCATGTAACCACCACATTTCTTCTCAGAGATAAGTTATCATTGCACGACTAGTTTATTTCCACATTAAACATGTAAGCATATTTCGATTCTTTTGATATTAATGAAATGAAATTTATTTCTGCTACATCCTCTGTGTTTATGTTTATATACGTATTATGTTGCGTTCTGCATAAGTCTGAATAAAAGTGACATGGAGTCACCTACATGGTGGTTTACCCAATGGAGTTCATGTGGATGTCACATTAGTGCTACATGCCATTGGGATACATCTCATGTGTGCATGAGTAAAGGAGTAAACTTTAAATGCACATAATTGTTGATCTATACTTCAATTCAGTATTAAATTTATGTTGTCAGAATCTCTCGATGGTAGACATACAATGGTTTCCAAACTTAATTAAAACTAAATTGGGAAAGAAGGGTTACATAACCTTGTCTTCTTAATGGATAAACTGAGTCAGTTAATTGTCACTCATCCATTTAGCTTGAGATACCAAGGGGTGAGAATGTATTACACTACTCGAAATTTTCAGTGGGTACTCATTAGATCACAAGATTCAATTTCACATTACAATGGTTGTCTACATTTTAGATTTAAAATTAAACCTATTAGAGGATAAGTCAGAATAATAAAAAATGTAGTTTCATTTCATTTCTTTGAAAAATACATAACTATTATTTTATTATTGTAACTATTATTTATTATTTTTCTATTATGTTATTATTTCTTAAATTATTTTATAATTTCAAAATTCCTAATGCTATTTAGTTTTAAATGGATACCACCGTATAGAATTTTCGGATGTATTTAATTCATAGGTACCATTGCCTAGCTGTTTTCTTCCAGAATAAAAGGATTCTGGAGCCAAACAAGTCTCTCCTCTATTTGTTTAGTAACACACACACACTCTCCCTTCTATCTACAAGCACAACTAATCCTGATGACATGAGTCCTGGGGTGTGGTCAATGGTCATGGGGAGTTTTGGTGCCCATAGGTTTTAGTTAAAATACTAGAGTGGGACTATGTATGCCTGAGAGTTGTTCTAGACAGGACTTACACAGTTGAAAAAAACTAGTAAGATGACACAGATTTCTATTAAAGAAGTTGGACAAAAATGTCATGTTCATGTTAACTTTATTTCTTTAAATTCATCAAAGAGGATAATTATGTTTGTAAAATCTAAACCATATAGGAGTTATGTTTATAAATTTGTGTCCAAACCATATGGAAATTTTTGATGACTTTATTTCCTCATGGAATAATGCAACTTAAATTGTGAAGTGTTTTTATTTACAAGTGATATTGCAAAAAATATGTCTTTTTGGCCATATGCTTTCTTCCAATAAATGAAGGACTTCAAATGTTAGAGCTTTCCAAAACGACTCTCACCTCCCTTTTACTTGTAATATCTCTCTTCTCTAGCTAATGTCAACTAGTAAGATGCAAAATGTGCTGAATCCCAATCACGTTCACATTATCTCTTTTTAAAGAATTTTGAAGAGGATACCTCTCTCTTCAACTAACTTAGTTGACTAAATAACATCAGAATTAATGATGTAAATTTAAAGCTAATTCTATTTCTTCACTTTTTCAAAGAGATAAGGACTAGTCACTTTCGAATTATCCTACTTCATTGAAAAATGAAGAAACTATATTTTTGAAGAATCTACTTTCTCTCAACTTGAACCTCATTGAGACTATGTGTAGGCTTCGAGTTAATTAAACATAATGCCTCTTATTTATCTTAGCAATACCTAAGCAAGTGGGAAATGTGCTACACTACCATAGGAAGTAGGCATTGGGTACTCATTAGGATGTGGAATTCAATTTGCACATCCAATGGTTATCTACACCTGATATTTGAGTAAACTTATAAGAAGATAAGCTCGAAAATACAATTCTGAAAATGTAGTTTTCCTTTCTTTTTCTTTAAAAATTTATAACTATTATTTTATTATTTTAACTATTATTTTATTATTTCTCCTTATGAGGATCTATTTTAGACCTCAAAAATTCTAATGTAGTCGGTTTACAAAATTTACGAGTGTCTATATTCCTTTATATATATTGCCTATATGTTTCTTCCAACTAATAAATATACTAACTTAGACTCAAACAAGTCTTCCCCCATTTTGTTTGGTAACACTCTCTTTCTACTGCATCACAACTGAGTAATATGACATGAGTCACTGAGGGTGTGGTCCAATGGTGATGTGGGGAGGTTTTGGTCTCTTTCTAGAGGAATCCTGTGGTCCAGTCTTGGTAAGACTATATGCCCGATAGTTATTCCATCCACGTATAACCGATTCAGTTGATACAAAAACTAATACAGATGACATGATTTCAATTGAAAGAAGTTGAACAAAAATGTCATGTAGCTATGTTAACTTTATTTCTTCAGATCCGTCAAAAAAGATAATTACTGTGTACTAAATTGTATCCAAAAACCATATAAAAAGTACGGATGACTTGGATCGCTACAGCTCTAGCTAGCAGCTTAAATTATGTAGTGTTTTTATTTACAAGTGTTATTGAAAAAATGTTTTTGGCCTATGTTTCTTCCAATAAATGAAAGGAGCTAACTGAATGAGTAGACTAGTCTTGCTCCTTACTCAGCATAAGCCCTCTCTTTCTAGCTAAAATCTACTAGTAAAGGCTGACATAGTTTTTTTATTAGCTCAATTGCTTTCTTTAAAAAAATTTAAGATGCTACTCTATATTCATCTAAGTTCAACTTTACAATAAAATTTTATTATTAATGATGTCACTTTAAGTTAATTCTATTTCTTCAAATTTTTCAAAAGGGATAAGGACTAGTCACTTTCAATTATCCTACTTTATTCAAATAAGAATCTAAATGTTTTAAGAGGCTATTCTTTTTTCAAATAAGTTTAAATTGCTAAATTGCTAAATGAGATTTTTTTATTATTATTAATGATGTCACTTTATATTAATTCTATTTCTTCAAAATTTTCAAAAAAATATAGATTTTTTCAAAGAGATAAGGATTAGTCGCTTTTCAGACAATCGTGCTTCTTTCAAATAAGATTCTAAAATTTCATTAACATATTATATAATAAATTTAATATTTATTTAAAAATTATAGTTACTTAAAAATAATTATAATTATAAAATAATGTTTCAAATAATTTTAATTGTAAATATTATAATATAATTTTCTTGATCCAACAATTTCAAAAATATATATATATATATATATATATATATATATATATATATATATATATATATATATATATATATATATATATATATATATTTGGTATGTCTTTTTTTAAATAAACAAAAGTAAATAATTATAATGAAATAAACATAATTATAAAATCCTCCACTTTATTTTTTTAAATGTAGTGTTTTAGTAGGACATGTAAATATTTGTTACTACATGAAATTTTCTTTTAATTAGATGTTAAATGAGACATTTAAATAAAAGATTTAATATTGTTAATATCTTTTGTGAAAGGAAGTTAATTATGAGACTTTATAGAAAATGTTATGTTAGCATAATGTCACATGTAAATGGTTAGAAAACAGTTACAAGGGGGTAGTTGCTACTCAAAAAATTGACTTTGGCAAAATAAAGTGGTAATAAAAGTCTTTTCCGGACGAGAACTAATGAGAGGAGCAAAATTGTTGGTGAGGGGAACAAACACTGTAAGTGAGGGGAAGAGAGAAGAAGCTTTTTGCCAAGGCCAAAGAACATGAAATCCTAGAGCTGGTGAGCTATTAGGATTTTATAGTAAAAGGAATAATGTGTTGTAGCGACTAGATGGTCCATATATAACCTAATACCAGCAGATTTGGATCGGGGATTGAGATGCGATGAAGTGACTCGATCTCTTGGATGGAGTGGGACACTCTCGTTTTCTAAAAAATCTTGTAGTGAACTTAGTACATATGGATAAGATCATCTTCTTTATTTTCACAATAGTAAGTTTAATATGAAGTTAGGCATTGAGGTTAATAACTCTAGTTTGCATCATTTTGTAGAAATTTGATAACTGATATGTTATTCACCGAGATTCTCCTGATCACACACTATTTTAACTTCATGCACAATACAGAATCTATTCTACCATTGATAATTAATTGTGGAAATAAAAACAATCGCATGCGCACATTAAAACCATAAACAATCACACATATGAGCACAGTATTTTATGGGAAAGCCTAAAGCTGAAAACCCCCAACTATCTATATATTATATGTCATATAGATCATGTAAAAATCATTATAAAAAGCTCCTCACAAGCTCTCAGTACAATCTCTAATTGCTACACACTAATCAAGCCCGATCTAGCAAATCACATGCTCCAATCTCTGCCACCTGATGGCCTGCCTCTACTGCGCAATCCCTGCTGAATAATGGCTCATAATTAACTTCGAACCACCTGGCTTGTATTGTGCAATCCTCATTGGCCTCTCCATCAATGTGTGGTGCAAACTCATGCACCAGTATAGTCACAACTGATAGTCACACTACTCTTTCACCTACCTCTTCATTGGTCTCCACTGAAAATGTCCATGCACTGAAGTTAACTGATGTATTCTTTAGTTGATTAATGAGTTTATAATTAGTGAATTAATTAATAATTATTTCACAACACTCTCACTAGTGTATCAATCAGTTAGACTAGATACAACTAGCTCAACTATGTTTAACTCAGTTAAACTGAACACAACTCCATTAACTTCCTCAATCAACTCCACCAAACTCTCTCACATGAGTTCTAACTGAAGTCTCCATGCAATAGCTCCACTTGACCCTTAGGAATAGCGTAATTCCTTCTGTTAGCTCCTATGCCACATCTGTGCACTTAACTGAAGTGCTCCAAGAGAATAAGATAATGTTTAAAGTCCAAATATTATTAAGAGCTAATAATATTTGACATATCTATTTTTAGACTGGCAATCTAAAAATAGATTCCGCCCAATATGTCTAAAAATAGAAGTCCATCTATTTTTCCAACTTGACCAACCATCCAAAAATAACATCCTGCAACTCATAGAATATGATCGACATGTCTAAAAATAGACATAGTCTAAAAATAGACTTTGCGCCAAAAATAGCCTGCGGGCCCACTTAGTGAAGGCGACTTCTTTCCACTAAGCTCATCATATTGTTGCAATCTCAACACTCCCTCTCAACAAGATAAGGATTATCTGCCACCCCTATCCTGCCTCTGTGGTATTCGAATTTGCTCCTGGTGAGCGCCTTCGTCAAGATATCAGCATCCTGATCCTCCGTGGGAATGTATGAAAGTAACATGATCTTCCGCTGCACACAATCTCTGATATGATGATACCGGATGTCAATGTGTTTATATATATCATGAAATACTGGATTAACTAAGAGTTTGATGCAACTCTGATTATCAAAATATATCACAGTAGGATCTAAGTGTGAACTGAACAACTCGACCAGGATCTTCCTCATCCATATAGCCTCACATGCAGCCAAACTCGCTGCCATATACTCGGCCTCTACTAAACTGAGTGCCACGGATCTCTGCTTCCTGCTATACTAAGAAACTATTTTCGACCTGATACTGAAAATCCCTCCAGATGTGCTCTTTCTGTCCGTTCGGCTCCCTGCCCAATCTGCATCCATGAAGCCACACAACTTCACCTCATCCGACTGTCTGTACCATAATCCATATCCTGATGTGCCTCTGAGATATCTCAATACATGCTTGCATGCCTTCCAAAATAGCTTGGTAGGCTTAACCATAGCTTGTGAAAGCTGGTTAACAGCATAGCATATGTTGGGTCGTGTATTGACCAGATACATAAGCGACCCCACCAACTGTCGATAAACAATGGCATCCACTACATTCGCCGATGTAGCATCCTCCTTCCTCTAACCACCAGGAAGAGGAGTATCAACAGGCTTGCAGCCATGCATGTTGAACTTCTCCAGTATCTCCCGAGCATACTTGCCTTGAGAAACAAACAGTCCATCACTGTGCTACCAAATTTCCAATCCTAGGAAATAATGAAGGAGGCCCAAGTCCTTCATCGCAAACTCTTTTGCAAGATCAAACTTACATGAGAGTATCAATTGTTCATCACCGGTCAGTATCAAATCATCTACATAAAGTACAATGATCAACAACTTACCCTCCACCACAATCTGGTATAGGTTCGGATCCGCCTCACTCTTGGAGAATCCAAGTCCGGTGAAATAACTGTCTATCCATGTGTACGAAGCACGAGGTGCTTGTTTCTTATCTGTTGTCTCTTGACACCTTTTATATAGTCTTATTGAAGATCTAAAACCATTGCTTTGCTCTATGTACACCTCCTCCTCAATGAATCCATTGAGGAACGCAGTCTTCACATCCATCTGATGAATGTGCCACCCCATCTGCGCTGAGAGAGCAAGAATCGTTCGTATGGAATAATACCTTGCGACGGGTGCAAAGGTCTCCCCATAATCGATCCCCTCAATCTGTGAAAAGCCTCGGGAAACAAATCTTACCTTGTACTTCTCCACACTCCCGTTAGCTACCTGCTTCACTTTGTAGATCCATCTCAAACCCACCACTGATTTTCCCTCCAGCCTCGGGACAATATCCCATGCACTGTTTCTGACAATCGAATCATACTCTTCCACCATGGCATCTACCCATGCGGGATCCTCCACGGCTTCCTCGACGGAGTATGGCTCTGTCACGATACTGCTCATAAGAGCCATGCTATCCGATATCTTCAGTCGGGTATTTGTCTCTTTATACCATGACCCGTGATATGGGGTATCTAAAACTCTGCATCTGTTGATCGCTAGGAACTATTGTGCCTCTGATGGTTGGCGCTGCATGAGTGGTCTCTTCCACTCCATGAACCTCCTCTTGTGGTTGATCCACATCCTGAGGCTCATCCTTAGGAACTAATAGCTCCTCATCTACATGCAAGTGTGGCTCCCACTCAAGCGAACACTTCATGGCTTTCTCCTCATGAAATTTGATATCCCGTCACACAATAGTCTTACAACTATCTGGAAAATACACACGATAGTTGTGGGGTGTATCAGTGTACCCCACAAATATCCCAACCTCTGCAGTTGACTCCAGCTTCTTCCTAGCATCCTTCCTCACATGAATGTAAACAGGTGAACCAAAAATCCTCAAATGGGAAATATCAGGCCTCTTACCAGAAAACGCCTCCTCTGGTGTACTCATGCCAAGTATCCTGTGAGGACAACGGTTTTGCACATAAACCGCAGTATTGCATGCCTCAGCCCATAAGTGTATGGGAAGGCCCTGATCATGCAACATCGCCTGTGCATCACCCACAATCGTTCTATTCTTTCGCTCAGCAACCCCATTCTTCTATGGGTTATGAGGTGCTATGAGCTCTCTTCGAATTCCTTCTGTGCAAAGACAGCAGATTACTCGAGAGATGAATTCTGCTGTGTGTGCACTCCCTAAGAGCCTTCACACGCCTAGGTTTTCTAAACCAATGCCTTCAACTCATAGAACTTTGAATATGTCTCACTCTTCTTCTACATGAAGAAGATCCAGCACTTCCGAGAAAAATCATCAACAAATATCACATAGTACCTGTGCTTTTCTATCGAAGCTACTGAGAAAGGTCCACACACGTCTGTGTGAATTCTCTCAAGGATCGTTGTGGCGCGACTGTCCTTCTCGTGAAAGGTGGCTTTCACAAATTTTCCCAAAGTACATCCCTTGCACTGATCTGACTGCGCAAGTGTACCTTTGGGAAGCCCGGTAGAAATCTACTGCAAAATTTTCAAAGCTCCATGGTGAAGGTGGCCCAATCTCCTGTGCCACATCTCGCCATCATCCCGGCTCACCACTCCTTCTGCCTTGCCTGCCATTATTGTTCAGCCATATACCTACAACTGATAAAGGTTCTTAACTCGAACCCCTATCCTCTGGGTTTCACCAGCTTCCTTACTATGTAGGAAAGCCTTTCCCTCGCTAAAAACAACATCATATCCCTTGTCTTCTAACATGGCCACCGAGATCAGATTCTTCTTCAATCCTGGAACATGCATCACTTCCTTCAATACAAAGGGTTTACCAGACTCCCTCTCAAATGAAATGGTACCAATACTGCTCGCACTGTATCTACCATCATCGCCCATCTCGATGTTCACTCCAAGATCTTTCTCATTCAGATCAGTAACCAAATATTTGTCTCTGGTCATATGAAAAGATGCACCACTGTCAAGAAACCACACTGAACCCATCATACTTGAGACCAAGCATGCGATCAGCGAAAAATCCAGCTCAAACTGCGAGGCTAAGGCCTCTCCAGCTGCAGATCTAGCAGCCTGCTTATTTTTCTTCTTCTGTGGACAATTAGTGGCGTAATGTCCGTGTTAGTGACAGTGAAAGCACTTCACCTTGGACATGTCCTGCTTCTTGCCTTTTGCACCGGATTGAGAAGCATTCTTCTTGCTCTTCCCCTTCCTTGCTTTGGCAGCCAAAGCGCAATTTTCTTCATCTGAGTTCTTTAATGAAGATCCGTCCCTGGTACTTCGCCTTATCTTCTCTTGCACAAGATCCAAGCAAAGTCGCTCCCATCCTGGAAATTTCTCCCGACCATTGACAGAATCCTGATAGGAATGCCAACTCTTCGAAAGCCCAAGGAGAGCCAAGCTCACCAAGTCCTCGTCATCAACAGTAACCCCCACACTTCCCAGCTCATCCCTGCATTGGATAAACTTCATGAGGTACTTGGGCATACTGTCGCCTTTCTCCATTTTTATGTTCCTGAGTTTATCCTTGAGTGCCAACTTCCTCTGGTCGCTCTTGCTTTGGAATAAATCTGTCAAAGCTTTCGACATCAAGAATGGAGAAGCTTTACCATAAAGGCTGGAAACTATGTGATCCACACCTTTCAACAGAATCCTTCGACACTTTGTTGTCTTCTTTTGCCATGCGTCAAGTATGGCAGCATCGCTAGAAGCAGGTTTTGGAATTTATGCATCTATGAACTCCTTCAACCCATTGTCATCTAGCACTGCCTCCATCCTGTCCTTCCATGAAATATAATTCGAGCTTCCCTCAAGGGCATACTCCAATCGCAATCCGTTGAAAGACATCTCAACTTCGACACCAAGAAAACACTACTGCAAATTCGAATTCCACCAGCTCAAAACTAAACCTCTTCAATGTTTTGCAGTTGCTCCAATGATCAATATCACTCTGATACCATGTATAAATTTGATAACTGATATGTTATTCACCGAGATTCTCCTGATCACACATTATTTTAAATTCATGCACAATACAGAATCTCTTCTACCATTGATCATTAATTGCGGAAATAAAAACAATCGCATGCGCACATTAAAACCATAAACAATCACACATATGAACACAGTATTTTATGGGAAATCTTAAAGATGAAAACCCCCAACTATCTATATATTATATTTTATAGAGATCATGTAACAATCACTATACAAAGCTCCTCACAAGCTCTCAGTACAATCTCCAATTTCTACACACTAATCAAGCCCGATCTAGCAAATCACATGCTCCAATCTCTGCCACATGATAGCTTGTCTCTACTGCACAATCCTTGCTAAAGAATGGCTCATAATCAACTTCGAACCACCTGGCTTGTACTGCGCAATCCTCATTGGCCTCTCCATCAATGTGTGGTGCAAACTCATGCACCAGTATAGTCACAACTGATAGTCACACTACTCTTTCACCTACCTCTTCACTAGTCTCCATTGAAACTGTCCATGCACTAAATTTAACTGATGTATTATTTAATTTATTAAAGAGTTTATAATTAGTGAATTAATTAATAATTAATTCACACCACTCTCACTAGTGTATCAATCAGTTAGACTAGATACAACTAGCTCAACTATGTTTAACTCAGTTAAACTGAACACAACTGCATTAACTTCCTCAATCAACTACACCAAACTCTCTCACATGAGTTCTAACTAAAGTCTCCATGCAATAGCTCCACTTAACCCATAGGAATAGCGTAATTCCTTCTGTCAGCTCCTGTGCCACATCTGTGCACTTAACTGAAGTGCTCCAAGAGAATAAGATAATGTTTAGAGTCCAAATATTATTAAGAGATAATAATATTTGACATATCTATTTTTAGACTGGCAATCTAAAAATAGATTCCTCCCAATATGTCTAAAAATAGAATTCCATCTATTTTTCCAACTTGACCAGCCATCCACAAATAGCATCCTGCAACTCAGAGAATATGATCGACATGTCTAAAAAATAGACATAGTCTAAAAATAGACTTTGCGCCAAAAATAGCCTGTGAGCCCACTTAGTGAAGGTGACTTCTTTCCACTAAGCTCATCATCTTGTTGCAATCTCAACACATTTTACAATGATTAAGATACTTGTCTATGTTATGCAAACTTAGACTTTGGTGTTATAGGACCCTAAGTAAATACACAGTAATAGAGGGTCAGATATTGGATTCCATGTATGGTTAATGGAGTCACGAGAATGTGTTTACTAGTGCGATGGGACAAGTATTCATTGGTTTTATACGAGTAAGTATTACTAGTGCACTAAAATTATTTCCGTGTAGAGTTAGATCTAGAGAAAATTAGGCATTGTTGATATGGAGGATCGGTCCCTTTGGGCATGATCACATTAAAAAGTTTAAAACCAAGCACAAGGATTCATAATGTTTAAAATAAATACAATCAGAAATTCGGCAACCCTCGGCACATAGCAAAAAAGCGAGTAATGGAAGACACCAAAATCACATAGCAACATTCTTGTATAAACTAAAGAACCATAACTAAAGTAGTATTTCATATAAAAATGAAGCACTATAATATTCGAAACAAATATTGCGAGTATACTAACATCATGAGAGTTATTTTAACTATGTGAAGACGATGTGGAATTAATACCACAAGAATGATAACCAAGTTAACACCATAAATAAATAATTCAACACGAGTCAACAAAATTGTTTCGAACGGAGAAATAAACCATATAATTAACCATATGCATGGGAAAATGATATATATAAACACAATCAAATGTCTAAAGGGCTTGATAACATCGTATCGGGTTTTTAGCACTTAGGAAGAACAATAATATTATTGTCATGGTCATAGCCTAGAAACTGAACTATGAGATGAACACTCATTAACTTAACTCTATGATGAATGTAGCTAAAAACAAACTAAGCCCAGTGTTTGGTCAAACCATTAACGATAAAATAACTAGATAATTGAATCATAAGACTCAAATTTATACTCATGTTGTGAGATCTAGAACTCGGTAGTGTGAAGTTCTTAACAAATTAAGGAACGGAAGTCCAACTTGCAGATATGGAAAAGGATCCTATGAAGTCTTTAGAAAGGTGGTCGATAATCCTCAGTAATCCGGATCATAGAGAGGCAAGGCAAAAAAACCCAAAATAAAAATTGCAAAACTAAAATTGAAACAAGGAAAGGAAAAACCCCTCTACAAGGTCAAAAGGTGAAATACGAAAAGTTTGGAAAATGACAAAAAAATTCACATCGATCTCTGGAAATTGCTCGAGAACAGGTTGAACCTTCTTGTTGAGCCCCTTGGGGACCTCCTCCAACTCGAATGAAGTAAATCCTATGTAGTAGGAATGAACAAGGGCATGTGCAAAGACACCCGAGGACCCATGAATAGAGGCGAAGATAAATCTAACGCATAAAGGTCACCATAAGGCATAACTAGGGTTTAAGATAGGAATAAAAAAAGTATGAGTTAAACCCTAAATTAAAATGTGTTTCTGTTGAGCTAAAAAATCATACTATTAGAGCATTAGGGAATGATAAATACCCGAGAGGAAGGAAAAGCTTTGACATGCACGAGTGAATAAGTTGAGCTCCAAAAAAAAGTTCAAAGCAATAACAATGGTAGGGAAGAAAAACAAATTGAGGTGAAGAGTAATGACCCCCAACCCTCAATTTTCTCCCCATCGTCACGATGTCGCATGTTTTACGAGGAGCCAGGAACTACTAGAAGGTGGCAAGGCAACCCCAATCCGGGTGGATAAATTAATAATGTAATCTAATATTTTATAAAAATAGTACTCGAAGATCCTTCAATATTAGTGCAATTATATTATTCGCAAATTCCAATCGTATGGGTCATGTACAATAAATCATGTAAGTTTGATTTGTTTCGAAAGCTGTAGCGTGTAAGATAAAGCATGATTGATTGGATATATGCGTAAAGATATTTTCTTGGTGCCTAGAATGTTTAAGCCATTATTGTATATATATATATATATATATATATATATATATATATATATAAGTTATGACCTATGGTAAGTTAGATGTGTGTAGGGAGTTGTGACAAGTGGTATCGAGTGAAGTTACAACCCTACAATGTGCGAGTGGGCAACCATGGTGATAACAATTGTTTTTTTTCTATTTTCTTCAAAAGAGTAAGAGAAGAAAATTATAAGTAAAGGAGTCATCATAATGATGCTAGAATTAACTAGAATCGCTACAAGTCACGGCTCGATTCCTTAACATGGACCAAATGCGAAAAATTTGGGTCCGAGTTTGGAAGTGACACCTCAAATTCTACATCAATGTTTGTGGAGACTATGCAATAGTCTGCAAGAGGAAGTGACTAAATTAAAACATGATAATGAGAAAATGTTAAGAGACTAGGAAAGGATTATTAAAAGTTTAACTAATCGAAAAAAATCATATAAATTCATATTTGACACTTGAATATGATGATCGAAGAAGAGTCTCATCGAAGAAGGGTGATTTGTCCTCTAGAGAAAAAGTGAAACACAAGATCGAGAAAAAGGAAGAGATTCGAGACCCGAAAAGATAGAATTTGGAAATACCTCTCATATTAAGAAGTTGGAAGGGGGTAAACAAAAAAAATCGGAATTATAAAGGGAATTCAAGAAAAATTAATCACCCAACATTTGATGGCAAGTATCGAGGAGGCGAAAGAGGCATGGTTGGTTAATATTAATAAATACTTTGAGATTTACGATTATTATGCTAATACGAAGACTCACTTGGAAATATACCAATTACAAGAAAAAATACACCCTATGGTGGGAGGAGGTAAAATTGGTTCAAGGAGTGGACGAGCAAGGAGTTACATGGGAAAGGTTTCATTAGTTTTTTAAGAATAAATACTTGGTCGAACGTTTTACGACGATAAGGCGAAAACGTTTCATAACATCGAGATTGGAGACGATTAACAATGGACGAATATGTAGCCAAATTTACTTCACTCCGAGATGTGTTCCATATATAAGAGAGGAAAAGTTCAAAGTCAAAATATTTATAAGCAACGTATCTACTTTTATGAAGGAGCGTATGGAATTTGATAATGCTGGAAATGATGGATGAGGTTGTGCGAGAAAAGAACAAATATTCTATCGAAAAAAATGAAGTATAAAGGAAACAATTCGAAGAGATGGTCTCGTAAAAAAGGACATAAATATGCACAAAATGGTAATGGAGGAATATTTGGCACCCAAAAAAATTCATCCGAGAAATCAACAAAATAAAAAATTTGGGCAAAATTTCACAAAAGCACGGAGCATCGGGAGAATAAAAAACAGTGAGGCTTTGGCTAAATATGGAGCGTGATTCATCCTCCGGACCCCCACTACAATTTTGTGGGTGTGGAGAACCACATAATGAATTTTCCTTATCGAAAAAGGCCCAAACATATTTCACAAATTCAAGAAGCATCCACGGTGGGAGAAGTGGCTAGGATTCTCCCTAAGATCAAAGTAGCCCTGGAGGACCACCAAGCGGAATATCAACCAACCATGGTGGAATTCGAAGGTAAGATCTTAAATCATGTTGTGTCAATTTCAATTGATCTTGGGGCTAGTTCGAGTTACATAAGACCCAAAATAGTTGAATTATGTCATCTTCAAACAATCAAATTTAAATGTCTATGGTTGGTGCAATTAACTCTAGGAGCGAGGGAAGGAGGGTGTCTACTAAAATCGATAATTATCCAATTGAAATCACAGAACAACCCGAAGCATAAAAAAAATTAAATATTTTACCTTTAGGATCATATGATATATTTATTGGCATGGATTGGATTGAGACTCATTGGTCTCTCGTTAATTGTAAGACTAAAACCATTAGTTACCCATATAGTGAAGTAGTTTGGCGGGAAATGCAGGGGAGTCCAAAGGCTTGTGAAGTTGATATCCATTACTACCTCACAGACTACTTAGATGTCTTAGGAAAGGATTCCAAGTATATACGGTGTAGGTGGGGTACAAAAACTCGAAAGAGAAAATGGTAACTTTAGAGAATATAGGAATTGTAAAATAATTTACGGACGTATTTATGGAAGAGATTATGGGACTACCCCTAAGCGAGACATTGACTTCACAGTAGAGTTAAATCTTGGAGCTGTTCCAATTTCTAAATCCCCTTATCGAGATGATTATTCCATAATTTACTAAGTTAAATATGCGGCTCAAGACATGTTGAACAAAAAGTACATTCGTCCAAGTGTGTCACCTTGGGAGCCCTTCGTACTCTTTGTAAGGAAGAAAGATGAAACTTTGTGGCTCTACTTTGATTATCACCAATTAAATAAATTGAAAGATAAAAACAAGTATCCTTTACCCTCGATATATGATCTATTCGACCAAGTAAAAGGATCCATTGTATTCTCAAAAAATTGATTTAGGATACAATTATCATTAGATCTGAATCAAGGAAAAAGACATATGTAAAACTTCCTTCAAAACGCGTTACGGGAATTATGAATGTGTTGTGTTACTATTCATCCTTACAAACTCCCCTACAACATTTATGTGTCTAATGAACAATATTTTCCACCCATATTTGGACAAATTTGTTTTAATTTTCATTGATGTATTCTTGTTTACTCCAAGAGTATGGAGAAAACCGAAATCATTTGAGAATTGTGTTGCAAAAATAAAGGGGACATAAATTGTAGGCTAAGTATAGCAAGTGTGACTTTTTGAAGAGTCAAATACAATACATTAGACGTATAGTATCACTCAAGAAGGAATAGCGATATGGAGTGGCCTACTCCTAAAAATGTGGTGACATTAGATATTTTATGGGGCTAGCATGATACTATCAATCCTTTATTAAAGGGATTTCACGGAGTTTATTATCCCATTAATTCCCTACAAAATAACGAAGACAGATGTTTCGATGGACAACGAGTGTAGAATAGTTTTGATCAATTAAAACACATGCTCACTATCACTCCTATTTTGCAAGTAGCAAACCCGAGACAAGAATTTATGGTCTATACGGATGCATGTAAAGTAGTGGGAGGGTTATTTATGCAAGAAGGGAGAGTGGTAGCTTATTAATCCCAGACAACAGGAACATGATAAAAATACTCCATATATTATTTAGAGTTAGCGCGAGTGGTACACACTCGAAAAGTGTGGTGCCATTATTTACAGGGGAAATATTTTTGTTAATGGCTGGTCACGTTTCCTCACCAATTATTTCAAGCAACCCACATTGAACTCATGAAAAACACAATGGAAAACCTTCCTAAGTGATTTTTACTTTGAAATTAAGCATCTTAAGGGAAAGGAGAATCGAGTAGTCGATGCCTTGAGTAGAAACTACATTGTTTACTTGAAATTTCTCTTAGTGAAGTTAAAATTGATTTTAAGGAAATAATTAAAGAAGTTTCCTCACGTGATCCTGAATATCATTTTTTATGGTAGCAAGCTGCAACAAAAGAAACAACCAAGAAAAACAACTAGGATATGGCATTAATAAAGATAATTTACTGATTTTTTAGAAATAGGATTTATGTACCTAATCAACAAAGTATAAAACATATGATCTTGTATGAATATCATAAACATCATTATACAATTCATCCGACTACCAAAACTTAATTACGACTTTAAGGAAATATCTATTTTGGCCTCACATGAAAAAGGAAGTGGTGACATATTTGACAAAATGTCACAGAGTTCTAGCGAGGTAAAGGTGGAACACCAACATCTGTTGGACTATTAAATCCCTACCCATTCCTAAATGGAAATGGGAAGTCATTACTACTATATTTTATTACCGGATTACCCAAAACAAAAAGTAGAATGATTCAATTACGTTAGTAGTTGATAAGTTGAGAAAATCCGCACACTTTATGCAGTACATTCCACCTACAAGGCAATTCAAATCACCGATATTTTTATGCGAGAGATATTTCGAGTTGCATGGGATAAATAAGGTGGTGATATCGAGAAGAGATGTGAAATTTTCCTCCATATTTTAGAAGACTTTGTTAATATGGTTGGGGACACAAATACATTTTAGAACTTCCTATCACCCTTAGATCGACTTACATACAAAGAGGGTGAATTAAGTGCTAGAGGACACGCTACGAATGTACACTATGAAAAAAACTTAGAAAATGGGAAGAATAGCTTCATTTGGTAGATTTTTCCTACAATAATAGATACTAAGCATCACTTAAGATGAACCCGTTCAAAGTATTATATGGGTGTAGATGTAAAAAAACTTGTTTGGAGTGGTATTGAAGATAAATTAATGTTGGGACCTAAGATGTTGAAAGAGATGAAAGCTACGAGTTAAAAATATAAGATCGAATTTAAAGGCGGCACAAAACCCGACAAAAGATCTACGCGAGACAAAAAAACACAATTATCGAGAATACCGGGTGGGGGATCATGTTTATGTTTGATTTAAGCCTAATAAAAGTACTTTACAATGGGGAAGTTGTGCTAAATTAGCCCTCACTTTTGCGTGCCGTTCCATATCCTCGCACGAGTAGGAATGGTAGCTTATTAATTGGCACTACTAAGCCATATTCGGGTTCATAATGTGTTTCATGTTTCCTTACTTTAAGTAAATATATATACAACCCTAGACACATTATTGACTCAAGATACATACGGGTATAAGATGAATAAGTTATATTTCAATGTTTGTTTTAATATATATGATTTTGATCTAACAATACTAATGTGGTGTGACTTACAAGTCAAACCGGAAGCGAGTTTCTAATCAAACCTTTGTGTATCCTAGACCGAAGAGAAGTCATGTTGCGGAAGCGAGCTATAACCCAGGTTAAGGTTCAATGGAAGAATTTTTCCCTAAGGAGGCCGCTCGGGAAGATGAAAAATCCTATGGAAAATATTTATCTCAGTTTGTTTGAAAGTTTTGAAAACATCTGGGATGATGTTTGCTTAAAGAGGGGAGAGATGTAATGCCCCTCGTAGGACATGTAAATATATTGCATGCATTTTTATCTTCTAATTAGATACTAAATAAGACATTTAAATAAATATTTCATATTCTTAATATTTTGTGAAAACAATTTAACTATGACCCTTTTCAAAAAAATGTCATGCTAAGAGAATGTCACGTAAATGGTTAGAAACTAGGTACAAGGGGTAGTTACTACCCATAGCAGTCTTTTGGTGAAATAAAGTGGAAACAATAAATATTTTCCGGGGACTTGAATAGTGAGAGGAACGAAAGCGTAGGTGAGGAAAAGAGAGGAAGAAGTCATTGCCAAGGCCAAAAATCACGAAATCCCAGAGCTCGTGATCGAGTGGGATTTTCTAGTAAAAGGACTATGTCTAGTAGTGACCAAATGGTTCATATCTAACCTAATACTGATGATTGGCTCAAGGGGTTGAGATGCAATAAGTGTTGGAGTTAATGCTTACATTCCATATTTAAGAAGTTGGTTTGTGACGGTTGAGAAATTCTCTCAACCTCTCTCTCAAATTAGGAATAAGTTAGATCTCAAAAACTCTATTTAATGAGAGTAATGTCATCGTAATCCGTGTGTGTGAGTGTGTGTGCACATACACCATTTGTGCATAATATATGACTATGTTTACGTAATTGTGTCATTTTAGCCATTTCTTTCATGGTATCGGAGCACAAAATGGTCTATGTGATGTGAGTCTAAGTCTTTGGGGAAGGAGATCGTGTTAATTGGATTACGTGCTGGATGCGGCAAGGAGTTTAGTTGTTGTAGATCCTTGCGTGAATCATTTGTTGCGTTACTATATTTCGTTGCGTTTGATGAGACCGTGGAAACCGTGGCCCGGATTGCGGTATGGCTACGTGCGGGGGCAGCTTGGTGGGCCGGAGGAGAATTCAAGCCTTGATTAACGCCTCGGATAGAATTGATTAAGGCCTTAGCTAGATGCATTTACTAGCCATTTCTTTCAGTTTCATGTTCTTCCATTTAGAAAATTTGAGCTTTTACTCCGCACTATAAATTGACCCTTGTCGGTTGCAGATCATATTACGCTTTTCCCATCCGAATTAATTTTTCTTTATCTTTCCAAGAATCACATGTGCACAATCAATTAAGAAAAGCTGTGAGTATAGGTAATGGTGAATAAAGAATCGGGAGATTATTATTACGTTCTCATGCGGAGTCCAGGTCTCGTAACTCGCAAGAACCCCATTACTAAGAATGTTGAGTAGTGGTAGTTAGAAGAACTAATGCGACGAGGTGTTTTAAAGCGAGCGCCTTTGAGTAGTTCGTCACACGGAATTAGAGGTGACCGGTCGATGTGGAAAGATATTGTGCCATACACGGTGCTCGATTTTAAGGTCAACACGATTTTCTCGCTATTTTAGAAAAGGTATTTTATTTTTCTTCTTTTATGATGGAGTTTATGGTGTTAGACAAATTCGATGGTTTGAATTTTCCCTCATGGAAAGTAAAAAATACAACATCGCAATTAATGAATAAAAAACTTGTGGGGAATAGTGAGCTAGGTTCGAAAGCGGCACCTACGGATGCCAAAGAGTTACTTGAATGGAAAAAATAGAGATGACAAAGCTAAGTCTATTATTGGACTTGCTCTTTCCGATTCGCAATTACATCATGTAGATCTTACTAAAACATCAAAGGAAATATGGGAACATTTGGCTCAGTGTTTGGTGTAAAATCTACAAATGCAAAATTTTCCATAAAGTGCACAATTATTTAGTTTGAAAATGAATGAGGAGACATCTATGTCTAGTCATGTAAACAATTTGATGTCTCTTTTAAGACAATTAAGTGAATTTGGGACTAAGGTGGAGGATGAAGATGCTAAAAGATTTGTATTATTAAATAGTCTTCTTTCAAGTTATAGTAATGTTGTTTTCACTTTGAGTCAAATGTCTACACAAACATTGCAAGAGACAATTGTAGCACTTCTCACGGAGGAAAAACGACTAAAACCGAGAGGATGTAGAAGAGAACTCTCATGTAGACAATGCCTTGTGGAAAAAAGTCAAGGATGAGAAAGAAAAAATGCAAACAAAGGTGACATTGAATGCTACTATTGCGGGTAAATTGGGCATACGGCGTGGAATTGCGAAAAGTCGTGCTAGTGATGTGTTAAAAGGGAAAGAATCGAGCAAATATAACCACAAATGAATACCAATTGAATTCGATGATGAATTCAATGAAGAGAGTGAACTTTCGTTAAACTCTTTTAAGAATAACCGACCAGTTCAACTATGTGTACTGATGCCAATACTTAAAGATCAAGTGGCGATAAGGCTCAATATGGATGGTTGTCCGAGATAGTATGGAAGTTGCGGATCTAGGGAAGGATCCCTCATTAGTGGTAGACATGGAAGTGGTTTCCTAATGAGGTTATATGACAGATTGGGATGCTTTCCGAGTAATTGACTTCGGGAGGTCCTTGATTCGGGAGTTGAGGGAAGGGAACTCGAGAATCCAACTTGCCAACTACACATTTACGAGGGTTATGAGGCAACTTGATGGAGCATCTACTGATAAGCTTGATTATTTTGTTATTTTCATGTAATGTAATCATTAAGGGGGATGTTGGAGTTAATGCTACATTCCATATTTAAGAAGTTGGTTTGTGATGGTTGAGAAATTCTCTCAACCTCTCTCTCTAAATTAGGAATAAGTTGGATCTCGAAACTCTATTTAATGAGAGTATCGATTTGTAATCCGTGTGTGTGAGTGTGTGTGCACATACACCATTAGTGCATAATATATGACTATGTTTCTGTAATTGTGTCATTTTAGCCATTTCTTTCAATAAGTGACTAATCTCTTAGATGGGTGGAGAACTCTCGTTTTTTGCAAACCTTGTGGTGGAATTATTACAATACAGATAAGTGACAAACATCTTCTTTATTTGCGCAGTAGTCATTTTAATATGAATTTAGGCATTAAGTTTATGAAATCTAGTATGCAACATTTTATAATGATTAAGTTACTTGTCTATGTTATGTAAAATTAGACTTTGGTGTTATAGGACTCTAAGTAAATACACAGTAACAAAGCGTCAGATATTAGATTCCATATCTAGTTAATGGAAATGTGGAATGTGATTACTAGTATGATGGTATAAGTATTCATCGGTTTTATGTAGTAAGAGTATTTCTGTGTAGGGTTAGATCGAGAGCCAATTGTGGAAATATTAATGCAATTATATAATTCGCAAATTCAAATGGTATGGGTAATGAAAAATAAATCATGTAAGTTGGATTTGTTTTCAGAAACCATAGCATGTAAAATAAAGCATGTTTGATTGGATATATGTCTATAGATATTGTTAGAAAAAAGAGAGAGCGAGATATTGTTCACACAACACAAATCACACAATGATTTTATTTATCTCATATACATTACATATATAAGAGTACATGATACTTCTATATCCGAGAATAGTGGATCTAGATTACTAAAAATAACTAGGACAGCTATTAACCTTGGAACTCACACAATTAAAACTCACTACAACTTGGAATACACATGCCACATGTTGTCGACAATTATTGTCTACCCTAGAGACAGTCTAGAGCTGCCATAGACCAGTGTCTAGGACATCTTAGCATAGTAGGAGGCATATAATAAAGCTGGGTTGTCAATCCAAAGGCTCTCCTACTATCTCTTGTTAAACAAGGAAATTGATTTGAAATGGGACCAGCAATCACAGAAACTATCACAGGGAAAGTAATGTTGCAGAGACACAATGCAAAGCTCAAATATTAAAGCATCAGACAGCTAAGAGACAATTTACTGCAAATAGGGCCGATTCAAATAATATGTCACAGAACTCAAATATCAGAAATGTATGGAGGGAAAGAAATACAAGAGGATACTAATTAGCTTTGGTCTGATACCCAAATACACAACAGAACCACATATGGGCTTATCATTCTAAGAATCCATACATGAAAATGGTGTTTTAAAAGCACCCTCCCAAAGCAACCAATATAGCAGAAAAGTGGATGAAATGAATATGAAACAGTATATCATGCCTGAGCCTATTTAAAGTGCTTGACTGATTTTAAGTATGGGCATCAACTAGGATGAATCCTTACCAAACCAGTGAGCCACTCGCATTCCAAAACATGATACAAAAAGATAAATGAAGTGGAAAGAGATATTGTATTAACACATAAGAGAAAATTACATACTGTGAAATATCAAAGACCAGAATCCTCATTACAGACAGAACTCCTCCTCACTGAGACCCTACGGGCTCTGAGCCTCGATACAAAAGCTTTACAAAATGTATACAAAAAATGCCTTTCACAGCACAATTTTCTGATTAAAGTCTGGAACCCTTACAATGTTTTTCTTCTCCCCTTTTATAGAGGAAGGAGGTGAGAAAACTCATAAAAGAAGTAGGTGAAACAATTAACTATTTCATTGAAACAAAATGGTGAGAAAATGCCCGCCCAAAGTGTTTGACGGCGCAAGAACGCTGTAATTACTCTATGGTTGTTCCATAACATAAATGGAGTAGGTGCAAGTCTCTTCAGGGGTAAGGTATGAAGACAGGGGTAAGGTATGAAGGATAAAATATATGAACATACATGCTCTTAGAGAGAAAAATCATTAAAGTAAAACCTGGAGGATATGATTTTTATGTAGTGGTACTGAGTTTCTTGGATCTTTCATTAACGTTGTTTGCCACGATAATTAATATCTCTATCTGTAACATCTGCATCTTGACTTTCTCTGGAGGTTTCGAAAGATTTTAACCCTTGCTCCATTTAATGTTAGTCATGTTATAGCGGCTCCCGGATCTTTCTTCGCAAATCTTGCTCTTGAAACAAGGTCCTGTCATGCGTTTTCGGCTTCTGTAATGGAGGCGATAGAATTATGATAATTCTTCACCATTGTAAACCTACAAAACCCACAAACATGTTAAATAAAATCTGGGACAATAGTGGTGAATGCTATTGTGATCGCAGAATGGTGGTATAAGCTGGGAGAAATGGCAAAAAGACGCAGGGTGATAAACAATGCAGTGGGGCAACGATGAATGAGCGAGGTGGAGACGCACAACATAGACACGTACACGATGTATGGGAATGGTGGAGATGGACGCGAAATGACACGTGGGCGTACGAGAGACCATACGGAAGGGGTGACGTGGAGGTGGACTCAGTCAACCAGCGGGGTGTGCGAAAAATCCTAGGCCACACGATAAAAAACGGGATCAACGATTAATATTGCGTCAGGCGGTGGTGAGATGGTGGGCCACGGGCGATGCAGACGTGAGTTAAAAGCTGCACAACTTTAGAGAATAATCGTCGTTGGATTGAGCGCCCAAGATCGGACGATCCTCCTAAATTTCGCTGCACGTCTTGAGTCGGAGGATAATGCGCGATGAGGAGCGGTTTTGACACCGTACTCAGGGACACGTGGCGGGCGCCCAATGGAATCGCTGGGATTTTGAGAATACCGCCTGCTGCTGAAAAGCTGTGCGATGAAAACAAGCTTGGTTTTAGAGGTAAGGCACGACGGGGACCACCAAATAGGGGCAAGCTGCGGGCCGTTGATCTGTGGCTTGATCGGACGGCCCGCAATGCACCCGACGGCTGCGTATGGTAAGCGCTTTTTGGTTTGGCACAGGGTTTCAGCCTTCGGTCGCGTGGAGTAGGAAGACAGGGTCGGGGCCAAACGGGCTGAATCAAGAGTATTTCTTGGGTGCGATCTTTCAGACCTGCGCAACGTAATTTGAAAGCATAGAACGGTGACGCTAGGCAGAACACGAACTCCTCAGGTCCCAATAGGAAATTTGAAAAGTTTCAGGAGGGGCTAATGACCAAAATTTAGGTGAAGGGGCTAACATGTACAACACCACACATCACATGTAAGCATTACTTCCGAGAGATATTTACTTCGTGCTTAGAATGTTTAAGCCAATATTATATTTATAAATTATTTTTTTATTTTTTTATTATTATTATTATGTGTGGTAAGTTAGATGTGTGTAAAGAGTTGTGACAGTTTAAAAAAAAATTATGAAATTATTTATGCATATTATTTCTAAAAAAATTGGTATTCATCCCCTTTATTTTATA